>CM060962.1:281532200-281707200 GCA_030765045.1 Tenodera sinensis
TCATGTTGCATAATAAGGATGATACTGCAATGTCGATATTTCAACTGCTCACGCCTGGCACACGACCACCACGTGTCTTACCTGGCGCAGTGGGAGGGCCAGGGTAGCATTAACCCTTACCCCTGCTTCAAGCCCTGGCCGAAAATACGAATGGACTGTAACTCTAGTGAGTTTCAGGACTAAGGTCCTTTAGCAAGATACGTAAATATCCAGTGTCAGTTCGGTCTGGTTGTAAGAAAAGGGTTTAGGAAGGACTTGTAGTCGCGAATCTGTTGATCGCTAACGCCTTCTTCGCCGCAGGTGGTTTATCCGCTGCTCAATTGGCATCAGGAGGCTGAGTGCACCCTGTGCCAGACCTCCCAGCAAGGAACAAACCCCATGCTGGTAACGGGGATCAAACCCGAATCCCCCACGCCAGAGGCAAGCGCGGTACCACAGCGCTACGGGGGTGGTCGATTGTACTAATATGGGCGCAAATAAAAAAAAAGACGTGGCGAAATACAACATAACTTTCAAATCACGTGATATCGTTGAGTTGTTTCGCAACAGTATGACTAATGTTACTCCCGAAAATTGACGGTGTGTTTGTGTACATCTGAAGAAAACAGAACAGTTCCATTGTCAAAAAGACGAATTAGTTAACGAAATGTTGGACTTTTTTGTGATACATGCAGTGAGGATAAAGACTGTGATTATGAAGAGGGCCTTAGGTCAACGAAAGTGAAGAAGCTATTGGGTTGCTGGGACCCACCAGTCTGACATTAATGGATGGTGTAATAGTAAGTTACAGTAATAAAGGTTTTGAGATTAGGCAGTTAAGGATTGCCATCTACCATTTGCTATACTTCCTCCACTTACTATACCTAATAGAGAAAGCAGAAAATGTACCAACCACCAATACAAGGAAATGCAGGTCTTGGCTCTGTGATCAGATCGAAAGCAGAGATGATTCGAATAAAACAAGAACAGCAGAAATCAAAAACAATATGAAATGAGGTAAACAGAAAACTTGCTATTCAATTTCAGCATCTTCCAAAGATGCGACGAAGATTTTCAAGACAATGCCCCAGACCAAACTACCCCTTTTATGGAAAACGCTTTTATTCCTTTTTAATAACTCAAATATGGCCTGCCTCTGTAGCTGAGTGACAACGTTCTAGCTTCTCACTCCAGACGTCTCGGGTTCGATTTTCTGATAGGATGTTGGAATTTTTCATCATTTAGAATCATCCTCCTTCCCTCCAGAAGCGCCTGTAAGTATGAATGTGGGAGTAAATCTAGATGCATATGTTTGGCAATGAAAATTAATAATAATGTAAAGTTAAATACCTACAATCAACAATTTAGTAATAAAATCATTTTTTATAAAGTTAACCACGGACGGACCACGGAGGAAGCTAAAGGAGGCTGCACAAATGAAACAAAAGGAAGAAAAGAATATGGTAACGATTTTAATTTAACACCATAATATATGAAATATTTATATGACTTACAATGTATATCTACAGTTCGCCTATCACCAAGGCGGTCCGGGTTCACTCACAGTCGTGGTAGTCGTGGTGGATAAAGCGGCGTCTCGTTGGGTTTTCTCCGGGTTCTCCTGTTTCCCCCGCCACTCCTTCCACCACCTGCTCCATTATCACCTTTCTATTCCTCCATTTCGTCTGCATTTCATATCATACTATTCCTCACTCTCATACCTGCTGCTTGGCTGACCACCCGCTTCCAGGTCTTCACTCTGCCCAGTCCATAGGCTCGTCTGCTCTTCAACAGGTATCTGACCCTAAGCACAGGCTTGTAGGTCCTGGGGCAGCGGTGTGAAGGTCATAGAGCATAGACCTGTGTAACGTGCTTTTGCGGGCTGGCGGGTCAACAGAGTGAACAAGGCAGTCAAAGAGCAAGGATGGACAAAATTGACGTTGTGGTCTATGTACAGTAGTGTCGACATACCGCATCTTGGCAGGCTACTGGGACTGGAGTATCCTGATGCATGCATAGGAGTGAATAAAGACCAGTGTTAGGTAAGAATATGTTTAATAAATGAAAATAGTTTATGCTATCACAGAACAAAAATTCTCAGCTTTCTTTATAACATAACAAGATACAACTTGGTGCTGTGATCTTCATTAGCAACTTATCAACTCAGAATATATACCTATTATTAAAACACTAAATTACAGATTAATCGAGTTGTAATATAAATAATATTGTAGCGCAGTAAATCTCAAGTTGCAATGTCGTCACATTCACTTGTAGAATATTCTTTCCACACCAACTTAGTTACATCTAGTGATATGTTACTAGGACAGTCAAGTTTAATGGCAGCCACACATTCTTATCAGATAGTTTAGCCCTTAATCTTGGCTTTGTTGGCTTCCGGAAAGGAAAAAAAAAAACTGTTCACATGTGTAAAGTGCTGGCGAACATAATTCGCGCTGCAAATTTGCGAATGTTCGGATGTTGTGCACCACTCAAAGATTTGTAAAAAGCAATTACATGCTTTGATAGCGTTGTAATTCTTTGCTGCGTTCATGGTTACTGTCAGTTGTCTCTTGTACACTCCATCCTAAAACCCAGATTCATGACTTAGCTACAGGTACGTGCTTGGCGTGCCCTAGCGGTGCTATCTGGCACATATGCACCCCGGCTGATATCCCTGTTCTAGGAGGTGCCAGTCCTACATAAGGTGAGGGTACTCACATAAACAAAGAGAAAGAAACTGCACATCTTAAATTTTCTGAGAATAACTCTTCATTCTGAATAACTTTTGTACAACTGGTAAACCGTTGAAGTTAGACACAAACTTACTACAAAAAATGCAGTTATCTTTAAGACATGCCATTTATTTTAAAAACAACTATTTATAGCATTAGCCATTTCAGAGATGTATATTATTAATGGTTTGAACCTTTCAATAGTTTCATCATTTTTTAAACTTCTGTTACTATTCAGTTGTTTCTCGTGATTTTATGGAATGAATGTGGAATTTCAAGACCATTCACTATCGCTTGTCCTCTGTATTCTCCTTGTATGTACGTGCATGCAGTGAAAGGTGTAATTAACAATTTTTGTAAAGGTTTATTTTCATTAACATGAAGTAAATGTAAAAGTAAGCGTTAATTAGAACGTCTGTAAAATGTATATAAGATTAAACGATAGTGACTATAGAAAGTCATGTGAATGTAACGCACCAGATTTCTATTCAGAGTACCTTAAAATATGTATGATAGGTGAAGTCTTTTAAACCTTTTGTTTGAGTCTTTTGTAGTGTTCAAAGCCTGCACCGCAGGCGGTGACACTGATGATACGTGGAATGAAGATGATGGACCGGTGGAATGAGATGGCGGGGGAAACCGGAGAACCCGGAGCAAACCCGCTCCAGCGACGCTTCGTCCACCACTATTTTGTTTGAGTTGTGCTGTTCACACATGCACACGCACAGGCGCACGCGCAACGGATCTTTATCTAAGAATGTTTTACTAAAGGGACTTTAAAACGTGTATTTCCAGTGAAATATCGGTATCGCATTTTTTGATGCAATGCAATACTTCTTCCACCTACTACGTACGTGGAAGGCAAAGTGAAAACAATCTTTCAAACATAATTTTATTCGTAATTATCTCCCATTCGGTGTTTCACTATCTTTTCACGGAACTTCTGGGCCGATACCGGACTTACACTCCGGTATTTACCGAAGGTTCCCAGTTGGGTAGTGTGACGGGCTCCGCTTTTATATGCAACGGTGACACTCACACGTACCGCCTTCCAGACGCCAGTTCAGGTTTTACCGCAAGCTGTTTGCCATCTTTTATTTCTTACTTTTTATCTCCCGTTCAGTTCCTGGACATTTTATTGTATGTTGCGACTCGCAGAACGCTCTTCAGGCGCTGCAACAATTTCTTGGCATCTCGGTATTAATTTTTAAAATACAGACACTTCTATCTCAGTTGTTATCTCGCGGATACCAGTTCGTTTTTACCTGGTGCCCAGGCCATGTGGGTATTCCTGGCACTGAGGCGGCGGATGCAGCTGCTAAGTCTGCATGTCACCTGCTGGAGTGTTCCGCCCGTACGCTCCCTGTAGACGCGCAGAAGAACTTCCTCGCCACCTATATGCTGTTTGGCAGGAGTCTTGGGAAGCGTTAGCTGGCACTCAGTTACTGACAATCAAGGACGCGGTACAACCCTCGCAAACATCTTGCAGGGATTCCAGGCGTGAGGAGGTGATTTTAACCCGCCTGAGGATAGGCCACACTCGAGCCACGCATGCACACCTTTACGCGGTGATCCGGATCCTATCCCTGCGACGTGCAATGTTCCACTCTCCGCCACACATGTCCTTATCGATTGTCCGTGGTAAGAGGTGAGCGCCAGTCCCTTGGCCTGGGTCTTACACTGTGGTCCGTGTTAGCAACGACCCAGTAGCTGTAAATACAGTACTGCGGTTTGTTGCCAATATTGATTTTCGTAACAAGTGTAAGATTTCTTTTATCTTGGCGGATATAGACTTTTAGGATGTTTTTGCTCCTGCAAAATTTCGTTTTTTACATTTTAAAGGTTTTATCAGATTACGTTTTTAGCAAGTTACGCTTTTACAAGTTTTAAACTTTTAGCTGTTTAAGCTCTTGTTTTTAGTTCTTTTAACATTTTTAGCTATTTTAACTTTCACCTTTTAACCTTTTAGGTGTGAGGTTTTATTGTTTGCTTGTTTTATTTTTGGCCTTAGGGCCCTAATGACCTAGTAGTCGACGGGCCCTTAAACAACACTTAGTCACTCACTCACTTACTCATTCATGGTATATTAGACGAATGAACAATCGAATGTCTTACGAAATACTCAAACTACCAGTTGTGGAAATAAAAAAATGGGTATCCTCAAAATTAAGATAAGGTAACTTAGAACACACTAAAGATAGTTTTTTCTTCAAGAACATAGTTTATTTGGACATTGAACTATTCGAGTGTGCGTTGCTTAAAATCACAGTTTTTGAAGTGAAGGTTAAAGGAATATGTTGGTTTTTGCTTATAGATGTTCAAGTGGACCGACTGAATCGCTAGTTGGGGCAGTAGGATTTCGTAATTTTTCCAGAATTAATGAACAACATAGCCTATTAATTACTGTATACTGATACTATTATGTTTCAGTCGCGAGCTGATGTTTTTTCCGAAGAAAATGACATCTTTGCAAGCATATCATGAGATAAACGGCCGTGATTGATCGAAATCCGAGGCATTGCTAAACATTATTGGTCAATATCAAATACGTGGTGTATGACCGGGAACTCAATTTAATTAGTTTGTTGTGTATAGTCAGTAAATAACAACGGAATTGATGATTGCCTTTGTAATCATAATTATCATTTTGCGAAAAATTGGTATCTGATGATTAGGCCTCGGACTTTTAGGTAAATATGTATTCTGTTTGCGTCCCAATTCGAAGAGGAAACTGAGTTTAATATTTTGGATATTCATACCAGAGCAAATATTTTATTGCACATAAAAACACACATTTTCTGATTTTTAATGCAAATAAATATTTTTGTATATTCACATAAATCACGAAAAAATTACTCAATTGCCCTTTTAAAATAATTTTCACACGTTTACATAAAATTGCATAATTATTTTTAGCAACTCAAGCAAGTTCTAATTACATGGGCCAGATGTTGCAATTTGTTATTCACTATTGGAAGAACTGATATTCCAGATAAATTATCCCTTCAGTTGGAAGAAAATATAAACATTCTGCTTTCTAAAGATACATGAGTACGCTAAACAAGAACGGGGAATTCCTCCACTGCCATGCACTTGATTAAGCATTTGTTATCGCTTCACAGCTTACTAGTACACTGATACTTGTAGGTGGCCATTAAACTGTGCAGTCATTAGTCATTAGGAAATCCGCAAAATTATACAATCTTCCAGTTGTGTTGTGGTGTTGGGAAATATCACATCGACAGTTTTGAGTTCGCAGTGTGTTAAACATGTTCAGAGGGAAAAGCAATGTAAGTTATCGTGTAGAAGAATATGTTGCGGACTTTAAGGGTATTTTCTGTTGTGATGGTAAAAATCCTATATGGCGCAGACCAATGTTTGCAAGTAACACAAGTGGAAACAAACACTCGAAATTTAATGTCAATTCTCTGTGACAATCGTCAATCTTTCGGGATGGAAAATTTAAGGGAGCATGTTTTCGTATACTGTAACTCACCGAGCGGGATGGCTCAGGCGGTAACGTCTGTGGCCCGCATTCGGGAGGTCGCGGGTTCGATACCCGTGGCCGCGGACTCTTTCGTGTGTTTTTCTGTGGTTTCCCCGTGTCACTTAGGCGAATGGTGGGGTGCATTATTTCACACCACGGTTTTCTTTCTATCATCTCCCTTCATTCCATTTCCTTATCGTTCAGGTGTACTTCCAGGCGTATAGTATTGGCAGTGCCGGGCAGATGGCGCGGATGATTGCGCATAGTAACTGCTGTTCTCGGCGATAGGTGGCGTTTGGCCGGCCTTGTCCTACGGCTGGGGGACGCTCAGTGCGACACCGGAACCGCGGTGTGATGGCTGCTTGGCGGGGCCAGATGCCGTGATGAAGAGACCTGAGCACTTGTTACGGACTTCCGCGCGTCTCTGTGGCCTGTGTGGCACCTTCGGTTCCCTCATTTCATCCCTCCCTCCTGGGAGGTGGTAACCACAGTAGATCTGTGTAGGTCGACGTGAGCGAGGTGTCCCCTCTGTGTCCGTAGCCCTTACTCTTTATACTGTAACTCACTACTTGTTGATCCCTTCCACGAATAATGTCTGGCAAGTACCACGTACATTCATATTAGCTCAGTCATTCAGATCTTAAAGATATACTTTTGGCGCATATTTTGACATTTTCAGCACATAAAAATAAATATTTCCCAAGTTTTAATGACACTGTCTTGGCATTTATAAAATGTCAAAATATGGTGGATACTACAAAGCATATTTTAACAATTCACCTGGATCAATAAGGCTATCACAGTTCATCTTCAGTACTCTAAAAGTCATCATGGATTGTTGTTAACATTTCCAAAAGAGTGAAAAGTTGTAGGTAGCCGTAATCCTGAAATTGAGCATATTTTGCAAGTATTTACAAAACGTTTTATAAGCATTTCGGTTTTGTCATATTCATCCTTGAGTTTGTTTATACTTTGATATCATTGCTGAAACTGTAGCAATCTTTCTAACCACTCGGCAAATAGCTCCATCGATTTAAATCTGCAGCTTTGTGTGTACGCATTATTTGTGGTAATGGCATTTTAATGAAAATGTAATGCTGTAGTATTTTAGCACACGTGGGGAATGCTGAAATTCTCTCATACGCCGAGAGAGGCGAGGTTAAAGAGGCAGGAGTGGATTTTATTGGTAAGTTTCCTCGATAGTTAGAGCGGCTAGCAGTAGCATCTGTGTGCTGTGAACGCCTGTGGTATTCAAATAAGATTCAACATAACCTTCGACCCCTATGGAGCTCCAGAAAAACATTAGTAGAATTTCCTGGCCTGCATACTGATATGCGGGCATCATAGGAGGGAGGCGAGCGTTTTAACCGTTACTGGGTAATAATGACCACGGCTCCCACTTCACATTAAAATACGCCAAGTCAATTCAACTCACAAATCATCCAGGATATAGGTATCTACAGGATGTTCAAAAAACTCAATGCATTAATTACATACAGATAACAAAGCAAATGCAGACAATTTAGGGCATGGAGTCTGGAGCACCGTGTTAGAGGAAACATTTGTCTTTTTTGTGTCCCTAAATTCATGTAATACCATGAAAAAGAAGAAACACATATTTTCTTTAATAACTATTTAATTGTTAATAAACTTGTTACTTCTACTACAGCAATGGGGAAGAGGGATAACAGGAATGCAATTGAGTATTTAACCCCTCCACTTACCAAATTCAGGCCACCTCTTTTCCGGTTCTATTTGTTTACGTTGTGCACGCGTCTTTGCAAACAAGGTAAGTTTCAAGGCGTGCAGTGGCGAAACCGAGTAGAAACATGATGTATTGGTTTTGCGATTACGTTACGTGCATTTTCTTTTGGCATAGCAAACACAAAGCTTTATTACTTTCTCTACTACGCATAGGAGGTAGGGGAAGTATTGTATTCGATCCAAAATTTCGATGTCGAGATTTCAGCGGAAATGTATGTTTTGAGGCCCCTTGAATGCAGAAAAATAATTTTTAGTCCTTGTGTGTGTGTGTGTGTGTGCGTGTGTCTGTGAGCAGCATAACTCAAAAACGAAAAGTTGGTTGAAAACCAAAATTGGTATTTAAGTTTAATATTTTTAAGGATGCGACACGAAGATTTTGAAAAAAATTCCTCCACCCTAAACTACCCTATACATGGAAAAGTTTTAGAAAATTTTCATTTCCCCAAAACTGGCTCTAACAATTTTGATTAAAATGCCATATGTTTAAGATATTTTTATGTAAAATGATACGTATATTTTGAATTTTCTGGCTACTGTCCATGTAGTCCTATTTACTGTCGATAATTTTCGCATAACTTGTAAACTCTAAGAGATAGACCAAATCTTACTGTACAAAAAATGTGGATCTCGTTAAAACTTAATTTATGTCCAAATGCATGTTTTGTGGACTGAATCATTTCGGAGATATTCCTTGTTATTTGCGTGAGGTTTGCAGTATTTAAATCCTTTCTCAAATGGAAGGTCCTTTACTTTTTTATCTCGGTCGTGCAAAGAGAATAGAATTTCAAAGCCAGTTTTGAAAGATTTGACTATCGCTCAAAGCCTATTGTATTCCCATATTCCCCCTTGTACCTACAAGAAAATAAGCAATAAGGTAATTTCTGCAAGTGTTTATATGGACTAACATGAAGAGGATATAGGAATGAGAGTTTGTAATGAGGTTGAAATACCCAGCCAAGCAAAATTAGATTATAAAGAATCGTGCAACAAAATTTGTCTAGGCTGGGAGCTTGCCCTGTGACAAGCTTAACATCGTTTCGTGTCGTTTCGAGGAACAAGTGAAGTTGCGGTTTCATTGTTAGCGATAATAGATTGTTTATTTGCTAAGAAAATTTAGCGATTTAGTTCTTATGTAGCAAGTTATCTATTAGTATTTGCATTAAAAGCCGAGCCGTATAGAAGTTTGATTGCAAGATAAAAGAAAACGTGTGTGACAAAATAATAAAGTAGCAGAAAAGGGAGAGTTTAAGGAATAATAAAGTCACGCTTAAAAAGTGATGAGAATTGCAAATACGAAACCGCATGTTGTAAAGCCGAGGCTGGGGTTCAATAGCGAAGGCAACTTACTGTTTAATACATTTGAGTTTTTAAAGTCTGATATTGATTGTTGGATAAAGAAAATCTTGTGATGTGAGTGGGGAACGCAAATTATACAGTATTTTATGTGGAACTTCACAACAAAGAGGGCGTTGAAGGAGAAACAAAATTCTTCTCTTTAATCCTCACATCCTGAGAGTAGAGTTTTTGGCCTAATTACCTATACAGGATGTCCCAAAGTTAGACCGGCAAAGTTTGGGAGCTGATAGGCAACATTATTTTAAACACTTTTTGTTAAGGAAAGTTTTTTGCTGCAGTGCTTCGTTTAAGCGCTAGACGAGTTCATGTCATAGATTACTGCCGCCTACACAGTTTAAGTATTTACGGCAAAATCAACAATGCAAAATAGTGTTGCTTTATCCTAGTAAGGCACACAATCTTAATCCAAGAAACAGACGCAGAACACATAAACAAAACACAAACATATCATTGTTTACAGTTAATCACGGCTTTACTATTCAAAGCAAACGTTGGAACGCACGCCCATTGCGATTAACGAAACGAGTGCATCGGCGTTCCATATTCTGCCGTACTCTAGCAAAGGCACCAGCCATTTCTGTCATTTCGCCAGCTGCGCAGGTCCTCTTCAGACTCAACAGGTGTTTCATACACTACAGTCTTCATGTGTCCCCACAAAAAGAAGTCAAGTGGAGTAAGGTCAGGGAAGCGTGCTGGCCAGGCAATGGGTCCACCTCTACCTATCCAGTGATTGTCGTATGGAGCCGTAAGATGGTGACCTACTTCAGCACCAAAGTGAGCTCGTGCCCCACCATGTTGAAACCACATCTCCTGTCTGATATGAAGGGGAACTGTTTCCATTAGATCAGGCAAAAGTTGTTGCAGAAATATTTAGTAATTGTAAGCATTGAGTAAGGCGGGCATAATGTATGGTCCCATTAAGAAGTTATCCACAATACCGGCCAATACATTGGTGCCAAATCTCTGTTAATGTGATACTGCTGTATAAAATACAGTATATATGCTCATGCAAGCCAACGCCAGTCATCATCTTCTCACCAAGACTGAAATATAGAAACCTAAACAAAAATCCCACATCGGTAAGAATAGCTAGTAAAAGAGCAGACAAAGCCATGTGAGTGCAACACATCAGATTTTAGAAAATTCCAAATATGTGGATTTTTAAGCTGAATGTTGGATAAATATAACCTGATTTCCACCGGGCTTAAGAGGCCATGTTCTATGATTGCGACCATCTCTGAAGATGCTCACCACAGCCGGGATGAAACGTAAAGGAAAATAGTTTTATCCGTCGACCGTGGCTTACAGAACCGAAATAATTTCATTTAACACGCATTTGCATCTGCAACTTTATATAATACCTAAAGTTGAGTTTAATTTCCTTTTAGTAGATGGATCACGTCACATGATGCATGAAAGTATGAACCTAACGCACAAATAGGATTGAGAATACAAGGCTATATGATATATTCTCAGTCACTTAGCCTGACTCCATGGGGCTCAAACCTAGGGCCATAGCTCGAGAGGCAAGAATACTATGCTCTCATTTCCTACGGCTATCAGAAAACAATTCTGAGGAATTGTACGCTAGCGATGGTCTTCGGACTGGGAACCCATGCAGTCACGGAAAGTTACCCTTTCAAGAGTTGCTTTTCACCCGACTGTACCACCATACATAGTTATGTACCTGAATAATAATAATAATAATAATAATAATAATAATAATAATAATAATAATAATAATAATAATATTAATAATAATAATAATAATAATAATAGTAGTAGTAGTAATAATAATAATAATAATAATAATAATAATAATAATAATAATAATAATAATAATAATAATAATAATAGTAATAATAATAATAATAATAGTAATAGTAATAGTAATAATAATAAAAATAATAATAATAATAATAATAATAATAATAATAATAATAATAATAATAATAATAATAATAATAATAATAATAATAATAATAGTAATAGTAGTAATAATAATAATAATAATAATAATAATAATAATAATAATAATAATAATAATAATAATAATAATAATAATAATAATAATAATAGTAATAATAATAATAATAATAATAATAATAATAATAATAATAATAATAATAATAATAATAATAATAATAATAATAATAATAATAATAATAATAATAATAATAATAATAATAATAATAATAATAATAATAATAATAATAATAATAATAATAATAATAATAATAATAATAATAATAATAATAATAATAATAATAATAATAATAATAATAATAATAATAACGTCGTCGTCGCCGCCGTCGTCACCATCATCATCATCATCATGATTGTGGTATTATTATCTTTACCATTGTGACGTTACATATAACCTTCGAATACAGAGCATCACACAGAATGTCACCAATATTCAAACTTGTGGCAATGTTACATGTTAAATGATATTATGTCGCCATGCTCGACGCACAACAAAGGACGGACGGGGCTAATGTACTTCACGCCACATACCAGGCGCGGCGCGTATCAAAGGCCTCACGGTTAAGCTTCCCCACACAACTCACTCTCGTCTGTTTTGTGTACGTGACTAACAACAATCGAAACGGCTACACAAAAGGGGCTTTTTCCAGTGCCCTCGAGAAAGATCTGGTTGGGTCACAGTCAGCGTGTTTGAAGGTATTTGCGGAATATCTGTGTAACGTCATGCTTTCTATATAAGGAGGCGAGGCAGTAGCAGAAACGGAGTTTACTGTTACAGTCGGTCAGTGTTTCAGTGAGTGCCAGACAGCTATGCGTGTGCATCGTCGTGATAGATACCTCGGTGGTCGTGAAGAAGATTCAATGAGCGTCGAGTGATTGTAACGTCGTAGTTTGTGTATGAGATAGAGAAAGTGAAGAAAGACACTGAAAGGACTGAGCAAGGTTATGAGAAGTAAACGTTGTGAGTTGTGACAGCACGAAAAACTGTAGAGTGTTAACGATGAGAAGAAAACTGTGTATTTGTGATAAAATTTTTGAAGACCATAAAGTGATAGGAAAAAATATAACCCCACGGCTTTGGTAATTTTGTCGCAATATTTTTCGTACCTTATGAAGTACCCAGTGCTTTGTGTTTCTCGATAGCAATATAACCTCACCATTTACATCGCTACGCGTCATACTGAATTGCTGCGCTGTATTTTGTCTTTATCTTCGGAAGTATTTAGCGTCACTGTTTCCATAAAACTAGATGTATTTTGTTGATCATATTTTAGGTGCGTTGATACTCTGCTAAATGGTGACTTTCGTTTATCTATCTGCCTGTTACATCTTATATATTTAAACCAGCAATTCTTGTATATATATCGCGCAACTTGGAAATGGCTCTAACGATTTAGATCAAATTTTGTATTCAGATAGAGTTTTGCTTTTTAAGTTCATCTATGTAGGTGTAATTCCCGAAAAAACGCGATTTTACATAAAAAATAACATTTTTTTATTCCCGCTTCTACAGTGCAATTCTTGTATATATATTCCCCGTATTTCAGAAACGGCTCTAAAGATTTGGTTAAATTTTTGTATACACACATATTACATTCAGTGTTTTCTCTACTCACTTTTAGGTAACACATTCACATCTCTTTTTCTACACACTCTTCTATACACAATTTTCCATAAAAAAGTGAATTTACACACACAAAAAAAATATCCCCAGTTTTAAAATAAGTCATACCATGTTCAGTATGTTTGAAATAGAAATGCTATTACATTCACATTCTTTTCTCCTCTCACTTTTAGGTAACACAGTCACATCTGTTTCTCTACTAACTCTTCTACAAAAAAATCATACAATTTCTTGCATGTTTGAAATAGAAATGCTACGTATTACATTCACAGCGTTTTTTCTACTTACTTTTGGGTAACACATTCATAACTGTTTCTCTACTCACTCTTCTAGAAATAAGTCACACAATCTTTTATATGTTTGAAATAGAAATGCTGCCTATTACATTCACAGTGTTTTCCTTATTCACTTAGGCCTGCGTTCAGCAGTAGACGTTTTTCAGCTGAAATGATGGTGTTCATGAAATATTTGTATGTATCTCTTGTATCTCGGAAATTACTCTTAACAATTGCGACAAAACTTATTATTTAGTTAATGTTTTCCCTTTCAGGTTTATCTAAGTAAGTATCTTCTCCCCGAAAAAAAAGTATTTCACAAAAACCGAGGCGAAAAACGCCGAGCGAAGCTCGGTCGCCCAGGTACTGTTCCAAGTAACCATCAAATATCTCAGAGCGATATCCTTTCTCAACTGGAATCTAATTCCCTTCGTAATCATTTGATTACCTCTACAACGTGTTGTGTTAAGCTTGCTGGTTCTCAAAATGGTAACATAACGAAATTCATTGTTTATACCGGACAAAATTGTATCTAGTACCCAAACAGCCATTTTTCTTTTTATACTGTATTCTCAGAATAACGGCTAATCCCCACATGAGAGTCCCTGCATTTTCCCATTTAGAAGCACCCTGGCGGAGGCTGGCTTAGTCCCCCCCCCCTCGAGCCTGTAACATCCTATGGGGGCCGGAAACCAGTATGCTCGCCTTCCAATCTGGAAGACGAAATTTCCAGAGCGCATTGGTCCTCCCTGCCGTGCAGCTGCCGCGATGCTCGCCGACACTTCCAACTCTGAAAGCAACCTAACGGGATGCAGGGTGAAATTAAATAATTAATATAACGAAATGGAGGCACAGGTAACTCGGAGGATATGGAAATCCTTTCCATCATTCGCCTGGCGAAGCGGGGAAACCTTCGAAAAGACCCATGAGTCAGGAAGGTCGGCCAAGTGGATGGAACTCACGGTCTCCAGAATGTGGGCCACAGACGTTACCGCATGAGCAATCCCGCTCGATTTGCATGGTTATTAGTAGGCTCTGATCTGGCATCACAACCCAGCTCCTAACCATGCAATAACGCCTAACAGAGGTTTATTCCGAGTTCGTTCAACTGGCCCTAAATCTATTTTATGACATTTTACGTAACTGTAATCCTCATCTTCAGGGGAAAAAGCGAAGGTGCTATATAGCCTTTGAAGTTCAGGATCAATATTGACAAGCGCCCCGACCATTTCGGGGTCCTCTAAGCGGCAGCCGAGCTTGCTGTAGCCCAAGCAATGCTTGCCAACCATAGACGAGTCTAGATGTACAGGAAAGTATGTTGCGAAACGTGCAGTACTTACCTCTTACCTGTTGTTCATAGACTAATAAGCAATGCCCACATTTGCACATTAAGTTCTCTTTGACTTGGTATAGTCCATCCTCAGAAGTTAACATGTAATTGCAAATGTTTCGTTTTCAGTTCTTTCTCGAACTGTAAGTTTATCTTTCAACATATCTGCCAACTTCCTGAAATTGCAACCCGTAAAACGTTTTCTCTTCCAACAAAGCGTAAAAACGTTGGGACGACATGAAAATTTAGAACCCGTAAAATCTTCAGTGCACTAAATGTACAAATATTATATTAAATTAAATGGGAATTTTGTTTTATAAGAATCCTTGAAGACCTGATAGTACTTTCTGTCACGCATACTGAAATCCCTCCTGGTCCTACAATAAACACTCCTTAAGGCAAAGGACACCACTTCCTAGGTTATATACACAAATTTAGTCCACCCCTCAACTGTCCAGCTTTACAGGGCTACCGAATACATTACAAACGGATTTAACATAAACAAATCAACTGGTGCACTGCTACTTGATCTAGAACAGGCCTTCGCTAAGGATTCTCAAGAAGGCCTCTTCCGAAAAATGCCAACCATTTTTCCTGATTCAGCCGTTGAATTAATTGCCCACTACCCCACCGGACGATCCTTCAGATCTACAGTTAACAACACGGCCTCTAATCTCAGACCCATCGGATCGGAATGATGATCGGGATCATTGGGACCCTTATTTTTAACATCTATATTAATTACATCTCCCATCCCAAATTCTGTAAACACATTCGTGTACGAGAATGACACCGTCATCATGGAACAACCCTGGCAACCACGTCTCATCCACCAACGCATATTATGCAACGTCACACAGCTCGAACAATTGCTCACGAATTGGAGAATCAAACCAAACCCAAACAATGCCAAGCAATCCTGTTCACTAAACTTATTAAACACAGAAGATACACTCTCCCTGCCCTTCAACTCTCCGGGTATAACAGGCCTGACGAATGGTACTCACAAGGTGTGAACACATTCCCCTATTCCCCCTCCCTTTGTGACCACTAAGGCGGAAAACTGGGGAAAAGCAAAGGGAAAACCGCTTCATTCTAATGCGTGTGTATGCAGTTGCTTCAGTTAAGAAGGGAAGGGACTACTCTATTCGCACCTCCGGAGTAAGTTCGTCAGGCCTGGGGTATAACATAGCGTGGTTAGCTACTGTAAAGTGCCTCGGTGTCACAATGGACATTCCTCCCATCTGGCGCGAACACCTTAGGCAGAAAAGGGGCAAAAGGACGCCTAAACAAACTATGCCCCTTCTCAACTACTCTAGTCTTCTGCCAACAGAAACAGCCACACACCTTTACAAAATACTACTTTGATCGCTGATCACCTACGCCGCACAAGTACGCGGCCATCACGCACATGAACACTCTGCAAAGGTTCCAAAGCAACGTCCTACGCCTTATCTGCAAACTTCACAAAACAACCCCCGCAGCTCCACTAAATATGGAGCTTCGCATGCACATCATCGATGAATTCATTCGCAAATTAACTGTTGACCACAAAAACGCCAATAACCACGCGAGCGCTCTCATAGTAAACCTGGGAAACTATGACCCATTGTTGGATAAACGCAAACGCCCCCTACATCATCCACCGACAAATGTTGCTTTATCTTCCACCTGAGGCTTTCTCCTTCCTGCTGAACATCTATAACCGTATCTGCCTTCAGCAGGTTTCCCCATCTTCCTGGCGCGAGGGTATTGTCATCCCTATCCCTCGGCCCGAGAAGGACCAGACACTTCCCCCTAGCTACAGCCCTATTTGCCTAACCAATTTGTTGTCTTTTTGTTGCAATAAATTGTGACTTTTTAAATTTAATTTAAGCAAAAACCGTTGAATCTATTAAAATGCACCAAAGGAAAAAATTTGTAGTTTATTCAATTTTCTATTAATATAGCCAAAAATCAAGAACCTCTAATCAATAATAATTCAGCCAGGTGATGATGATTTTTTTAGATAAAAATATGTTTTTTCTAGAAAACTATAAACATTTCAGCATTTTGGTATTAGATTTTCTTGTTATTCACAACATGAGAAATTCGCTGTTAAAGACTGACGGATCATTTCACTTCCACTCTGTATAGATGTGCAGAAGTGCTTTCGTCGCCATCTATTTACTCCCAGGCAGGAATCTTGGGAAGCGTTAGCTGGCACTCAGTTACGCACAGTAAAGGACACTGTACAACCCTGGCAGACCATCTGCAGGGATTCCAGGCGGGAGGATGTGGTTCTAACCCGTCTGACGATAGGTCATACCCGAGCCAAGCATGGACAGCTTTTGCGTGGTGATCAAGGGCCTGTCTGTGCGACGGAGAGAGGAACCTTGATTGTCCTCCTGGATTGTCCGCGATACGCTCGTGAGCGCCAGTCCCTTGGTCTGGGTCTTACACTGTGCTCCATTTTAGGCAACGACCCAGTAGGTGTAAGTACAATACTGCAGTTTGTGGCCAAGATTGGTTTTGGCATTCAAGTGTAAGGTGTTTTTTTATCTTGACGGATTTAGAATTTTAGGATGTTTTACTTCTGGTGTTTTTATCTTTTTAACGGTCTTACCAGTTTAAGTTTGTTAGTAAATTACGTTATTACCTGTTTTAACTTTTAGCCGTTTTAACAGACGTTTGAGTGCTTTTAACTTATTTTTTGTTATTTTGTTACTTTGTTATTTTGTTTTGTCACTTTTATTTTTTAACTTTTTAGGGCTGAGCTTTTACTAGCTGTTTGCTTGTTTTTAATTTTGGATCTCGGACCCTAATGACCTAGTTGTCAACGGGTCCTTAAACACAATTCACTCACTCACTCACTCGCTCACTCACTCACTCACCTACTCACTCATCACTCACTCACTCATTCACTCACTCACCTACTCACTCACTCATTCACTCACTCACCTACTCACTCATCACCCACTCAATCGTTCACTCACTCACACACTCACTCGCTCACTCACTCACGCATCCACTCACTCACACACTCACTCACTTACTTACTTACTCACTCACACACTCACTCACTCACTCCCTCACTCACTCAATCACTTACTCACTCACTCACTCATTAACTCACTCATTCAATCACTCACTCGCTCCCTCACTCACTCACTCATTCACTCACTCACGCACTCACTCACTCACTGACACACACATTCACTCACTCACACACTCACACTTTCACTCATTCACTCACTCACTCACGCACTCACTCACTCACTCACACACTCACTCACTCACACACTCACTCACTCACACACTCACTCACTCACTCACAAACTCACTCACTCACTGACTCACTCTCTCACTACAACTCACGCCCCCTACATCTCTTTCGTAGACGTATCGCTGATGACGCGATTCGGCAAGAAGTCCTTGATCCCCTACACCCAGACTGAACTACATTCCTTTCAGCTAACACTCGCAACTCAACTTCTGAGCATTCCAAGCGGCAACTTGCGTCCTCACATCACCAATCTCATGTCCATGTAATTTTCCTTTCTAATCAGTACGCATATCATCGACCCACCAAACCAACATTTCATTTCACTCATTTCTTACTTTTCTAGCTAACATTATACTAATATTACATAAATTACTAATGAACATTGTCCTGCTTTCACCTTACAAACGACCTCACACGTGTAGACATCCCATCTGCATGCCCGCAACTTAACCACAACTACGCACCGGCACCCAAAACGCACACGCACACGCGTAAATACCACTACCTCCAACCACACACACACATGATTGAATGACAGCATGTTAACTCAACCATCCCAGTCACACGCGTTCCCCTGGCCGACCTTTCTAAATCATGGGCTTTTCGTAGGTTTCCCCAGGTCGCCAGACGAATGCTGTGAAGGATTTCCATAGCCACCGAATTTCCTGACCCTCCATTTCGTTACACTGATCATTTCATTTCAGCCTTCATCCCGTTAGGTTTCTTTCAGGATTGGAAGCGTCGGCGAGCATCGCGGCAGTAGCACGGCAGGGAGAAAGAATGCGCTCTGGAAATCTCTTCCCCCGGATTGGAAGGCGAGCCACTGTTTTTCGGGGCCCTCATTAGATGGAACAAGCCCGAGGGAAGAGGGGAGCTAAGCCAGCCTCCGCCGGGGTGCTTCTAGCTGGAAACTGGAAAAATGTAGGGACCCTGCCACCTGCTCTTTCGTGGCCACGTTCCGGCCACCCTTAGGATTCATTCACCTCATACATCCTCCCGGGGGGTACCCATTCAGGGGCATAGGGATAAAAGATCGCCTTTCGGTCGAAATGCTAAGTCCCCCTCCTAAAGTTGTCAGAGTCATAAGCCAGTTTAAATTAATTCTAGGTTTAAGGGTAGTTGAAAACAAGAGTTGTGAGACGAAGAGCGAAAGTCCTGTGACTGTTGTCACTGCAGCAGCATTGTGAGGATCGCGACGGATACAGGTTAATGATAAGCCTGCAAGGAATGTGGTATGTTTGGACCTCGCTCAGTGATCCGGAATGCGGGCTATGTGCTTGATGAATAGAATCCACTAACGAACGCACTCCACAACAACATGAAAGGCACTACTGCAGCTCGCTCTGCAGGGAAAAGTAAATAATACAATCACGGATTATAAAGGGCAATCCACCTTTGAATAGAGATTGCGATACTACAAACCGAAATTTCATTTCCACAAGCCACACACTGCTACCGCTGTGCAGTTTAAGCTATGGTTAGCGAGCGATAGCATGTTCCAAATGTACATATCTTAACTCGTATTGGTCACCATTCTCAAGTTGTTCACTTTCATTCCTAAATTACTTAGGAGATTTCTCTCGTGTAGTTAGCGACGTTAGTTTTGCTTATAGCGTTGAGGAAGTTATTTTCACAAACATGTACATCAACGTAAAGGTTTGTTTTCAAATGAGCAGTGTGCCAGCAGTTATTACCTTCTCTACTACGTACAGTAGGTAGGGGAAGTATTGTGTTCCACCCAAAATTTCGATGTCGAGATTTCATCGGAAATATATGTTTCGGGGCCCCCGAATCCAAAAAAAGCATTTTTAGAAAAACATCCGTCAGCATAACTTAAAAACGAAAAATCGGTTAAAAAAATCTTTCAAGAATGCGATACGAAGTTTTTGAAGAAACTTTCTCCACTCTAAACTACACCTTACATGGAAAATGTTTCCAAAATCTCAAATACAGGTCTAACAATTTTGATTAAAATGCCACATATTTAAGATATTTTTATGGCAAATGAAATGTATGTTTTGAATTTTGTGGCTATAGCCCACGTAGCCCTGTTTACTCGTGATGACTTTTGCATAGCTGGTAAGCCATAAGAGATAGACCAAGTCTTACTATACAAACAATGTAGATCTCGTTAAAACATATAAGTTATATCCAAATTAATTTTTTGTGGAGTGAACGAGTCCGGAGATATTTGTGTGAGTTTTGGAATAATTAAACTTTTCTAAAATGGGAGGTCCTAATTCACTTTTTATCTCTTGGCCGTATAAGGAGAACGGAATTTTAAAGCCTTCACGTAGCACCCAGTTTTAAAATGTTTGACTATCACTTAAAGCCTACTGTATTCCCATATTCACCCTGCACCTACAAGAAAATTAGCAATAAGGTACTTTCTGCAAATGTTTATCTCGACTAACATGATGAAGATTGAGGAGTAAGAGCAGTCAATACAAGAGTAGAAAAAGTCTTCAGATTTTTTCTTTAGACAGTCATTATGAAATGCAACTTTGCTTTTAACTTTGGAATTAGGATACAATTTAAAATATACTGGACTGTTTTTGCTGTGTTTTATTTAGCACATATAGCGAAGATTATATTTAAATAAATCTGACGTGTTGCATTCACATGACTTTCTCTACTCATTCCGCTACAGCACATTCTTAACAACGCTTATTTATCAGATATAATGCCACAAGTGATTGTCAATTTACTTAGAGAATTTTACTATCTTGAGTTGCATTTATGAAGACTTTCACGAATTAAAGGATGATATAGCCTATGAAATGTTACATAAACGCTATATTGTAATTACTAATCCCTTATTGATGCTCCAGTCGTTTACAATGTTTACAATGGAGTATCTGCTGTTAATTTAGAATTTCGTTCAATTTGGCGAACTGATTCCAAACATATTTCGTGTTGCATTGTGTGTTCTGAAGTTTCCCTCTTTGGATTATGTCATCTATTACAGCATTAGATGCTTCACAGAAGCGAGAGTTAGCCATGTGTGGCATTTAAACCTAGCGGCTCTGTTGCGTCAAATTACGTCAGCTGTTGCGCATCTGTAGCACAGTGCAGCTATATTCTCTAACCTGATCATAACATAAGGCAGAGGAGGTGATAATTAAAATTCAGTGGAGGCGATAATCAAATTTGATAATTTTTTCGCGAACGAAGCCTGTCATTGGTTGAAATTTGAAATTTCTATGCACATGATTGGTTGAATTCAACCAAGCCACGTATAAGTGTAATAGTCTGCATACTTTTTAAATACAGATTACCCTTCATTATGCCTTCATTAACCATTTACACAACGCTTCGTTGTACGTAAAAGAAAAATCTGATGTGTTGCACTCACATAACTTTCTCTACTCTTGTACTAACTATTCTTACACCATTATTCCTCTACCTTCCTCATGTTAGTCGAGATAAACATTTGCAGAAATTACCTTATTGTTGATTTTCTTATAGATGCAAGGTGTATATGGAAATACAGTAGGCTTTGAGCCACAGTCAAATCTTTTAGGGGTTTGAAATTACCCTCTGTCTGCACGGCCAAACGGTTAAAAAAGTGAATAAGGGCCATTCATTTGAGAAAAGTTTTAAGTACTGCAAAACTCACGCAAATAACATCAGAGCCATTTTTGAGAAAGTACAAATTTTCAAAGAATTTTCCATCTAAAAGGTGGTTTAGGGTGGGGGGATTTTCTTCAAAATCTGCGTGTTGCACCCTTGAAAGATGTTAAACTTGAATACCAAATTTAGTTTTTAACCGACGTTTCGTTTTTGAGTTACGTTGTTCAGGCACACACATCTTTTTCTAAAACTGTTTTTTTTTGGGATTCAGGGGGCCTCAAAACATAAATTCCGGCGTAATCTCGACATCGAAATTTTGGGTCAATACAATACTTACTATATGTAGTAGAGCACTTGTGAAAAGTATGAAGTATTTCAAAATTCAACAAATAGCAAATAATATATATCAGAAAAGCTTAACGCTACAAAAATTTAATGGTTACATTGACATGACCTTTTACTCCCCTTTATGGTTCATTAGTCAGTACTATGTATACAAATTATCTTATAAAAGTTTGTTTTTCTGTCAACTTCATTTTAACTGAGATACACCTTTGCAGAAGTAATTACACTAAACATTTGGTATAGATACAAAGGGAATAGCGATACTCAAATGTTTAAGAACTGGACGCTATAGGTACACTGGCCTTAAAATCCCATACTCTTTCCATGAAACACGAGAAACAACTGAATATCGACAGGTCTTTAAAAGAATGACAAGGTACAGAACAAATAGCGAGTATCTCGGAAATGGTGATGCCACGAAACTGCTTCCGAATGAAGAGGACTTCACTGGCTATTCCCAGATATACATCTTATATATTTAAACGAGCAATATATATAGTTGCGAGGAATGAATGAATATATATATTCATTCCTCGCAACTTGGAAACGACTCTGACGATTTCGATCAAATTTCGTATTCAGACAGGGTTTTGCTTATTAAGTTTACCTATGTATATAGCTGTCATTCATGAAAAAACGCGACTTTACGCGTAACAGTCACTAAACCTTATTTTGACCATAATAATTTCTCTGTCAATGAGCCAATTTAAACAAACAAGCCAGGATATTAAAGGTCCCGTCAAAAGCTTTCATAAAGTCTAAAGAAAGTTGACTTCGCTATATTGGTCTACGCGTAACAGTCACAATTAGTGGAAACCTTATTTTGGCCATAATTTCTCTGTTAATGGGCCAATTTCAACAAAAAAGCCAGGATATTAAAGGTCTTGTCACGGAAACGGCTCCAACAATTAGGATGAAAATTTATATTTAGTTAACACTTTGCTTTTCAAGTTTATCTAAATAAGTATCCTCTCCCAAAAACACGATTAAAAACAGGAAAAGAAAATAAAAGCCGAGTGAAGCACGGTCACCCAGGTACTACAGTTTATTTGTCATTGAAATTTCTTTAATATACGACATTTTAATAAAAATCGTTAGCCAGCTTTAGGAAAATTAAAATGTTCAAAAAAGTTTCCATGTAAAGGTTAATGTAGAATGGAGGGATTTTGTTGCAAATCTTTATGTTGTATCCTTGGAAGATACGGAACTTAAATACAAGGTTTGGTGTTCAACAGATTTTAGCTTTCGAGTTAATTTGTTCAGTCATACACTCGCACACACATACGTCGTTTTCCATGGTCTAGGGGTAACATGCTACCCTCTGGATAAATCAGGTGGAGCGCGATGGATTTCTTTTGGGCATAAAAATTGTAGCATGGCTTCCTTCGGAAGGGAAGTAAAGTCGGTGTCTTAGATCCTTCATGCCCAACTTGGAGTGGGACGATGGGAACCACAGCAGTTAAATAGCGTCCATAAATAACACTCAATGTCAATTTACACACACATACACACCACACACATATATACACATCTATTTTGAAAAGCTATTTTTTTGTTGAGGGATTCTCAGAACATCTATTTCCCGTGAAATCTCGATAATGAATTGTTGGATGGATTTTGGGGGGGGGGGGGCCAAGACCTGCCGCGCAGCCGCTGCGTCCTCCACCTCTACCCACCACAGACATCATGAGTGGACTGCAGTTGTGGAGGTGGGACGTGGTCAGCGCCCCGATCCCTCCCGGCTGGTTTTGGGGCCAGGGTCTGCCGCGCAGTCGCTGCATCCTCCACCTCTGCCCACCACGGACATTATGAGTGGACTGCAGTTGTGAGGGTGGTACATGGTCAGCGCCCCGATCCCTCCCGGTCGGTTATGCGGTCTACGCAACCAGGACTGCTACTTCTCAATCAAGTAGTTCTACAATTGGCCCCTCACGGACCTAACGGGGCTGAGTGCATCCCGGATTAGGTCTCTCAGCAGGAAAAAATCCCCACGCTGGTACCAGGAATCGAACCCGGATCTCCCGCTTAGTAAGCAGCAGCGCTACCACCATGCTGAAGAGAAGACTCAGAATGCAATATCTCTAAAACGTATTTCGCATAAGTTCATGAACTAGTAATAACAGCATTTGCAACGCTGACTGTCTTTTGTTTCCCAGACTTGTCAGAAGATAATCATTCATATCGATATCGGTTTCGACTAGCTGTAGTGTTTTTAATCCCACAATGCAATTTAATTTGGTAAATGGAATTCAGCTGCTATATTGCTTATGCAGTGAATATAGGTTATCAATAAACTTCGAGCTTGGGTCACCTCATTCCCATATTGAAGTAACCTATTTACAAGAGAAGTGACGTCATGACCGATGGGAGGGGATAGCAGCACGTGAGCACTATTGCCAGGCGTAACAGCCAATATTTAAGTAGATGTATCTAAATATAGTTCAACAAAGGCCAATTTGTCGAGTGAGATGGCTGGAGTGGTGAAATATTTGTGTAGAATTCGTCAGGTGGCATGTTAAAAAAAGCCAACTATATAACTAAGGGCTCGTTTCGTTATCACACTATGTATACGTACACTCAAAACAAAACAGAAATCCACTTTAACATTAAATAAACGGCAAATGGAAAAGCGCTAGTTCTTACAATCTTTCATAAAATATATACAGGTTTAAGAGGTTGAATTAGAAGCTGAAAAATTCAATGCCATAGCCGGGATATGAACCACCAATCTTCCGCTTATCTAGCGGGTGCTTTAACCACTAAGCTACCACGGCCAACTTGCCAGTACGACATTAAATTCCCCAGCTGATTCGTACTTTTTCCCGGTTAACCACAAGGGAATCTCACATCAGAGATAAATACCCCAAGGGCGACTTACAATTGTAAGTACTTTATGTCCCGGGTTTAAGTAACCTTTAGATGGTAATTATTATTTATTTTATGTCAACAAGCTTACTGTTGGTGTTTTTAACTAAGCGGAAGATCCGTGGTTCAAATCCCGCTTATGACATTGAATTTTTCAGTTTCTGATCCAACTTCTTAAACATTGCCCATACGCGGCTTGTGTGTTTAAAAACACCAGCAGTAAGCTTGTTGGCATAAAATAAACAGGAATATACAGGTTACTACAAATGATTGATTCGTTTTCAGAAGAGCTACACTTAAAGCAATGGGTGATACATAAAAGTAACTGGAAACGCACCAAGTATGCGTTCATTACACCAAATGGCAGCACGAGTGTAATACCTTCACAAAACGGCGACAAAGCAATAAAACAGTTTTCGTGTGTTGGAATATGCGAGGTATACCTCTGTTACAGCAGTGCAACGCGCATTCAGAAGCACATATCAACAAGAACCGCCGTGTAAACAAAGCACTCTGCGGTGGTATCGGCAATTAAGCATAGTGGTTGTCTGTGTAAAGAGAAATCTACCGGTCGACCAAAGATGCCAGATGAAACAATGGAGAGAGTTAGGGAAACATTCGTCCACAGTCCATAGAAGTCAACAACTCGTGGAAGCCGTAAACTTGGAATACCGCAACAAACTATGGGTGATTATGTGACGACGGTTACGTTGCAAATCCTATCGTATTCAGTTCCTGCAACATTTGAAGGCGGAAGTTTACAGTCACGCCTGCAATTTTGCACCTCAGTGCAAGAAGCAATGATGGATGAAGATTTCGCTGCCATGTTGATATTTAGTGACGAATGCACATTCCATTTATCTGAGGTCATAATGTGAGTATTTGGAGGACTCAAAATCCTTATGCATTTGTAACAGTTGAAAGAGACTCGCCAACGTTACATGTTTTCTGTGCGATGTCACACAGAAAGTTGCATGGGCCTTTTTCCCTGTGAAAACTCTGTTACAGGTACATCTTACCTAGATACGTTGAATTTGTGGTTGCTCCCACAACTGAATAACGAGTCTGACAATTTTGAAGCCTGGTGTTCATGAGTACCTGAACCATGAACTTCCACATTGTAGATGGCCAGGCTCTTTTTCCTTGGCCCCCGAGGTCACCTAACCTATCACCGTGTGACTTCTACCTCTTGGGGTACCTTAAGAACCGCATCTAGATAGAGTCCGGTACACGGAAATTTACCGATGCTGTTAGTGTCTTTTGGTGTGTTATTTTATTTAATGTTGGCATAAGCTTTTCACCAGTCATATTCCACACCAGTTCTGGCTGTGCCAATCTCTTATTGGTTTGTATCAAAGTCCAATAACACAAGCAATAACCGATGAACAAGGAGCGTGCCCGAGGTGCGTAATGCAAGGGGAGGGGTAAGGAGAAATTTAACCCCATTGTCACTATCATCTCCTGGCTGGTTCCGTCGCTCATTGGTTTGATCTCATAACTCTGGGATTCGGTTTCGGGAACCAGGGAGAAGGACAAGAGGTGGGTCGCACGAGAAACAGCTTTGTTGGGTATATCGTCCTCTATACTATGTGTGCTATTTGAAGTGAGCAAACGATATGGATAACAAGCCGAAAGTAATTACGCTTCTTGAACTAGGATATAACCCTGCAAGGGCTGCGGAACTATATGGAGTGAACTGCCGCGAACTGGTGGAAGACGAAAACATGTTATTGTATGCTCGGCATATTTTGTGTAGATAGAGCTAAAATTACAGCTTTAATTATTTTGTAATGAAATGACATGATTCGAAATAAATATGCGCAATGTGGAGTTGAAGTTAATACACATATAATTACACAGATAAATCTGCCTCATCCCCCTTCCCTTTCTAAGAAAACTACACAATCCTAGAAAGTTCATTATTCGAAAAGGATTGGCAATCTGGCGTTTGCTCCTATTCGCAATAACCGCGGATAAAATAATCAAAGTCCGATGAGACACATTCTGAATTATATGTTTCAATGTATCTTAAACTGTCTGGCCTTCTGGTTCACTTCCGCCATCGCGAAACAAAGGACAGGCGTACGCCTTCCTATCGCTGACAGGGGTTTGAGCTGGGGGCGTAGTGCCATTCACTACCAACCTAAACAGCTGTTCCTCATATCGGAAAGTTTCCGTACCTCCACTACCAAGAACTTGAAGGAACGCATCACCACTGCAGTAATGACCATTGATGGGATGATTCTCCAGAATGTTTGGAACGAACTGGATTACCGCCTGGACGTATGCCGTGTCACCCAAGCGGCACATATAGAACATTTGTAGAGTGTGGGGGTAAACTTGGCGAGTTTATAGTCAATTTGATGTATCAACAATTATCTTAAGAACAGTATTTTGGAAAATCTAGCGTTTTGAAAACGAATGAATCATTTGTAGTAACCCTGTATTTTGGTATCTTGGGCCCAGTATGTGTTCATATGCAAAAAGCTATCCCACTTTTTGGCACGCAAACCCTGTAGCACATATTAGAAAGTACATGTTTTCCCTCTAGACCACCCTCCAAGCGATTTTAGTATTTCCAGGCACATTAACACTGGCGACGAGTCTGGTTCCTATTAATATAAGAACTTTGTTTATATTTTTCTCATTGGCTAGTTTAGTTCTGTGCGTCTACAAAACATATTTTAACTGCTGGGACTAAACAGTTATGCCTTTCCATTTGCCTCGACCAGCACAACAGAGCAATTCGTGTGTACCTAATTTAACATGCTTTAGGTGGTAGCATTAGAAACACTATGACTGTTACAGCCTTTATTTCTTGGGATAAAGAAATACATTTAAAATGCTTTCGAATAAAGGGTTTAATCCTGCATAAGAAGGTATAAACTTGTGCTTTAAATATATGTAATATTTGTGTTAAAGTATGGAAATGTACTTAAACTAAAGTGAAGTCATTTAATTGGAGTTATCTCCATTACAGATATGAAAACATATTTTATTAATCATGATATCAGAACGATAGGGTCCTTTTGAGATTTAATGAATTTTACAGGATAGCACGCCTAAGTTTTATTGTAAATTAATTATATGACTATTTAATGAGGCACAATAAATTATTTATATGGCAAAAAAGCTTGCCTTTGCCAGAAAGTCGAGCAGAACCTTGTTACTTTGAGCTTGTGAAATGTTTGTGTTTAGGGCCAACTTTGCAAATATAGTAGTTAAATAAACTAGTTATATTTAAATACTGTTTTAACCACCGCATTCTTAAGCATGATTAATTACTTATTTAACACTTTTTACCAATTTTAATATGTGAATCACTCCAAAGAGTGAAATTTCTTCATCTTTTATAACACTTTTTATTTGTTATCCAATATTAAGGGTACCATTAATGTTTGAAAGAGCAATGAATATGAAAATGTAAAACTTTATTTAGCATTAAATAGTTTTTAATAAGTAGACAACTGTGTAACATTTGATAGCAGAATACAAACTGTTTGGAAAATACAATTTTATGATTGCGATATTGCGCGAAAACCATACATCATTCAAGTGTTGATTTCAGCACTGTTTATGAGTACATATTTGTTTACTATTGTGTCCTCTCCCTCTCTCCCCCTTTCTCATTATTATGTTTATAGAAGCATAACAGGTTCTAATATTTTTATACCACATTGCTTAAAAGCTTTCAGTTTTCCGAAAATAGCCTCAGATAGTTGTTTAAGTATTCTCAATGTAAATACATTTATGACTGAGCAACTATATTCCTCAGAGAGCCCGGATTCTTAAGTAATTACATATTCTATTGCTTTATATGTGGACACACAAAAACAAATTGAAGTATGCTGAAGTTTCATTTTACATATTTTTACATATTTTAATGTATATTAGATGTTTTGCATAATTTCACATAAAACACAGATTTAGCCGTTTATTTGCATAATTATTATATGTTATTTTTGTCTCTGCCTGCCTGAATGTTTCTGCATTTGAAAATGAGAACGAATAGTAGTTAATTCAAGTCAAAATTAAATTAATATTATTGATGTACAACTACGACGATTCAAACATTTGTTCAAGTGAGTGAGTGAGTGAGTTGGGTTTAAGGGCCCGTCAACAACTAGGTCATTAGGGCCCCACATTTGTTCAATATAACAATAGTGTAACAATTAAAGTGAAGAATGACTATTATTGCCTCTACACAGTAGCGGTCTGCCACGGTAGTGCGTTTGATTGATATATCAACAATGAACAAACTTCAACTTTAAACCGTCAACAATTCACGTATTGTGGTGAAATTAAGTCTATTTGGTTTTCTATGAGAAATCATAGCTACCAGGCGGTTTACAAGTGGAAGTAACTATAATGGCGGCGATTGGCTCTTCATTCGCAGAAAAAGTAAAAGCATGGAGTGCGCTTGATAGGGGCTTACGGCAGACAATAAAACTGTATATGAAGAGAGAATAGTATGTTCCATGAAGCCGCAAGTGGAACATTTGCGAAGTCCACTACACAAAAATAATTCACAGCGTCATTCGTCAAGAAAGCAAGTTCTATTTACACTTATTCCACATGAACTTACTACTTCGAAAAATGCATTTTTAAGGATATGTATATTGCGATAGTAGCTGCAGATATATCGTGGTTAAAACTACAAGCACCAGAATATCGTCCTTTCTTAGAGATATACTGTCAGAATCCAATTCCACACGAGTCTATACTCCGTAAGATCTACCTTGGGAATTGCTATAAAGAAACAATGGAAAGAATAAAGAGCAAAATAGAAGATTCGTGCAATGGATTGCTGTGAATGATACGTCAGACGTAATGGGACGCTGTATAGCAAATCTCGTTGTGAGAAAATCAGACACTGAAGCTTTGATCAAACCATTCTTGATTGCTTCCAAGCCCCTGGAACATAAGAATCATTCGACAATAGCCTGCCTGATCCGTTAATAATCTTTGAAGACATTATGGTCCTATGGAGGTCAAGAATAAAAAGCGCTGGTAATGTTCTCTGATGTTGCGTGATATATGTTGAAATCTGTAAGTGCTCTCAAAGTGTTACATATGTATTTTATGTGTTCTACACTTGACATGCTTTGTTAATTATTTTCAGCATGTGAACGAGAAATAAGAGCCAGTTTCTCTGAAGTTAATCAACAACTTGTTTCACCCACAAAAAGGAGGTTTTTGTGAAAGCTTCCCAAAGAGTAGCTACCTAATCTTGCTCTGCCACCGGAGACAGTGCTGACGAAGTAGGATTCTTGGACACAAGCCATCAACTTTTACACTGAACATTTTACAGCTGTAGTACAAATATTCACCAGAATCAGCACTCCCAGTACGTGAAGCTCAAGCTGGTTTCTAGAAACCTAACATTGAGAGCTCGATTGCGTACATTACAAGCAATTTTGGTTGACTTTCCCTGCAGGAATCTTTGGATGTTACGGAGGATCTGAAAGAAAAACTCTTCTGTAAACATGGAACTTGGAGTGAATGTGTCTCAGAGTTCCAGAATGTAATTGATTGAAACTCCGATACTCTGCTTTCCTCACTATAAGGAAGATCCTGAATAGTAGAGTTGCAGCCTCCGGAGACCATGGCTCCAAGAAAAATAGTCTTGTTCAGGTACAACCCCGCGGCATCTTGCGATGTCGAAGGATCATTTTCTTCATACAGTAACATTTTATTTGACAGAAGATCGTCGTTTACAGGAGAAAATGTGGAGAAGTAACTTATTGTGCACTGTGCTAGAAAATAAACAATACATCTGTGTTACGTAGTTATTCTTAATTTTTTCAATTCTTTATGAAGACACTGGTTTTTGTGCTGTATTTCTGCGTGTTTAACAACAATGCGTTAACAAAGTACTTTGAAAACTATAAAAATAAAATGTTTAAAATAACAAATTGGAGTCATATGGAGTAATAAAAGCAATACATGTGGTAAAAGAAATGTCCGGTGAGTGAAATAAATTAATTATTGCATTTGAAGTTCCCATTTCTATCTACATATTTATTTGATATTACATATTTCATTACACATTTTACCATATTTTCTACATATTTATGTACATGTTTCTCAATTTGATAGTACATAAAAATTCGGGCTCTCGTGAATAATAATTTTGTAAAATCATAATCAATGCTTCAGAAACGTTGATGCTATTGCTTTGATGGAAAACTGAAAGCAGACCTCACAAGATGTAATACAGGAGCTTTAAGGGCATACTTCTCTAGTGTAAAATATAGGCTAGGTTACACGAGTTCATTCGGGAACGTTTGTTTCCCTATTACAATTATTTTCTGCAACCCTGCTTACATTGTATACCGCGTTAGCACGTATACACATATCAACCACCGGGTACATCCTGGGTATGCTGATGTATCCCAGAAAAGGTCACATCCATACGTTTTTAAAGAGTATTTATTTCTATAGTGGTGCAATTTTGTGAAGGAGCTGATCTGCGCATGCGCGTCTATAAACAGCAAGAAGAGTTCCCAGTCCCTATCATAAGAAAATTAATTCGCTAATGCGTATCTGCGTACTCTGGTCCGGGATTCTTGAGAGCGGAAGTAGGTAAACTGTCTTTTGTGCGCTTGGCTGCAGGAACTGCTGGTGTATTGAAGTTAGAAGGGACTAAAGGAGGGAATGGAGACCAAGGCAGCTTACCAAAGGGCAATGTGGACAGAACATCAGTAAACAGCAGCAGGTTTGCTGACCTCCCTTCCAACTGTTTCCGGGTATGAGAACTCCAGAACTGCACAGTAAGGGAAGGGCGCCTTCATTTCCCTACCACATTAATATAGAAGAGGCAGGACGACCATTAATGGGGAAGTGGTGTAGCAGTCTACGATGACCTCTTCCGCCACAAAAGAAGGCGTTTATGCACTAGGAAAATCTTTGCAACGTCACAGTCATGCTACCTATCCAATCAGCGGTATTCCATTTCAGAGTGTGTTGTCGCAACTTTGTCCCTATTTAACAGTGCGGTCTCTAAATGGGTTCCACTTTTTGGAAACATCATATTCAACCATTGGAATTCTAACTGAAGGAGAATAATCGAGCAACGAAAAATAAGATAAGTTGCGCAATTATGTAGTGCAATTTAACAACAAAATAAAGTATCTTTGGTTAGCACCAAGTTACCACTTACTTGTTGACGCTCCCCTTGTTCCTCTTTGTTACGTGGTTTCTCTCAGAGCAACTGTCATTCACCGCCTTCGTTCGTGACGGAGACTATAGTTTACAGCAACAAAGTGAATCACATGATAGAATGGCTCCATAATGCACGATCGCAGCAAAAATAACAAAAAGCATCATCTCGTATGCTGATTATTCTGGCGTGAGCTTGCCGAGTCTTGCACATTATACAATGTAAACAAGTTGTAGGGGCCAGCTGTAATGGGAGAAGGAATCGTTCCAGGACTTGTGTTATGATATGCATTATAATTTTTTACACGAGAGCAGTATGACCCTGAATTTTAGTATATTTTTATACAGCCTTCCGGCTACATCATATGACATTGACAATGATCAGATTAAGCAATGTGTAGCAGACTTCAAGTCAAGCGGGGACACCAAACCTTACGTAATTTTGCTTCCTGCAAACGTCTTATTGACGTGACGACAAACGCTGGTGTGCATACTTGCCAAATTCCAAAAGTGTAACCCTTAAAGCTTACCTTGCAATAGTTTTGCGAACACATGCAATTTATAACAATCCGTGAAGACCTGGCAGTACTTCTTTCTGTCACACGCGTTGTAATACACAATTAGCTATTTTAAAGTGTAGCAAAGAACACCACTTCACAGACACAAACTTCTAGTCCATATTTTACGCTTTATAACATTAACTATAACCAAAAACTGACACAAAATAGGTTAAACGTTTACTAAGCAGCCACAGAGTGCGAAGATAAATAATTTACGAAAGAGTTGACCTTCGTTCAAGTTATTACTTAGTGTTCGCGCCCCTTGGCTGCTCATTGGTTACTGCTAGTTATCACTACAGGTCCACAAAATCCCACAAAACAAAGCGTTGCTTTTTGTTGCGGCTCAACAAAGGGGGGCTATGACCGTGACGATAAACACACGGATAAGCTCTGCCCTATCATAACGGTGTATACGAATTAGCGCATAACAGTCAGTAATCTTAAGTTAATGAGAAGTCTTCATTACTATTATAAAATTCTGATGTGTTGCACTCACGTGACTTTATCTATTTTTGTACTTCTTACAAGCACGTATCACTCTATCCACTTTGTTAATAAAGATACAAATTTGCAGAAATTCTTGTATTATACCTATTGTGACGCCGACCCACGGCAGCAGTAGCATAACAAAGGACGATCGAGACCGCGCGACCCCACTCCACTGACATGGCGCGTAATAAAGGCGCTCAAGGTCAAACTTCCCCACACCACTCACGCAAGCAAACACGTGACTAACAACAATCAAACGGTAACAGGCTTTTTCAGAGCATTCGAGAAGTGTCCGGCAGCCGGCTTGTTTGTAGACGTTCGAGAAAGATCTGTCTACGTCATCGCCGGTATAAAAGCTTGCGGAGCGTGTGAAGACAGTTTTGTTTCGGTCAGTGAGTGCAATACAGCTGTGAAAGATAAGTGGCGTCGAAGTGAAGAAGTTTTAACAAATGTTGAGTGGCTGTATCGTCGGAGTTAGAGTATGAGAGACAGAGAAAGTGAAGAAAGATAGTCAAGGCTACAAGAAGAAAACAGTTGTGAGTTGTAATATCACGAAAGGCTGTAGACTGTGTTAACGTCAGTAGAAGAGAACTGTGTTTCTGTGTAAAAGAAAAATAAAGTGATAGAAAACTAACTGGACTGGATTTTGTCATTTTGTCACAATATATTTCCTTGCACGTAGAATGGGATTACGGGTCTACAGTGGGCACTCACTGATAGTTAAACCCTTTAAGAGCTGGTCGCTATATGATGGCTTTAAAATTCTACTCTCCTTGCATAGCCAAGAGAAAAGGTGACGAATAACAACTTTCCATTTGAAAAAACTATAAGTATTTAACAATTCAAACTAACAAGGAATATCTCGGAAATGGTTAACTTTGCAAAAAAAATAAATGCATTTGGCAAATTGTCAGCTTTAAGAAGAGCTACACGTTGTGTGTATATATGTGTATGTCTTGCAGTTTGCCTGTTATACAAGTCATCCAGAATGAAGGGGATTTCTGAGGACATTCCCAGAAAATCTGAGGTATGCATTTCATTTTTCATGAAAATATCTTAAACATATGCATTTTAATCAAAATCGTTATAGCCATTTTTTCATAAAATCACAAGTTTCGAAAATTTTAAATAAAGGATATCCTGGGGAGGGGGATTTCCTTGAAAATCTTCGTGTCGCATCCTTGGAAAATGCTGAACTTTAATACCGAGTTTCGTGTTTAACCGAGTTATACTGTTCAGACATATACACACACTTTGTCACACGGACACGCACACTACTTTTCCTAAAAATGCTTTTTTGGATTTAGGGGATCTTAGAACCTGTATTTCCAATGAAATCTTGATATCGAGTGTTTTGAATGGAGTGCAATACCTTCTTTACCTACTACGTAGGTAGTACAGGAAGTAAAATTTACAATATAGTGCAATAAAAAGTAATGATTTGTCATATACGATAGAAATTGCCCAAAAATCCATAGCAGGCATCCACTGCCGTAACGTTATAAAACACCCCAACTTCTGTACATTTTAGGGCAAACAGTAAAGGTTGGCAAGTATGCGTGTGTATTGTTCAAACGGTGTATCAAAATTCGCCAGTTGGAGAACTGTTGCCGAAATAAAACGAGGACGGTATATTTTAGCTTGTCTGCAGAGAGGAAAAACATAACAAGATACAAGGATTTGCTACAGAGATAGAGGGGAACATGATGGGATTGCAAGAGCTAAGAGGTGAAGAGAAACTTCGACAGTCAATGATACACGAAGCTGAAATTGGATGAGCTTTTCCTGGAAGTGAAAACTTTAACCATCTTTTTCCCCACTTGTAAGAAGTCTAGGATGTCAAACGCTTTTCTCAGTCACTTGTTATCTCCTTTGCCCAAAATACCTAAAATCCAAGCTCTGAATGGGGAAAGAGGTAGGACTGCAATAATCACACACAAATTGTCCGATGTTTAAACTTTCATTTCACATAATAGTAATGATAATAACTTAGCTACTATGCAGACATCAATTTTTTTTGTTTGTTTTTGTGTTTATTAATTCGGACGCTAATTTTATTTATTACATCGGCAGAGATAAATTAGGTTGCTGAGCACTAATGAGTTGTTTCTTCCTTCTTCTGCATTAGGAATTCTGCATCTCTTCTTCTTCGTTGTAAATCAATCCATAGTGTCCACATTTCCTCTTTGGATCTCTATTAAAAATAAATGCATCACTTAGACTAAGAATGAATTGTTCAGTTCCTATAAAATCACACACATACACGTTATCACACAGCTTTCCCTTGCACCAGGGATAGGCAGAACGTACGAGTGACGTAACGGTTACATTGTAACGGTTACTGAAGTAACGGTTACTGAAGTAACGGTTACTGAAGTAACGCAGACAGGCAGTAACTACATAGCTACCCATTGACGGTCACAGAAGTAACGGATACAAAGTAAATAACGGTTACCAAAGAAACGAAGACAGTAACTCTATTATCCTGTTAATGGTTACTCAGCCTGTGTGGCCTTATTTAGCAGCAACTAATTACCTCAACCAGTTACGCATTATTAATCCCTTCCACAAGATGTCGTGAGTGACTTTGATGATCCAATACATCATTTAGCGAAATAAATGATCATCTACTAACTCCACGCCTTGCTACCGACGTCTATGTAATCAAATGAGATTATCTGCATGTTCTGTAATGTTAAATAATAACACTGGCCAAAAAAATGTTTGAATGTTTCTTCACTTCATGGCTCAAATCTTATTAAATTTACGTTGAAAAAACAAATATGACAAAGAAAAACATTTATGAGCTCTAAGTTTCTGTGATTGACATAGGTGAAAATATTTTATTTTAGCAGGTTAAGAGAAAACAATACATTTTAATTGAATATGTCAACAACATTGAAAGTCAAATTGAATCTTTTTAATGATCGTTATATTCCAAGCATTCTAAGTTGATGGAAGAATCCCTGGCAAGTGGTTGGGTCTGAAGAGAATCGTGTGGTGGCTTCATAGGCTCGCTCTCTTTTGGTCTTCCTCTAGTAAGGGAGTTCCAGAGCATCCCTATACAGACCAGCAGTAATCTATACTTCATTCAGCCTTAGAATCACACATTGTATCTCTCCGCGATAACCTGGTGTTCGTATCAGCTGCGACTAACACAATCAAACGCCACGTGGACTCATGCCTCGTGTTTATGTTGGAACAGAACGATATTGACTCGGGAATTTTAGGAATAGCGCTCCTATTGCGTTACATTTAAGTAGTCTTTACCAGGGTTATCATACAGCTTGAAAACTCACAGATAATCGCCGATATTTAAGGTGCTATATTTTATGGTGTGCTTTGGTTTCGGCGTATCCAGGATTAGTTGTTGACGTCATGTGTTTACATCAAGTGCGGATCTAAGGATGGAGCGATTATTGCTTCATTCCAGTGGCCCTGATATCTCTGTTTCATTTTTTGTGTTCAGCAGATTTGGTTGAGTTGAGGAGGGCTTTTATGTTTGCATAAGTCTTCTGCATGTAAACTGCATGGCCAACAGGAATAGAAGCAAGACGGTTACCATTGTGAAGTAATACAACTTTACAACGTAGCTTGGGGGAATGTGAACAGCCTCAATTCCATAGCAAGTGGTAAAGTATCTGAATGTGGAATAGATCCAATAGCAGATGGAAGATTCGGATGTTGTGTTGTTCTTTTTTTTTTTTAGACAATCCTGCCATTATAGGTGGAGTGAGGCACACAAAGCAGTAATCTATATGGTTTGTAGGCTCTCGCCAAACCATGGCTACTGCAAAAGCCATAGATCTTTTTTTTTTTCAGCCATTCTCATAGTATAACAGAACAAGAGTTGCAACATATACATACATATGTGCAGCTCACTTCGTACCAAAATATTACCAATAGGCAATCTTCACAAGAGGAGTCAGATTCTGTTTTTGTGTTGAAAATGTTACTTCACCACAAATGTAACAATAGTTATTCACCCAATTTAGAGATTTTCGTGGCGTTTTAATAAAGTTTACACCTTAAAAGACTCAAAACACCAGAAAGTCTGCACGAATTACAACAGAAACAATATTAGTCTTAAACAGCAACAATATGTATGTTGATAACCTACAAACAACTAAAGAACATGTGTTTTAACAGTTGATAGGTATGCCTATTTTAAAAATAAAATTTTCCCTAAAAAGAAAATGTAAGGTCTAAAAAAAAAGATTTGTTACTTTATCTCGAAAAAAAAGAGCTAACCGTTCGGTTTTATGGGTATTTATGAATTCGGCCGGTGAAAATTCATAAGAATAAGTTATTTTTGAGCCCGAAACATTTTCATTGTTGGCCAGTGTAATGTGCCTATGGGCGTTAATATTTTTCTTGTCTAGCAACATCACCTTTCAAAATGCCGTTGCCATGTTTTATCTAGCGTACTACGGAATATTTAAGTTTTTACATGCCTAACTTAAGTTTTGTTGATGTTTACAGTAGTGATGTATTTACCTTTGCTATATGTGCATCAGGTGATTATATTTAGGTTCCGATATAGCTCAGTTCACTTGCACGAAAGGTGTACACGAATGTTGAAACAAGTACGATTATAAATTATATTACTAATCAAACTGTTGACGCAGCTAGAGAAACTTCTGTTTAGATTGAATCAAATAACATAAATCTGTGTCGGCATTGTATATATTGGAACATACATAGTTACAGCTAATCGCTGCTGGCAACCATTAATGCAATGAAATGCGAACGAGATAAACTTTAAGTTAATCTATTCACTTTCTATGTACTCCATAAAACGTATTCATTAATGGTAACCGTTACATGTAACCGTTCACGCATTGTAACCGTGACAGTTATAACTTATAGCCTTTAGCCGAAAATAACTGTTTGTCACTTCTCTACCTCACACGTTCAACACAAGTTAAAAATTATGTGCCTTTCTTCAGCAAAGCACACGTTAGTGATAAGTTCAGTTGCTTAAAGTGTCCTTGTTAGATTGCTTTGGAAACCTAAACCAGGCAAAAAGCCCCTCATCTAAACAGGAAAGGACTCACAGAGCGAAATGTACAAACCTTTACCATTTTATGAACATAGGGTAACCATAACCGAACCAATCAAAAGTGCTTTTAACTCTTGTTAAGGGCATTGTGTACTGAAACTGCTACATTCTACAAACGTCAAACAATTTAGTTGAAATCACTGTCAGATTTGTTCAGCACAATTACAGGTAATAAAATTAATTTTGGTCAATAAAAGTAGGCTATTGAAAATTGACCTTTCAGATAAGAGAACACCTGGGAAAAACATTCCTCTTAACTGAGATTTGAACTCGGGACGTCTTGAATGTGAGGCAGACGCGCTAGCCCCGTACTACGGAGGTGGATCAGTTAATTTTATAAAATCCAATCATCTTCAAAATTATTAAAACCTGTGACGGTGTTTTTGTACAATTAATCATTACTGAGCGTGGAGCCATGTGCACTCACCTGTGATATGGGTTAGCTTCGGTACGGAGAATGAATGGCGTAATCGGTACCGCGCAGCCGTCCTATATACACGCGCATCAGCAGACGCCTGCAGCTGTGCACCTGCGAAAGAACAACAGTGGAACCCATGTGTGCTAAACTTGGAGCTTTTTGCACACTTATCCGGCCTCTAGTATTACATAGGTCTAGAATCATGTAAAGAAAGGCGGCGTGAGCTGTTGAGAGAACAGCGCAACCAGTTCTTCCGTATATGACAGGCCTGTCGAACATTACTCCGAGGGCGTGAAGAGAGGACCCCCCCCCCTCCTTAACTGCAGTAGCAAGTGCTAATAGAACCGGTTTTCGCTTTGTTTTTTCCGTTTTCCGACTTGATCATCACGAAGGGAGAGAAAATAGGGGAATATTTTCACACCTGGTGAGTGCTGTTTGACACGCCTGGTATATGACGTAGCCGCAGGGAAAACCCGGTTCCTTCTAATGCATGTATATGTATGCTAGTGTAGTTGACTACTCTGTTCGCACCTTCGGAGTGAGGTTCCCCAGGTCTAAACTATCTGTTTTCGTACGTGCAATTGTGTAGCCTCGAACACTCCTGTGTAGCCATACTTCTTATAATTATTCCAGGCACAGTCATTATAGTATTAATAAGGTCGCGTTTCCATTCATTGATTTCGCTTGCATTTCATGCCATCCTCTTCCTCACTCAAATACCTGGTGCTTGGCTGACCACGCGCTTCCAGGTCTTCACTCTCTCCGGTCCATAGGTTTCTCTGCTCCCCGCCAGGCATCTGACCCTAGGCATTGACTTGTAAGTGTTAGAGGGTGAACTAAGGACATTTCTGAACATAATCGTAATATAGTTGCTCTGCATTGCATAATTCGTCAACAAAACTTGTCTGCTAAAAGTATCCATCTCAAGAATGTCAAATCCGTAGTAGTGAAAACAATGAACCGCATACGATCCAAAGTTTGAACTATCGCCAGTTTAAACAGTTTCTTGAGGAATGTGAAAATGAATATAGAGATCTGCCATCCCGTTTTGAAGTGCGGCGGTTGAGCCGAGGGAAGGTACTAGATAGGTTCTTTGAATTCAGGGAAGATATAAAGCTGTTTCTTGAGAGGCAAGATAAACCTGTACCTAAGCTCAATGATGGAAACTGCGTGTATGTGATTTGGCTTTTTTGGCACACTTAACAGCTCATAAGAATACACCGAATGTCTCGCCACAGGGAAAGAATCATAATATGTGATCTCTTCAGCAAAGTGAAAGCATTCAAAGGAAACGCCAGTTAACAAACATGAACACGGCACAGTTTACAAAACTTTACAACTCCTGTCTATCAAACCTTCAAGATTTCAGCAGTGTGCAGTGATTGAAGAATTCGACTCCAGATTTAAAGAAATGAGAGACCTGGAACCTGATGTTTAATTGTTTATTTGTTACACCTTTCTCTGCTGCATTTGACACTTTTCCTACTACACTGCAACTAGAAATGATAGATTTGCAGAATGACATAACTCGGAGACAAGTTCCAAAATAGAAAGAATCTGAGTGACTTCTACCACAATTTCCCTCGATCTCGGTTTCCACGACTTCATTATTTTGCTGTCCGGTATCTGAGCATGTTTGGATCTACATATTTATGTAGACAGAACTGATTAATAATAGATAATAATATTCAACACCCTGCTTTGGCTTTATAATATATTGTAACTAAGACAGATATTTTGTTATTCATAAAACAAGATCTATAATAAAGAAGATGTCGCTGAGAAGTGTGCGTTCCGCCACTGTACAGCTGTGCCGCCCCATCATGAGTTGTGCTGAATAAGAGCTGGTAAGCCAATGCTCGTGAGCCTGCTTTTCCATGTCCTCGGGCTAAACCGCCCTGGATGACGTCACAGGATGAGACCTGGAGGAGGGCGATGGATTTTTTGCAGGCTCTTTAACATGGCTTCCTTTGGAAGGGATGTAAAGCCGGTGGTCCCGTTTCACATTTACGGCGCGTAATAGAACCTCAAGTTTGACAAAGAGGCCTCTGAGCAAAATTAATGGGTCTTTTCACGTCCAATATAAAATGGGACCCTGAAAACCACAGCAGTTAAGGAGGACAACTGATATGTACTATTTGAACGCTATTTCCTACAATATAAGACAACGTGTCATTTAAATACGACTCCATGGAGCTTTCCTTCGGCGACAGTTTGACCTTAAAATGTGACCTCCTAAAGTACATGATCAAGTTCTCTAGACAGTACTGAACTCTGACGGGACATCAGAAACAAAATCAACAAGGGTGTTGTTCTGTAAAACCCCAAAGGGGGCTCAGATGCACGTGGAAGTTATTTATGTAATGTTTACTGTCGTATCATGGCTACTGCGTGACTTATAAGTGATTTCGCAGTACGAAATATATTACTAAAATGGTAAAGGTTTATACGAATCGCCTTGTTTAACGTTTCTGTACTTCAATGCTTAAGTGTCGCTTATTATGATGTTATTCCCAAAAGGATTATGAATAATACTCCCGCTCAGGGTAGATTCTGGCTCAGTGAGATTAATTTTATAAGTCTTAAGCAATTCCTATCTAAAATGGAATTTTATTCGATATGTTTGTTTGGCATCACTTTCATGCATATTATATAATACAGTATTTATGTAAATAAACTTTTTAATTAAAATGGCTATAGCCCGTTTTGAATACCAGAACAGGGATATTAGTCTCCGCTCTACAGAAAATCAATTAAAAAAAGTTTAAGAAAAGTCACTGTCGATGTTTAAAGTAAATGACAAGAAAGAATCATCGTGCAGGGTAATTAGTATCTTGTCTCATACTCTGTGACTGCAATCGCGCCCAACCTGTTCGTTCCATTCAAGTACAATGCAACGTAAGACAACCTCGATACAAATTAGGTAACCTTAGATAATAATGAAATAAAATGTTTCTAGATGGTAATGTTATTTATCGCTTTAATGTTTAATTTAACTATCGGTAGTATCTATGCATAACCTCTCGTACCTTCAGAGGAACATAACACTGTACACAAGTACCTATATACCAACAGTATTGGTGCACAGAGACTTAGGGGTAGCTTTTCACGTAGAGATGACCAATTGGAGGGAATTGTTGCAAAATATTTCTCTAATGGGATATGCCTGCAATGGAATAAAGCTAATGTATAGTCTGATCCGTTTGAGATGTCAGAAAAGTATATGTTTATGAAGTTAATGTATACATCTCTGAGCAATTTTCTGAAATGTAAAAGGGAAGGATGGGAGCTAACAATGAGTGATATTTCCAGTTGGCATGACAACGCTATCGTGCATAGAAAACAAAGTGGCCGTTACGCCACAAGAGCGCGCTCAGTGTGTCCTTTGCTATGTGAAATTTTCGAGTGTAATACAGATTCAGCGAGCATTCAGATGTCAGTATGACTGTCAGAAGTCCCATCACATCGAGACATTGTTAAATGGTACATGTTCTTGAAAAATGGCCTTAAAATGCCTCACACAGACGGAAGGCGGAAGATATTCGACAAGCTATGACTCAGAGACCACAAAAGTCACTCCGCCACTTATCGGCAGAGCAGAACAGTCACAACATGTCAGAGGATTGTTAGACTATATCTTAAGATGTTCCCATACCATATTCAGCGAACGCAAGCACTGACGCAACTGAATTATGAAGCTCGACTCATTCGCAATGGTGGTCATGTTGAGCACTGATGTTCTGGTACACAAAACTTCAAACTCTCCCACACATATATGTACGTCAACAGTCAATAAATTAGAGTAGTTTCTTGTACATAGTGTTTGCTTTTCCAACATGTCAAACAGATCATCCTGTATTTATGTAATATAAGACAGCAAAGGCTCCTCCAGATATGAGCTTATACGAGAATAGATGTTTCTTCAGCTGATCAATGAACTTAGACGATAACCTTTTCCGAATCCGATTATATGAATGGATCTTTCAGTAATCATCACAAAAATGTCGTCACATTCTTAAACAGGCGCTCCAGTATTTTAATTCACATTAGAATAACTTTCATGAATACCTTGTTCTCCTCAATAATTAATAATTAGCATAAAAGGTATTTAAACTCGAGCATTTACACATTAGGAATCAGCCAGCGCGTACACTAAGATTTCTTTGAACTGCAACCTTGCAGACGTACAGCCACAGAAGAAACACAAACCTATTAAGGTCGCTAGACTTCTATCTACTTATTTTTAACTAGCAAATGAAGTTACACTGAAAACAGCAGCTGTTGAAATAAGGAAGCAGGTCGATGCTTAGAAAGGTCACTGCTGTATCAAAACATTCCAACAAGATAATGGTGCAGATGTATAAATATTTGTTTTCGGTTTATATTCCTTAACTCCCGAGCTTCTAATGAGGGCTTAGCAGCCAAAGTTAATTCAGAAGCGAGATAGCGACTTTAAACGGAATATTTTACTTTCAGAGGTGCTGCCATTGAAGAACTAACTTACTAATTTCACTATATTTACAGAATTAATCTCCAGAAATGATATTCTCTGGTTTAGGTTTCCGCAGCTACCAAGCTCTAAAATCTTCAACCTCCTCTTGCGGGACGATGCACATAAAAATAACCAACGTCTTTTGCTTCATTTAAAACTCTCTTATGTTCACCAGCACGGGAACACATATCCACAGCCTAAATGATAAAATGCTCAAGTATAAAAACTAAAACTCGAAGAGGCGACCTCCTGGTTCCGACAGACCGTCCTGTTTCGATTGCGAGGACGAGTGCTGCTGCTTCTTCTTCTTGTTTTGGCCTGTAGAGGAGGAAGAGAAGGAGGAGGATGCCGCAGCGATTTCATCGCGGAAGGCCAGGAACCCAAGCTGTGCATGTGATGCCTCGTTCAGGGCTCTCGAGCGGATACAAGCTCGGTACTGCTCGGCCGAGAGTTTCTGGCCGCCTGGTCCCGAAGTGCACACCTGCAACGTAACATTCCGATGAAAAAAACATAGCGATAATATTTCACTACATACTGCTGCGTTTCTGTATTCATATGGCTAGAGTATATAGCTAAGAACTAATCCTTTAAAACTCAAAATATTTATAAAGTCGCAGTCTGAAAAGTTTTTGGCTTTCGTCTACTTACTGACGTAATTACTTTTGTATTAATTTACGTATTTCAAATGCCCATTTAATATAGTATCATAATCCTGGTTTTAAATACACTTTATTATACTAGGTAGCCTTTCAATAAAGGAAGCCTTCTTAATCATCATCATCATCATCATCATCTCGAAATTTGAAAAGCGACGTTTTGAAATGCTATTTCAATTCTACAGGCAAAATGAAGAACATGTTTCAGAAATGAAACATTTGAGTGGAGAAAAAAGGCGATCAATACTAAACCACATAATAATGAAGGTATACCTAAGTGGAATATTAAACCCATTTCATGTTAATGATAAATTGAGAGATTATAGGCAAACTGGAAGGAACATCTCGAAAGAATGAAAGACGGGTGATAAAATAAATAATAATATATAGACCGATAGAATGAAGACTCCTGGGAATACCCATGAGATGGAGCAGAGAGCACGTACATACACCCTGAAGTGTAGAGGAAGAGCTCCGTAGATGCCCTGGTTCATTTGTTTCACACGTAGGTATAGAAGAAGGGACAAAGCAGTACCGAATGCACCATGAACTTTTCAGACAGCTCTCGTGTGTAACCCGTGGCTGAACTTACCTTGGGGTGCCAGATGTGAAAGATCCCAGGATCTGTCGCTCTCACCACCTTCATATGGCTGCGGACATACTTCCGGTACAGCATCACATCCTCGCCTCCCCAGCCAACTATGTCTTCCTCGAAACCTCGTACCCTCAGAAAGTCCGATCTGCAAGAACATAAGAAATTTGATTAATAGGTATGCCGTATTGCTTTATAATGTAGGAATATTCTCTAGTTAATTCTATCCTAGAGTTGTAACTACAGAGCGGTCAGATTATGTTTATGCCGGTAGAGCGCGGGAGCGCTATGGAGGTACTAGCGCTTCTCTCTCGCCAAAGCTTCACTCTACGTTTACTTATATGCGTATAGTATGATTTATTGCCTATTAAGAAGCAACCCAATTACAAAAAATACATGCGCATTAGGTTGTCAATGGTTGTAGTGAACTCAGCCTACACGGTTTCAACTTAGCAGTTTAACTGCTGCATGAGCTTCGAAACACTTACTTCTTGAGAGAAACGAAGTATGGATTTTCTAGGAGAGCGTTTTAAAGCTGCCCCAATTTCGCCCAGATTTTTTCGTTAAAACTATTGGTTTGCGCCTGCGAACTATTAATGGATCAGTTCTCTAAATTTCTAGTTGTGTCTCTGAAACTTAAACGGAAGGCAATTTTTGTGAAAACTACCTCTACACCTCTCAAAATAAGTTGGTTTTCGTAAAATACATATATCGTGCGTGAAAACCTTTTGTTTTAATATGAACCTTTCGGCCAACTTTCACTAGGGGGAAAAATGTATGCACTGAACAGAACGGAAGGTATAGATAAACAAAGCACACTAATGTTTTCTCATTTTGAAACAAACCACGCTTTTAAGCCATGTCCAAGGCGGCCAAAAATCGTTAGGATACAAGTGTTCAAGAATTTCCAAAACTACTCAGTCTGGACGTTGACATCAACAAAGAATGTGTGGGGATCTCCTGATGCTGAATATCGAAATGTAACTACTTTATTGTGGGTGGGATTGTTTTACAACAGATCATGTAAGTTTTAGTTCTTTTTGGAGGTAGTATATGAAGAATCTTCGAAATCTGTTGTCCCAACAAAGTGTTAAAACAAGTTTCCACCATTCAACACTAGCTCTGATATCAAGTTGTCAGCAAATAAGTATATTCCTAGACTATAATTGACTTCACTGGCCATCCCGCGCCACTGAAACAAGCTGTATTCTGGAGACATGTTGGAAACAAACTGGCAACATGTGTCCAAAAACTGCATTCTGGTTGATATTTTTCTTGAAGTACGACATATCCATATGTAGCAATAGGATCCTCAGTTATCGTGTTCTACCGGTCGAAAGATAGTCCCCAAGTCTCTGAGTCAGCCCCTGCGACAAACTGTGGCCTCTACCGGTCGAAATATAACCTGACACTTAACACAATTTGTACTAGAATTTTCTAAACATTGGTTACAATTTCCCAATGTAGATATTGCACGTCTTCAAATGAGCCAAATCTCCGGTGCATCCATAGTGACCATTAAAACGAAGCATATAATGATGATAATGGTGGTTATTGAGCCCATTTCATGCTTCGGATAAGGGGCACTCTGGGAATCGAACCGTGTTCGCCGTCTAAGGAGAGGGGTATGTATAAAGGCTATTAGAGTATGCCAGGGAGGGGTTGTTCTGTCGATAGTGAAAAGGAGGGATGTTAACGAACTCGTAGTATATAGAGCAAATTATGAATCTTGTTTATTCTTACTTCGGTTAGCTATCCCTTTCCCAGATAATATAGTAGACAGAATATAACATTAGTGAATCCAGTCAATTCATCTTCCTTCAATAACATAATATACAACTCATATGCACTGCATACGTTTCGCTACACAGTTCCAGCCATCGCACTTGTAATTATTTTTCAGAAACAGTTTAATATCTCTCGGAGCAGAAGTTCGCTAGCAGCGTCACATAGACGGCCACATCCCTTCCTCAAGATACTTCACTGCTTGACAGAATGTGTGGCACCTGCTCTTACCATTTATGTAAACAACCTGACGCTAAACTAACGCCTTCTTTCCATCCATATTAGAGAAACTCATTATTTCATAAGCTACATACAATCTTCATCCATATGCCAATGTAAATGGCATACTTAAAAGAAAGAAGGAAAAAAAATCTAATTAACATTTTGTTTAAATGCAAAGTGAACTTTTGGATAAATACTGCAATTATCTGGTATTTTTAGGTCTTTTTATTATGTGTTTCTCGTTTATTCATACCTTCTGTGAAGAGGAATCAGTTTTGTGACAAAGGCCATTCTTCAAGTATCTAAAGAAGGGCTTATTTGAATATTAAATCTTTTATATGCATTCAAGTTATTATCATATTAGAATAAATACATATAAAACATACAGGTGTATCAGAGTATTTACTCGTAATTTCATGGTGTGGTAGATGACATGAAAGTAAACATTGTTCTAAATAACGAAATATTTGAGAATACTTCGTAATAAAAAAGACAGCTTATCACAGTATCATGGCTGCATTTGTGTTCCAGCTATTCTTGTTATAATGGAAATAACAAACAGTAGAATGTAGTTTGTTGTTGTATTACAAACATATTCTTAATATCTAGTTATTTAATTTCATCTTTTATATATAAACACGCAAATATTGAACTTTCAGACATATCTAAAGCATTTGGAGCAGCTGATGACAGTGCTAATTTGGTAAAGAGAATTTATGAGAAGCAACTCCCTCAATGTCATAGACCTTGCCGGGCACCATTTTCAAGACTGGACCAAAGTTAGCTCCAAGTAAACAAAAGGTCAACTGCGGAGCGAATCGAGCTGTATCCACAGATTTGAAAATAATCCGCAAACTATATTGAAGTAAGCCATTTCTCCTTCTAGCTAAACGCGGCTTTACGTAAACAAAAATGTTATTAAAATGTGTATTTATGATATTATGTAGAGCACAGTTATCTTCCCGGCTGTATAAAAGGGCAAAGGATAAAGGGTACAGGCACAGAGGGGGACACCTCGCTCACGTCGACCTTTACAGGTCTATTGTGGCTGCCACCCCCCAGGAGGCAGGGATGAATGAGGGAACCGAACGGGTAGTATCAGACTCGCAGCTACACAGGCCCACCAGAGACGCGTGGAAGTCCCTAACAAGTGCTGAGACCTGTTCTCCCTGGCGCTAGGCCCCGCCAAGTAGCCAGTATCACACCGCGGGTCCAGGTCGGTATCACATGAAGCGTTCCCCCCCCCCCCCCGCTTGACGGAGGACAAGGGCCACCAGACGCCACCCAGCGCCGAGAACAGCAGTTACCATGCGCAGTCATCCACGCCATCTGCCCGACACTGCCCACACTACATGTCTGGAAGTGCACCACCTGAAAGATGATAAGGAAATGGAATGAAAGGAAATGACGGAAAGGAAACCGTGGTATGAAATAATGCACCCCAGCATTCGTCTAAGTGACATGGCGAAACCACGGAAAACCCATGTCAGTGCGTGGCCACGGGGATCGAACCCGCGACTTCCCGAATGCGGGCCAAAGACGTTACCACCTGAGCCATCCTCCCGGCTGTATATCTCTGATGTTTCCCAACTCGGGTTCCGTCAAAGCGAGGATAGTTTGATAGACGGCTTCTTATCAGTAACATATGTAGATGCGTGCAATACAACTACCTAATAACGGAACAACCAGCTCCAAAGAATGCCGAAAGTCCATTTAAATGTCGCTATGACAAAGATTCTGTGCATGGTATAAGGTATTTAATGAACAGTCGTAAATCATAAATTTATATCCGCCGCAGTCGCTCCCCGATCTTAGTTGGTGAACAGACTATGACACTCCCTCAATGATTGGATTAATGAAACGATTTATTTCATTCGTGCTAGGAAGGTGTTCGTTCAAATATTATCGTGTCTCACTGTTTTTGAAGTTCTTGTTTCGAAAATGCTTGGAGATGAATTGAAGGGTGGTCTTGAAGTCAGGATAGTCAGGTTTGTTAAGGAACGTCCACTTCAATCTCGAATATTTGCCAAAATATGCCAAAACTTGAAACAAGATCACGTTAGTCTTCTACACATGGAAATGAAGCGGCGTTCAAGGTGTAAAGTGTTAACTGAAGTATTTGAACTTTCATAGAAGCTTCTGATTTTTCTTAACGAGCATAACATATCAGTTTTCTTGACGATCGAACGAAATGGCTCCGCAATAACGCGTGAGGCTCGCTTTCGGGAGGTCCCAGATTCGATTTCTGGTGGCCGTCCACCAGGTCGGCAAGGTAAATGCTGGGTGGTGTGTTCTACCAGGGATCCCCTCTTCTCCTGTGTCTTCTCTTCCACGTAGCAGGTTGACTCTGGAGTTGTGCATCAGTTGACGAGGAACAGATGGTGCAGAGACTCGCGAATTGAAACTGCTTTTCGATCCCTCAGGTTGCAGCCGTTAGAGTCTCCACTGTTTGGTACAGCTTTCCCCGGTGTCCGCCAGAGAAGAGCCTATGAACCACCCACACGGCCAGCGAGCGCTCCCTGGCCGTGTGGTCAAGTCTTGGAAATACAAGGGAACTCTCTCTGCGTGTCTCTGTCGTCTGTGCTGTCCATACCCCTGCGGTTCATTTACCTCTTTCGTTCCTTCCCTTCCCTTCCGTTCCTTCCTTTCGTGCATGCCCAAAAGATCCATTGGTGTGTTAGGTGTTACTTCCGTCACCTTCTCCCATCCTAGTCCATCCTTCTTGAAAACGAATCCTGGATCATCAAGCTTGCGTTCGTTGCAGACGTTTATGATCATTCAAATATGCTTAACATTATCATACAAAGAAGCTATTCTGTTAATCACGTACAAGCTTGCAGCTTTCAAAGTAAGCTTAGCATTTGGAAAAATTATCCTGTGAAAGGTACTGTCACCAAGTTTTCTCAATTATCTCAGTTCCCGATCCAAACATTCAAGCATGAACATTTTAGAGCACCAATTTCCAACCATCTGGAGCCCCTGTCGGCAAATCTCGACAACTATTTTCCTTCTTTATCATCGGAGATGTATGATTGGATCAGGAATCCTTTCAGAGACTGCCCTTGCAGCACAGAAAATGTACCCAACTTGGAAGAAAAAGAGCAGTTTACTGAACCGAAATATGACCAGACATCAAAGGCAAAAGGTGAACACTCTTTAGATGCATTTTGGTTAAATCTGAGAACGAAGTTCCCTGTAGACTCACAGAAAGCTTTAAAGGTGTTACTTGATTTCTTACCATATTATTTGTGCAAACAGACGTTTTCTTATTTGACAAACATTAAAACCAAGATTTTATTTATGAAGTACTTGGGTTTTTTTCAATAAAAATTGTTGCGTGGAATAAAACTAATAAAACTACTGTGTTCCGGAGACAAGTGCAAGTTTCACACTAAACTAGAAATGAAGCCAAGGATCGGTGAACTTTTGAACCTTTTTCTACTCCTAATTAAGACTGAGTTGGTCCAAATGTATAAATACAGCAACTGTAATAAAGTGAATGTAATATAGTACTTGGTCTTAAAATGTCTGCCAAAGGGTAGCATAATTAAATGTATAGTCAATTTTCCAAAATATAATTGTGATATGGATCACTTATGCACAACACATTGCACTTTGTGCGGGAGAAAACTCATGGACAGGTTGCTGGAGCTCTACAAGCTTTGGTTAAACGCTTCTATAACAGCGTTCCACTCTTAGAAGACAGTATGGAGTTAAATGGGACATCTCTGTCTCTATCTAGCGCATACACGTTGCCATTAGCCGCGTCCTTTTCTACCCTCGCTCTGTTGCCAGATTCCTAATAGCATGGTATAAATATTCATTTGTTATAAATTTCAGGTTTGAACACATTATCCTATGCAGAATTTTTTTCTCTATCAGGTTATATCCTTTTTAGAGTCATTATACATTTCTATAGGCCCAAATTTCTTCAGAAAACGTTTTTTTCAATAGAAGTCCGATATTTCCTGTTTCTATACTCATCACGCACTAACTAACAAACTAACTGCTAGAATGCATCTATATTTTTTTCTTAGGTAGAGTATACCATAGTGCTACTACCTGCCCACTTTGAATTCTCTATGTTTACCCAGTTAAGTGTTATAATTTTTAAAATAAAATGTTTTCGGAACATTTTATATCTGTGCACTGCAAAAGTTACGCAGTGTGAAACTTTTTTGTTATTGAGTTTACATCAGGGAACCAGCGAGAACAAATGTTGAGGAAGGTTGGAGAAAGTTTTTAAAATAAACCAAAAGGCAGTAACCTCTTTCTTTTATCCAGTAAGGCAAACAAAAGGTATTCATCTATTCAGCGTCAGGCCTGACACAGAAGATAGTATAAGGAGCAGCACTAACATTAGTTCGAAAGAAACCGTGTGTGTAACTGTGAGCTGTTATTGCGTTATTTGTTTAATATTTTTGTAAATATTTGTACTTATGGAGGGGGGAAGCTAGAAAGAGACGATATATTGGTAAATTAAGAAGTAAGGAACGCCAAATAATTATGAATGCGTTAGATTATTTTTGAAGCGAAATGCGTGTAAGGCAGTAAAAGAAACAGCTAAGGCTATCGGGTGTTCAGAAGCAGTAGTGTGTATGATTAAAAAGGAACTAATGAAAGGACCTCTAAGAACGCCATCGAAAAACAAAGTAAAAAGGGCGGGACTACACAAAACGATAGGTTAACGCAATATGATTGAATAGTCCAAGGTGGAGTGCGGCGAATTGTTCATTCTTTACAGTTTGCAAATATTCCACCCATGCTGAATATAATTTTGTCATGGGTCAACAGTGATGAGACCCTACCAAATTTCTCAAGGGCCACTCTTAGTCGGTTCTTACATGATTTGGGGTTGGAATATGAAAGAAGGGGTAACAAGTGCATATTAATAGAAAGAGACGATATCGATATCATCAGATGGCGACATAAATATCTAAAAGACGTAAAAAGGTTTAGGGACCAGGGGAAATCAGTTGTTTATACAGACGAGTCATTTGTAAATTTGGGTCATACAGTAACAAAGGCATGGAGGGATACCAAAGTTAAAAGTGTCCGTCAAGCAGCAATTGAAGGACTAAGTGCAGGCCTCCGGCCACCTCGGGGTCGCGCGCGGAGAAAGATTCGCAACTAGTACATGTTGCAACACTGCGCTCCATTTAACGTGTACTGTCTTCTAAGGGTGAAACGCGCTTTAGACACAATAAAGTTTGTGATACCTGCCCCACACCATCCTCCAGTCTATTCCTATTTGAATGTTATTGTTGCAAATTCCAACAACAATTTTAATTAAATTATCTCATGGAAAGGATTCTCTCACAGTTATTTTATTACATGAAAATGCCATCAGAAAGTTCAATTTCTTTACTGCTATCGTTATGTAGATTTTGTTTGTGCCTAGCTATTTGAGCAACAATCAACTAGGGACGGGTAAGCACTTCTCCATTGTTTACAGCAACTGGACAAGTCCTCTTGAGACTTTATTCAATAACAGATTGCAGTGACTACGTTTGTAACATTTCGCACTACCTTCCACAGAACTTTCCCTGGAGTGCCTGAACGCCCTAACTTAATTCACTGCGACCACGAATTATTCGACTGCATTCACTGAAACTCTTCCCCTGTCAATAGTCTGTGTGTGAGTGTGTGTGTGTATGTGTGTGTGTGCGTGCGTGCAAACACACAACCGACCGTGGCCTCTTCGCAGCTCTTCTTTCTTATCTCACCCCTTCTTGTTTTCAATAGCACAAAGAGGTTTCATCCCCTTCGCTTTGGAACCACTTGCTGTGAGAAAACATCATGAGATTAACACTGAACTTGATTACATTCTGTTGAAAAGCCTTCTATCTGAACCTTTAGTGAGGAACAAAGTAACGGTACGCAAGGAGGATTTCGTATCAAGGCAGCAAGTCGATAATTTCCGAAAAATAGTCTATTGGTGGCACTACAAACCTATCTTGTGCAAACTAAGGTCAAATCTCTGCACGGAGAAACTCAGCGTTTGTATTTTACACCAAAACAAATCATTTTCCATTTTATATGTTCCAGCAGAGCTAGAAGTAAAAATCTGATGTGTTGCACTCACATGACTTTCTCTACTCTTGTACTAACAATTCTTACAAACTCTTATTCCTATATCTTCTTTCTTGATAGTCGAGATAAACAAACATTTGTACAAATTATCTTATTGCTTATTTCCTTGTAGGTGCAAGGGGAATGTTAGAATACAGTAGGCTTTGTGCGATAGTCAAATGTTTGAGATTCTGTTGTCTTTGCACACTTAACATATAAAAAAATGAACAACGATGATCCATTTCACGAAAGTTCTAAGTTTTCCGAAACTCACACACATAACAAGGAATATCTCCTAAATGGTTCACCCTACAAGAAAATTTATTCAGACATAAATTGTGCATTTTAGCAAGATCTACATGTTTTGTACAGTATAATTTGGTCTATCTCTAACGGTTTACCAGTTATGCAAAAGTCGTCCAGAGTAAATACGACTACAGGGGCTATAGCCAGAAAATTCAAGATATACATTTCATTTGTCATCAAAGTATCTCAAACATATGACATTTTAATCAAAATCGTTAGAACCATGTTCAAGAAAATAAAAATTTTCCATGTAAAGGGTAGTTTAGGGTGGAGCTACTTTCTTCAAAATCATCGCGACGCATCCTTGAAAGACATTAAACTTAAATACCAACTTTGGCTTTTAACCGACTTTTCGTTTTTGAGTTATGCTGTCCACAGACTGACAGACTGACAGGCTGACTGACACACACACGGACCTTTTTCTAAAAATGCTTTTTTTGGATTCAGGGGGCCTCAAAACATGTATTTCCGGTGAAATCTCGATATCGAATTTTTGGGTGGAATACAATACTTCCCCTACTTACCAGTAGAGAAAGTAAAAATGTGATTCTTGCATTCACCTCACCTTTCTATAAACTTTTCTTATTAAAGCTTATTCTTCGATCTTCTATTTATTAATACAGATAAACTTTCTATACACATTTACACATTCCTTTGTACGTATAGAATACGGAAAACCATAGAACATTCAAAAGCGGGTCGCTAAGTGACGGCTTAGAAATTCCATCCTCTTTGCATGAGCGCGAGAAAAAATAAATGAATAGTGGCTTATCAGTTGAAAAAAGCATGCGTATTTGACAATCCAGATCAATGACAAAAAATATCTCGGAAATGGTTATTGTAACAAAATTATTTGATATACAATTTGATATAACGAGACCAATATTTTTGTGTATATAACTGATGTATGTATTTGGTACAAATAAATATAATAATTATTATTTCAATTACATACAAAAGCCTTATTTCAACGTATCCTATGTCAAATTGTTTTCTAGTGTGTAACTTTGTGCCATTCAGCATGCTTAGCACCCTGGCCTTTCGCATTACTGTGGAGCTCTTCACCTCTGTTATCCCTCTGAATCTGTGACTCTCGCCTCCTTTTCCCCTTCTATTCTTTTCATCCTTACTTTCTTCCCTATTCCACTTTTCCTTAATGATACCTAAGAGGTGGCCTATCACTTTCCTTTTTTTCTTCTTTACCCCTTAACATTTTTACTGCAACAATTTTACCTTTCGTTTTATCCCATTTAGCTTCCGATATCTTTTTTCTCTATTGGTCCGGTTCCCCACATTCTATTAAATAATGCACTACACCCTTTTTACCCCCACATTATTTGCATACTCCAGCTTCACTTACTCTTAGGCCTTTAAGAAACATAGTTCCCGTTCTCATCCATTCCACGCTTTCTCTCTGCCGTCTATTGCGGTTGTCAACATAACACTCTCTACCCCATTCTCGTTATTTTTGTGCAGTGCATGTAGTAATTGTTTGTATTTCTTACGGCTTACGAGAATACACAAGCTAATCAAACTGGAGAAAGTTTCACAACTATTCCCAGAAAACCCAATATACACATTGTGCTTGTTGATAAATATCTGAAACTGTGATCTTTTACTCATAATGTTTGAGCGGTTTTGAGAAAATAAAAAGAAAGTATTTTCCACATGAAAGGTAGTTAGGGGTAGGGTACGTGCGTGCGTGTGTGTGTGTGTGTGTGTGTGTGTGTGTGTGTGTGTGTGTGTGTGTGCGCGCGCGTGTGTGTACTCGTGGGTGTTCCCAAAGTGAGTATAATTCCGAACAAATAGTCTGTCGCGTATTGGCTTTCAACAATCATTTGTGGCCTTGTACCGGGTGTTTAAAAAAAGCGTCCGATATTGCAACAGGAGTTTGGATTGGTCAAGACTAGAATAAATTCTCCGGTAAACGTATGTCCGGAAACAAATATCTGTTGAGATATGAGCCATTTTACCCATGTTGAGTGTGAGTGTTTGCACGCAGTAAACGCTGCTTCTATATATTTATTATTCTTTATTTACTTATTTATTGATTGATTGGGTTGTTTATTTATTTATTTATTTATTTATTTATTTATTTATTTATTTATCTATTTCTTTCTTTCTTGATTGATCGATTTATTTATTTACTTATTGATTGATTGATTGGTTTGTTTGTTTATTTTTATTTATCTATTTCTCTCTCTCTTTCTTTCTTTCTTTCTTTCTTTCTTTCTTTCTTTCTTTCTTTCCTTCCTTCCTTCCTTCCTTCCTTCCTCCCTCCCTCCTTCCTTCCTTCCTTCCTCCCTTCCTCCCTTCCTCCCTCCCTCCCTCCCTCCCGTCCTTCCTTCCTTCCTTCTTGATTGATTGATTGATTTGTTTGTCTGTCTGTTTACTTACTCACGTACGCACGCACGCACGCACTCACTCACTCACTCACTCACTCACTCACCCACACTCACTCACTCACTCACTCACTCACTCACTCACTCACTCACCCACACTCACTCACTCACTCACTCACCCACACTCACTCACTCACTCACTCACTCACTCACTCACTCACTCACTCACTCACGCACACTCACTCACTCACTTACTCACTCACACCCGGTATAGTATGAATGGCTGCGTGCACATTTATTTTTATCGTGCCCATATTTAAAGTGTCATTTGCAAATTGTAATTGCGATTGTGAACTTTGGCTACCAGTGTGAATGACGACGTAAGCGTTTTTAAAACAGGGAAGTCCTTAAGAAGCTTAAATATCAAATTCGTCATTTCACGACGCTTCGTAGTAGTTAATATTTAGAATCATGTATGTTGTTAATGCACGTTTGCCATGTTTTGGGATAGTTATAGGAATATAATCCAAGTGAAGTTCTGTTTAAGCCACGCTTATTCTCCTAAACTCAATCAAAGTAGCTTCTTGATTTCCCAATATGATTCCAAAGCAATCTCAGCCGCCTGCTTGCATGAAAAGATGCTGAGGCAAGTCACGAAGAATTGTGTCACTTCGATCCAACTGGTAATAGTAACATTATTCAGGGATAGCAGAGACCAAGAAAAAGATGAAATGAAGGTGCTGCAACAATCTAATATACCTCTTATTCCGTAGGCACATCTTGGGGCTCGTGGTGTTAAAATATTTAAGGCTATATTTGTTGAAGGAAGTCATGAAAAAAAAGCAGAGATCTGATGTGTTGTATCCCACATGCCTTTCTCTACTCTTGTACAGACTATTCCTATAACCGCTTATTAGTCTACTTCATCTTAATAGAAATGATCTTGTTGATAATTTTCTTGTAGGTCAAGGGGAATATGGGAATAGAGTTGGCTTTAAGTGACAGTGAAATGTTTAAAACCTGGTTGTCATGAAATTCCGATCTCTTTGCATCTCCAAGAGATAAAAATGAATAACGACTTCCCATTTGAGAAAAGTATAGGTATTGGAAAATTCAAACAACAAGGAACATCGCCGAAATAGTTCACTCCAAAACAACGTGTTTGTTATAAATTGTGTTTTAACCAACATTTGTTGTCTAGGATTTACGGTTTATCAGTTAGGCAAAAATCATTCAGAATGAAGAGTTTCTGAGGATATTTCCAGAAAATCCAAGATACTCATTTCATTTGCCATGAACATATTTTAACCGAAATCGTTAGTCATTTTGATAACACCAAAAGTTTGAAAAATGTTCCACGTAAAGGGTAGTCCGGGATAGGTTTTCTTTTTTCTTTTTTTAAATCCTCGTGTCGCACCTTTTGAAGATGCTGAACTTAAGTACCAAGTTCAATATATAACCGACTTTTCGTTTTTTTTTTTTTTTTTTTTTTTATTTATACTGCTCACAGACACACAAGCACGCACGACACACACACACACACACACACACACACACACACACACACACACACACACACACACACACACACACACACACACAGGCCTGTCGGTAAAAATGCTTTTCTTTGGTCAAATAATATGATCCAGAGTTTTTGATTTATTACAGTAATGCATTGTATTGCTATTAAGTGAAGTGTTTTCTCCATGCACAACTTATATTGGAACTTTCTGTTTCAGCAAGCTGAGACTACTTTTACCTCCTCTACCGTATACCTATATAGGTAGAGGAAGTGCTATATTCCCCAAAAAGTTGATCTCCAGATTTCACCAGAAATACAGATTTTAAGGTCCTGAGAACCTCCTTAAAATACTGCGCATGTGTGTGCGTATGTGTGTGGTGTGTACGTGTGGTGTGTACGTGTGGTGTGTGTGATGTTTGTGGTGTATGTGTGTGTTTGTGTATGTGTGGTGTGTGTGTTTTTTTGTTGTGTATGTGTGGTGTGTGTATGGTGTGTGTATGCGTGTGTATGTGTGGTGTGTATATGTGTTTGTGGTGTGTGTGTGGTGTGTGTATGGTGCGTGTGTGTGTTATAGCGCGCGCACGGTGCAAATGTGTGTGTTTTTGTTGAATAAATTGCAAATATGGCTTCTAAGCTAAGCATCTTTTAAGAGTACGACTAAGATTAAAACGGGGGAAAAAGAAATAGGAACAGAAAGAAAATCCCAAAACCGAATCTATCCTGTACATGAAACGTTTTCGTTAGTTTTGAATTACTCAAAAATGTCTGTGGAGATTTTGAAACGTATACCTACCATATGTTTACAATCCTTCTATGACAAATAAAATGTAAATCTTTAACATATGAATATGAATAACGAGACAAATTCTGTTTGTTCTATATGGCGTTTGTATAACTGATAAGCCATATAAGAAAGACAATAGCTTGCCATACAGAAAACGTAAATGTCGTTAAAATACAGGAGTACAATTTTATCCCAAATAATATTTTTCTCGCTGTAACTTTTTCCTGCATATTTGTTGCCCTTGGTTTGAACTTTTAATCATTTTGAAGTAGTACGCCTTAAGGCGTTCTTTTAGTTCTTGGATGTCAAGCAAATATATGGAATTTTCAAGGCAGCACATACCTGCCCTTTAAAGATTTGACTACCAGCTCGGTTTCCTGTGTTCTGTTTGTGCAACCGAAAAACGGACGTGTAATTGAATCCTTTTTTTGAAATATTTGACTGCTATTAACATCGAGCATATAGAAAATAACTTTCAATTAACGGTTTGAAGGAGAGGCATAAAAGTAAATAATGGACAGAGAAACTCATGTGAATGCGACACATCAATGTTTTTTGTATACGTCTCTGAAACGCCGACAGTGCTTACTGAAATGACCGAATCAATGGGCCTTTTGAAACGTATAGAGAGCTCACTCAACTTCGCTTCAGATACATGGGGTTCGATTACCTAGCTTTTCTGTTTATAATGGACGCTGAATTCTTTGTTGTTTTCAGTTACAAAATCCCTGTATACGATGTGATATTCCTAATGCTTTGGGGAGAAATACAAAGCGCTTGTTTTAATACTCAAAAAAAGGAAATTTGATTCCATACTATAAATGCACACAAAGCCCTAAAATTACATTTGACCTAATTTTACGCGTTTTGTGTTACCTGGTATGGAGGCATACACGTTTAATCAACTTTGTTACAACGGACGGTTTTCGCTGAGCTACCAGGAATTATTAAATATGAAATGCTGGAACGTCAACATTACAAAATGAAACGGAGCACTGTACTTGGCATATACATGTACAATTAGTATACCATCCTTTTAATATAAAACGGTTACAATATATGTGATAGTTGTTTAGCCACGAGTCAGTTGCAACACTTTATGCAATGTTTGAATTATAAACTAAAGGATATAAAATTATGTCATCTACAAATGCCCAATTAATGACAGTATCTTCATATATTCGTAACTCATCTTTCGTTAACTTCTCTTTCTACATTTCACTTATTAACTTCTCGTATTAGCTGGAGTGATGAACCGATCAGCAAGAGTCATTCTCTGCCCCCATTCTCTTCCTGGGAAAGAAGTGAGCTGGTGTTACGGTCTGTGATGTGGCCTACTATCAAGACATGGTAAGTCATTATAAGTTCAGATATTAATTTTATTATTGTATACTTCATAATGCACATAGCATAAGCCGCTGTACCTTGGAATGCCCGTATTACTTCACTGCTGTATGAAATATGTCATTGTTATTATTATTGTTGTTGTTATTGGCACGCGTGTCGCATTGAGTCAATTATGCACGATATGGAATGGAGTATTGCAGTTATGCTGTTGCATATCTTTGCATAATAGTAATTTATGCAACTACGTACAGTGGTAGGATTAGGTGAAACTTTAACATTATCACGCGTCACAAGCAATTGATACGAGTTGCATACAACGCTTTATGCAATGCTGTCATCATAAACTATAGGTACGATTTACAGTTTAGTTTTTGATAGAGTAAACTAAAATGTATATAGTAAATGCCTGTGACGTCACAGCTCTCAAGATTGCATCTGAGAATCTGTTCACGTATTGGTGCGTATATGGGAGGCAAAAGCTTTCAGCTTTCGGATGAAATTCCAATTTAAAAAAGAGAGAAAGCGAAGGCAAGTATATGAGCGTAAGTCTTTGTTCACTTTGAATAAATAAACTTAATGCATGTTGTAAGTTTTCCTGGGTAAGAGATCATTTCATTAATTTTTACTTTATGTCAGCCTATAGTCCTACACTGTGCTAATTGAGTTAATTTTTTTAGTGATTATAATACATTGTTTTTTAATACATAAGATGTATTAAGCAATGAGGAATACCAGGTGGAAGGTAGTGCTTCGACGATACGTTAACCAGTGATTCTACATGGTGAGTGTAACAAATATGTCCGATACAATTATTGTCAATAAAGAACCATTTCGCGGAAAAACAAAATAATTCGTGTCAAGTATTTGGAGCCATCTAGCTTCTTGACGAATGGATATATGGCTTATTATTTCACTGTAACGTAAGTATTGTGTGAACAATGCTGTAATGTCTTTTTATTATAATTCTAATGAATTTAGTTGCAATTTAATGTTAATGTTTCCAAATCTCTCTTAGAAATTAAACTTTGCAGGAAATTGTAACAGTAAACTGTGGCAATACATTCAAATGAAGATAGAACAGCATTACAACATTGTTCACACAATGTTTACACGACAGTTAGTGGAATAATAAACCATTTATATCCATTCATCAAGAAGCTAGATGAATACAAATATTTGATACAAATATTGACAATATTATTGGCAATAGTTGTATTGAATCCGCAAAAATTCTTACTAATCAGGGTGTCAGACAAGTGTGTACTTTATCACTTACATTTTTTATTATTTATATTGGCAATCTAGTGAGGAAATGGAAGCAACTAGTGAACATAAGTTTTAAAATTTCAAACAACAACTTCTTAAATATTTTATTGTTTGCCGACGATGTGGTTGTTATACAAAATAGCGAGTCTGCCCTGATAGACTCAAGTGTTAAACTTAATGAACTTTGTGAACAATATAATACAAACATTTCTTTTATAAAACAGACGTGATGGTATTCATTGGGAAAGAACCTATTAAAACAAAAATAGTTGTAAATAACCGTTGCGTAGAACAGGCGAGCCATTTTAACTACTTGAGAGCTGATGTTAGTTAAGGCAAGAAATATGACGTGGACAACAAAGTATCCAAATTTCAACAGTGTGTGGAACAATAAATAGGACATTTAGAAACAGAGTACGTAAAGAAACAAAATTAAAGTTTTACAAAGTTATGGCTGCACCTTTACGAGCATACGGAAGTGAGACTTGGACATTAAGTAAGAAGCTACAAAGTAAACTGCAGGCTTCAGAAATGAAATTCTTAAGAAGTATGAAGGGCAGTACGAAGAGAAACCTAATAACAAATGAAAGTATAAGAGAAAAGATAGGAAGTATTAACATAAATAACAGGCAAAGAGATTTCAAACAAAAGTGGAAGGGACATGTTGAAAGAATGTTAGAGATCAAACTTCCTAAACAAATAATGCAATTCTTCCTAAAGGTAGCAGATCGGTGGGCAGACCCAGGAAACGATGGCTGGAGGACTTTGAAGGCGGAACAGGCACTTGATTGTCTATGCCATGAAGAGAAGACGAAGAAGAAGAAGAGGAAGAAGAAGAAGAAGAAGAAGAAGAAGAGGAAGAAGAAGAAGAAGAATCGTATTGAACATATTTGTTACACTCATCATGTAGAATCCCAGGTTATCCTATGGCCAAGGCAGTACCTTCCAACCGGTATTTGTGAATTGAGTTAATGGCTTTCTTTATTCCCTTTGTCCATTTAGTTGCTTACGTTAGAAAGGATCTGGGATTGGAATTTTAGCTGAACATTTTTATTTACTTTTGGAGAGTACTTGAATAAAATTGTATTTAGGTGGCGATAAGGGCGTCATTTCCTTAGCAACCTTTATGGAATCCATGTTATGGTTAGCCTTTTATGCATGATTTTGAATGTTATAACACCTAATAACAGTGTTAGGATTGTATAAATGTCAATTTATAAGAATACTGTAATACTTTGAATGTAATAAGAATTCTGATAAACTATTCTGACAGAAACTAATCTGAGAACTCTTGAGGAAAACCCTTGAGGCAAAATCCTTTCATCTCACAAAAACATTCAAGACAAGACAAGGTAACAAATGCATTAAAAATCTCATGTGCAACACTCGACTCAACTTTTTCTGCCGTTTAAGAAATTCACATATTGACAATTATATAATTATACAAATTGATACATTTGTTTAAAATGATTCTTCTGTGCAAAATTTCGATCTATAAATTATTGCAAATTAAACAGTGTTATTCCATAAAATATTTGGAAAAAGAACTTAAATGTTTGACTGATAAGTCGTAATTGCAACCTCGTTGAAATTAAAACAAAAAATCCTATTGTGTCACATTCACATGACCTTCTCAGTCACACTTCTACACACTATTCTTACAAATGCTTGTCTGCTTCATGTTTATTGAGGTAATCATTTACAGAAGTGGTTTTATGGCATATTTCGCTCTACGTGCAAGAGATATATAAGTGATAATCACGACATTAAAATATGGTTTGCTATGAAATTGCTTTCAAATTTCGTTCTCTTTGCATACCACAAGTGTGAAACGAAAAGCAACCTAGAGGCTGGAATAAGTATTTTACAATTCAGATTATAAAATTTAATATCTCGGAAATAGTTAATGTCAAAAAATATTTACATAATTTTTGTGTTAAAACGGGATCTACATTTTGGGCGGTATGTTTCAGTCTATCTCTTAACATTTATAGGTTGTACAAAAGTAATTCAGAATAAAGGCGACTTCACAGGCTATTCGCAGAAAAGTCAAGATCTGCATTTTATTTTTCAGGCAAATATGCTATAATACGATATTTTAATCAAAATCATCATAGCCGGTTTTTTTTTTTTTTTTTTTTGAAAACCAAGAGGCCAAACTTTTCGGGGTTTAACCCAATGTTCATATATGACTTATGTTTACACGCGCGCGCGCGCACGCACGCGGACACACACACACACACACACACACACACACACACGAACAGACACACAAATACACGGTCTTTTTCTAATAATGCTTATCTTCTTTGTTTTGCTTCAGAATAGACTCAAAACGTCCATTTCCGGTGAAATCCCGGTATGAACGTTTTGGTTGGTTAACAATACATCCTCCACTAACTATAGATGAGTAGTTCGGAAGGTAAGAGAAGCTGATATGTTAAACTTATATGAATTTCTCTGCTATTTCTCAAACTATTGTTACAAACAACTGTTCCTGTCTACTTCATGTTAATCGAGTAGAACAAATGCAGAAATTACCTTAGTGCTAATTTCCTGTAGGTGCAAGGGGAATATACGGCTACAGTAGACTTTCAGTGATAGTCAAATCTATTAAGAGCTGGTCGCTATGTGATCCGTATATGAATTCCGTGCAAAGAGATTAAAAGAGAATCTATTGAAACTTCTATTCGACAAAAGCATAACAAGTATTGGAAAATACAAACGAATGTCTGGGAATATCTCCGAAAACGACAGAAAAAATTAAGTTTACATAAATTGTGTGTTTTAACGACATCTAATTTTTTGTGTAGTAACGTTTTGTCTGTCTCTTACAGTTGACCAGTGACACAAAAGTCATTCCAGATGAAGACTTTCGAGGATATTTATAGAAAGTTCCGGATACACATCTCATTTGTCATGAAAATATCTTAGAGATATATTTTATTCAAAATCATTACAGCCGTTTTTTAAAAAATCACAAGTTTTGAAAAGTGTTACATGTAAATAGTTACCTGGGCTGAGGGATTTTCTGGTAAATTTTCGTATCGCATACTTGCGAGATACTGAAGTTAAATACAAACTTTGGTATTTAACTGACTTTTCGTTTGTGAGTTATGCCGCTCACCGAAGGAAACGAACGCACAAACGGAAAACACACACATGCACGCACATACACACACACAAACTCCTGCATCATCACCTTTCCTTTCACCTTTTTTGCTCATCTCCTTCCTCACTTTCATAACAGATCTTGGGCTGATCACCAGTTCTGGCTACTCTCTCTCTCTGATCCAGAGTTTGTCTGCTCCTCGACAGTCACCTAACCCCAGACACCCAGTTGTAAGTCTGGGGGGGGGGGGGGGGGGGGGTGTAAGCTCTCTATGCGAGAACGATAAGCAGTAAAAAGATAATGTAAACATGAAGCAAGAAAGCTCTAAAACCTGAGATAAACTGTATATTTAGGTTAATTTACCCCGAATAGCGCGAAGACCAAAAAGGTTTGCCTAAGCAGAACGGTAACTGGAATTCAAAACCGATAAAGAGAAGACTTTGATAAATGAAAGACCAATACTTGAAACAAACATTAGCTCCCGTGACTCAGATGGCTTGGCTCGAGAACGTTTTCTTTAAACGAAGATATTTAGCGGCATGCAGTTCAATGTGATTGTGCTTGTGTGCGTGTGTTGAATTGGTTATGTTAATGTGACAAAAGCCACACATGTCCAGTGTAGTTACGTGTTCTCACTTTATTTTCTAACAGAATGCACAAGAACACAGTTCTCTTATCTTTGTTGACACAGTCTACAGTCCTTCGTGATATTACAATACACAGTTGTTGTCTTCTCGTAACCTTAACAGACAATATTCTATCTTTCAGTTCTTTCTCTGTCTCACAAAAACTAACTCTGACGATACGATCACTCAACACTCATGAACTGCTTCGCTATCTTCCGTTCGACGCGACGGTTCTCGGGCCCTAATGACCAAGTTGTCGCCGGGCCCTTAAACAACACTCACTCACTCACTCACTCACTCATTCACTCACTCACTCACTCACTCACTCACTCACTCACTCACTCACTCACTCACTCATGCGACGGTTCTCTCGCGACAACCGTACACACGTAGCTGACACACACACACACACACACACACACACACACACACACACACACACACTAAAACTAAAACTGACTGACTCCAAGCTCTCTTTGCCTCACCTCCTTACACACGGAGGATGATGCAGATCTTTCTCGAACTTCTCCTTTTCTGAAACTTCTACAAATACACCGGCCGTCGGACCCTTCGCGAATAATCTTGAAACCCTTTGTGTAGTGCCGCGCTCATTATCATGTGTTCACAAACAGTCGCGCGAAGCAGCCTAACCTTGGGTGCCTTTGATACCGCCGCGCCTGGTATATGGTGTGAGGTAGCATGACCCCGACCGTTTCCTGTTGTGCGACGCGGCCGGCGTCACATTAGTAATGAATTTGCCCACATGCACAAGGAGTGAGGGTTGTCGTTGAGCGAAAACCTGAGTACACATTACGGTTAACCGACAACCAGCAGAACTATATGGCACCAATTGGTACTACAAAGTTAAAGAAACGCTATTTTATACATTTATGCCTCCTTTAAAGCTGCGCTAGAATAATTCTATTTATATAGCTATAATAATTTAATTATTAAATTATACTCTATAAATTCATTACACCGTTCTGCATGGATTTCGCTTTTTTGAAATGAATGAGAGTTTCTGAATGACGCTTTCACACTGATTGCAAAACTGAAATCCGTTTTCGCGTACCACATAAGAATGTTTTACAACACAATATTTTATGTTTTGAATATTTTTTTGTAATGTATGTACTCTAGTAATATTACCGTGTGTCTATCGTTTGTTAGAAAGGCTTAGCAGCTTATAATTTCAACTTGTTACTTAAAATGTTAAATAATATAACTATTATTATGTTTATGTTGTATATTTATATATTTTTATATTTATTAAAATCTACTAACTATATCCGCCTTTGGGTATGTAAAAAAATTTGTCTTCCCCTTAAAATTAACCGGCGATAAGACATGCAATGTTTATTCTTGAAGATATTTATCTATAGTATCAGATACATTGCCATCTAAACTGAATCTCCAGTGGATCATACTTATGAACCAGACTGATCATGATAGATGTTTTAATCGAAGTGAGCTTAATGATTTAATGAGGGATTTAAATTTGCCTAAAGAATCAGCAGAACTTTTAGGTTCTAGGTTAAAAGAAAAGGAAGTATTGGCTGAGAGTACACATTTTTCACGGTACAGATATCGTGAGAAGGAACTTGTCCCTTGTTTTGCTGAAGAAGAGAATTTGGTGTATTGCCAAGACATCCCTGCTGTCTTGAAATGTTATAACATAAACTATAATTCTTCATATAGTTCTTCATAGATTATCTTCAAAAAGGCTCAAAGGTATTTTGCTTCATAATGGAAACTTCCATCCTTCTATTCCTGTGGTCCACTCTACTCTTTTAAAGAAGACATATGAAAATGTTAAATTGTTGTTACAAAAACTACAGTACGGAAACCATCAATGGCTAGTCTGTAGATTTCAAGATTGTTGGACTATTACTTGGTCAGCAGGTTGGTTTCACAAAATATCCTTGTTTCTTATGTGAATGGGATAGCAGAGCTAGGTCAGAACACTGGGAAAGGGAACAGTGGCCATGCACGACTAATTTAACACCGAGCGAAAAAAATATAAAAAGTGAACCTCTTATTGATCCCCCAAAAGTATTGTTGCCACCTCTCCATGTGAAATTAGGTTTAAGGAAACAATTTGTGAGTGCTTTAGATACCTTTGTGTTATATTTCCTTCATTATCCCTTAAAGAATTAAAGCTGGTGTATCGTTGGCCCACAAATTCGAAAACTGATGGACAGTCAGTTCGAGAATACTATGAGTCGAGAAGTGAAGGATGCTTGGAATACTTTCAATTATTGCTTCTAATTTCCTTGGAAATAAAAAGAATCCAAATTATGTTAACGCAGTGAAAGTGATGCTACAACATTTCAAACAGATTGGTTGCAACATGAGTGTCAAAGTACATTTTCTTCATTTCCATCTAAATTTATTTCCCTGATAATTTAGGAGATTTTAGTGAGGAACGGGGTGAAAGGCTTCACCAGGATACAAAAGTTTGGAAATGATTTATCAATTGGAGTGTTGTGCTCACATGATGGTGAACTATTATTGGATGTTAAAAAGGGACTGTTCTGAAAAACGAGAAGGACAACTATGAGAGCATTTGAAGTCCAATATTGAGGTAAGGTTATGAATGTGCCTATAAATATTATTAATTAATTAGTGGCAAATAAGAAATTATAATTATGGCCTAGTTTTACAAACAAAATTCTTCTTGAAAGTAATTTTTATTACGTTTCATAAAGCTTTAATTTCATTTCTGTTATTTGTGAATACTTTGAAAACCTGATGTGATGGGAGAAAATTGAGGTTATTTTCGAATTCAGCACAAAAAAGTCCGTTTAGGATCACCTATCAGATTCAAAAAAGCAAAAGCTAAGTTTTGAAATGCAGACCGGTGTTATTCATAATACATATGTTCAAATACATGGTCCTCGTGATGAATGCGTTGATGCAACCATTTCTCAGCATCAGCATGGATACTTGCAGAAGTTCTGGTAGACGGTAACCAAGCGGTCGAAAACGTTTTTAATATTGTATCTAAGATACACCTCCAACTAAGGATTTAGAATATGAATATCAAAATGCTCAATCTTTTTGCCTTTTTTTGTAAATTCGTCTTTATTTCTGGGTTTTGTCATGATTTATTTTATAAGGACGCTGATCACCCGCTGGCCACTGAGCTGACCCATTTTTTTGCCTTTAGTGGCAACTATTGTTCCGGGGTCTTGCATCGTTGTAATACCAGTTTCATCTGTATTGTAGTTGCAATCTGGCGTATGGCAGAAAAACGTTTTTCCCAAAATACTTCTTCACGTCATCATCTGTTGAGTCCAGTGATTCTCTTAACACTAGTGGATTGCGTCTTTCAAATGCTTATTGTTGGAATTCGTTTCAAAAAGCCGTCAAACCAATCCTTTCCGACCAAACGCTCATTTCAAAAAGCCTGTGAGTGATATATATATATATATATTTTAAGCTAACTCAAAGGCTGTCCTTCGTACTTGCTGTGCAGACAAACCATAAAAGTGCCCAATAACTTTACTCTGCTGACAAGTGCTTCCTCTTGTTCTTGAGTGAAAATAGAATTACGTCCCAGAGGAAGTTTAGTTGCCGTATTGTTCTTCCTACGTTCTAGCACACTGCTAAATGGGATACTGAACAATCTACTTGCCGCACTAATGAAATTACCTACATCAATAAACTTCAACTCATTTTTAAGGGCTTCTTCGGACCGACTTCACCGAATAGTGGTTCCTCTCCATGTTCTCCGAGTATGTAACAGTCAACTCGGATAACTAAAACAAGGCATATTTTTGAATGCAAATGGACACATGGGCTATAGCCAGAAAATTCAAGATATGCATTGAATTTGCCATAAAAATATCTCAGACGTATGGCATAATAAAAATCATTAGAACCACTTTCAAGAAAATAAAACATTTCGAAAAATGTTTCATCTAAAGGTTAGTGTCGCATCCTTGAAAGATACCAAAGTTAAATACCAACTTAGGTTTTTAACCGACTTTTCGTTTTTGAATTATGTTGTCCACAGAATGAGACACACACAGACACACAGAGTACTATTTTCTTAATTTTTTTTTTAATTCAGGGGGTCTCAAAAATATAATTCCGATGAAATCTGGACATGGAATTTTTGGGTGGAATACAATACTTCTGCTTTACTATACGTAGTAGAGAAAGTAAACAACACTAAAGCAAAGGGGTGCTTAACAGTGGCTAGAAACCGGATGATAATTACAGTAGAAGCATATTAAAACATTCCCAAAATGCAACTGCACAACAGCTGATTCAGTAATGATGTCGCTGGAGAACTTAGTTTATCATATTGCTGCGAAGAGGGCGACACCAACCAGTTCTTCCAGATGGAAATAACATCTGAAAATCAACCAATGTATACACGTCTCCATCATCTCGATTACGGAGTACATAGAATAATAAGCTTTTGTAGGGAAAATATGGGGAATGGTTAGTAGTGAAAGTAATTGAATGCAAAACATCCGATTTGTTTATATACTGAGCCATTTTTGACGATTATACTTATACCTTCAGGAAAATATGAACATGGAACTTCTGGGTGGCATGGGATGTTTCCTCTACCTATACGCAGCAGAGAAATCCATAACTAATAGAAGTAGTAATTGAATTGTGGGTTTATTTTCCTCCCTCAAAAAGTGTTACTTTGTCCTTAAGTCAAATGTTGGCGAGAGACATGCTTTTTTCAAGCATGTCCTTTGCGTTAAACAAACGGACGTATACATGTGGCGTGAGGGCAAACTGACACACGCGTGGTTAGATTGAGCACTATAGATATGTGCGCTGTGGAGAGTTTCTAACGAAAACGGTACTGCGGCCCGCATTCGATCCCAGGGACCCGCATGTGCTATTCGTAGTGGACGAAGCGGCGTCTGGGCGGGTTTTCTCCGTGTTCTCCAGTTTCCCCCGCCATTCATTCCACCAACTGCTCCATCATAGCTTTTCCATTCATCGATTTCGCCTGAATTTCTTATCATACCTGGTGCTGGGCTGACCACCCGGTTCCAGGTCTTCAGGTCCGGTCCATAGGTTTGTCTGTTCCCTGACAGGCGTCTGACCCTAGGCACTGGCTATGAGCCCTCCATAAGGAGAGGATAATCAGTTGAAGAAGAAGAATAAGAAGAAGTAGTAAAGGTTGAAGTTTTTGTAATAGGGTGGGAAGAAATATAGCATATCCCAGAATATTATGCAACTCCACTTGAAAAATATTCCAGTACCTAAATTACGTGCACAAATGTAATCCAGAATGAGGAGTACATCTCATGCTAAGTATTCCCTGAAAATTTAAAAGATACATGTTATTTGTCATGCAAATATCTTAAACATGGTATTTCTATAAGAATCGTCAGTTTGGGTGGCTCAGTTGGTAAGACGCTGGTTTACTGATCCCAAGGCCGCGGGTTCAAAACGGCCCAGATCGATGGTTTTTAAGTGTGCTTAAAAACGACAGCTCCATGTCAGTAGATTTACTGGCATGTAAAAGAACTCCTGCGGGAAGAAATTCGGGTACACCGGCGACGCTGATATTATCCTGGCAATTGACCACGTCGTTAAACAACAAAATATATATTTATTCTATAAAAATCGTTAGAACCATTTGAGTAAAAATAATTATAAATGAAAACAAAAACTCGAAACATTTTCCGTTTAAAATGTAATTTGAAGGTCGTAGTGTTGCATCCTTGAAAGATACAGAACCTAAATATCAACTTGGCACTTATCTGACATTTCATTTGTGAGTTATGCCCCCCCCCCCCCACACACACACACACACACACAACGCGCGCAGCAACAAATTAGAGCTTCAAAATATGTATTTCCCATATTAGATTTTTGGCTGGCATACAATATTTTCTCTACTTACCACAGTAAGTACGTGGTAGACAAAGTAATACGAGTAAAGAGCAGTGAACGATGGCGGTGAAGAGTTTGAAGCGAGCCCACTTTTGACCACGCCCCTCCTGGCGAGAGTGAACGAAGGGAGGTAACGCCTACTGGATACTTTGGTGGGCGAGTGTACCAGGTGCTGATACGTACACAAAACAAGAAGTGAGAGGCTTGTCTCCTGGAGTGCGAATTTGAGGAGACTAATGACTTGAGTGTAGCTGTTCCAGACAAGTGGCAGGCATGGTCCCGTGGGGCAATTTATCTTGCGACACTCGGAGGAGTTTCATTATCTCGAGCGTGATAATGATTTACGGCCAAAATATCGTGTCCATCTGGGATGAGCACGTCAAGGTACTTCTTTTTCTTCAGCTACACCTCAAGTCTCACTTGCATTTCACTGGATGGTTTAGTAACATGGGTAGCTTTATAAACCTCCAATGGTAACTTAATACATTTCATTCCACTATTCTGCAATGATTTTGATAATTGTTTGTTCACAATAGCTACATATGGACTTTAGGGCGGTGGGAAGTATAGACGTTTGCCTGCCGAGTAGCGTCCGGTGACGTCACAGCAGTGGATTACAGTGGGGTTTCAATGTTTGGCACAGCAATACAAGTAATATGTGTTGGTGGTGAAGACATGGCTGATGCTCAACAATTTGAAAGACGATTCCAGGACTTGCAAGGTCTAGAAATACAGTTTGATATACTTGCTACACTATTCACAGTAAATGTTGATTCGGTTCCTGCAGGCCTAAGGTTAGAAATTATTGATTTACAAGGTGACAGAGAACTGAAATGCAAGTGTAATAACAAGGTGGATTTCGTTGGCTTTGAAGCTGTTCCCTTCGTTATCTTCCTTTTGATGATTATGTCGGAGAGCACGGGATTCAGGGGGTACGGAGAAACAAATAACACTAGTTTTCATTTGTTAATAACTATATTATATATCAACTTCACTGTTTACATTCGTCCCTGCTTACATCCGATCCTTCCACTTACGTTGCTCAAGCTAGACTGAACCCCTTTGTTCCAGTCGACTCACTGGGCAAGTCCTTGGCTAGTCGAACAGCAGGCGGGTCATAACCCCCGCCTAGGCTGAACGTAGTGGTATGTAATACTGTTTCAGCTTTTACCAACTTTTCCTCGTTTACGATTTCCGCACCTGCATAATCATGCAGCTAAAATCATGTATTTGTTCAGCACTACTTATATGCCCTCCATTTTAAAATAGAGAAAACACGAACATCAAAGCAACTTCTCTGATGAAAATCTTAAGGGAACACTGAAGTTGTATTTTAGCCTGTTTGGTCAAAAAATCGATTTTTGGATTTTTATTGCAAAAAAAAAAAAAAAAAATTCCACCATACCTTAGAGAATAAATCTGCGAAGTTTTAATCGCCTCGGGAGGACGGAACATATCTTTTGGATGCCATTTTTAAAAGAGAAGATTGATATAAATTAATATAAATTAACACATTAAGAATGTGATTAGATATTGGAATGAAACTTGGTACACCCATTTCTTTAGTTGCTGGAAATGCCTGTGCAAAACATTAAGCCTCTAACTTCAATACTTAGAAAATCACCTTTTTCACCTCGGTGTACCCCTTAATGCAGTGCTTAGAATCAAAGCAACAAACAATAACATCCCAAATATTCATTAGCTTGTCAACAGAAAACTAAGCAACAAAAAATAAAACATTTAATTTAAGTTGAAGTTAAATTTTTTTGTATTTTATAATTCATGTACGTTACTTCGTAACTTCTCATCAGTTACATATTTAACTGTTGTAATTGTGTTATCTGTCTTGGGTTTTTATACTATGAAGTATAATTTTGTTCCTGTTACGTTTAAGAGTTCATCAGTTAATTGTAAAAAAGTCGGTTTTGTTTTATGTTTTGCTGATTAAGTCGCTGTACATAGGTATAAAATAATTAAATTCATCAAGTAGAGCGAAAGTATTCTGCTCCAAGTGTAACACAGAACAATGTATGATGAATTGTCGGACAAATTGGAATAAATATGTCTGTAATTACATAAACTCACTTTGTAATGCTATAAATGTAGACTATTGGTTCACTATTAATAGACTTTCAGGCTAATTTGACCTGCTGTATGGTTAGTCGCGTTGTCAACAAAGCACTGACGCCATTGACATAACCCGAGAGCCGCGCTGAGGCTCTAAGCTAGCAGTGAGCCAGAGCAAGACTCGACCGGGCTAACCCAGACTGGAATTTCGATCCGGTTTCATAGGTAGTCGAATGAGGTGCTTATCAGAAACTGAATGATAGCGTTGAAAATAAGCAGTCGTCCTTGTGCTCGGCGCATGGAGTCGCTCATCAGAGCACTAGCTTCTCGCTCTCTCCTATGTTACCGGATGCTGCTAATCCTCAGTTCCTTCCACAAGTTCTCCCCGCTGTTATGAGCCATGTTGTGTGACGTAGCCTGGAGACAATGAGTGGCCGTAAGTATAAGAACAGTGTAGTTATTACAGACAATATTATCTGTCACTGTGAAAATATATTAACTATATTTAACGCACATTTTTAAAAGCATTCGAAAGAATGTCTTAAGTACATCATTTACCAAGTGAGATCACTCAGGCTTGGTCTGTGGCTCGGAATTGTGAGGTCGCAGGTTCCATCAACAGAACAAGATAAAAATATTTGATGTGTTGCACCTTGTACTAACCATTCTTACAAACACTTATTCCTATATCTTCTTCGTGTTAGTAGAGATAAACATTTACAGAAATTATCTTATTGCTTATTTCCTTGTAGGTGCAAGTGGGGTATCCGAGTACAGTAGGCTTTCAGCGATACTAAAATAATTTAAAGCTGGTCACTGTATGAAGGCTTCGAAATTCCTTTCTCCTTGCACGGCTAAGAGATAAAAAAGTGAATAACGACTTTCCATTTGCGAGAAGATTAAGTATTACGAAACTCGCACAAATAACAAGGAATATCTCCGAAATGGTTCACTCCACAAAAAATGCACTTGGACATAACTTGTGTGTTTTAACGAAATCCACATTTGTATACAGTAAGATTTGGTCTATCTCTTGCGGTTTACCAGTTATGCAAAAGTCATCCGGAGTAAACAGCACTAGACGGGCTATGGCAAGAAAATTCAAAATATACATGTCATTTGTTGTAAAAATATCTCAACCAATCAAAATCGTAGATCCATTTCTGAGAAAATCAAAAGTTTTGAAAAATTTTCCATGTAATGGGTAGTTTAGGGCGGAGGAATTTTCTTGAAAACCTTCGTGTCGTATCCTTGAAAGATATTAAACTTAAATACCAACTTCGGTTTTCAACCAACTTTTCGTTTTTGAGTTATGTTGCTCACAGACACACACCAGACACACGCACACACACAAGGACCTTTTTCTAAAAATTATTTTTCTGGGGGGGGGCCTCAAAACATACATTTCCGGTGAAATCTCGACATCGAAATTTTGGATCGAATACAATACTTCCCCTACTTCCTATGCGTAGTAGAGAAAGTAATAAAGCTTTGTGTTTGCTATGCAAAAAGAAAATGCACGTATCCTTGAAAAATATTAAACTTAAATACAAACTTTGGTTTTTAACCTGCTTTTCGTTTTTGTTATGCTGTTCACAGATATACAGGCAGAGACACACGCACGCGCGTGGAGCTTTTTCTAAACTGCTATTTTTAATTCAGGGGGCCTCACAATGTGTGTTTGCGGCGAAATTTCGACATTGAATTTTGGTTGAATACAGTACTTTCCCTGCTTACTATAGATAGTACCAACTAAAAGAACTAAACCCCAGCGCAACAGCCCATGAAGGCCCAAGGCTTACCGCCCAGCCGCTGCGTCACGCACTACAGGCGTCATTGGTGGGTTGCAGTACTGGGCGGGATGTGGTCAGCGCCCCGAGCCCAGAAAGTAAAAATATCTACCACAAACGTTTGTTACTGTAGTGATATTCTAAGGCAACTATTTGTCCAATGAAGTGTGTCAAATGCATCTCTAAGCTGAATATGACTCGCTATTCATATGTACACACGTGACTAAATTATTTGTGCATGAATACAATATTACATCCACACCTGCAATAATCGCGTAGGAATAACTCGTGTGGAGCCGGCTTAGTGGCTCGTGTTGAGTTGAAACCACTGAATAGGGTGTGTACATAATGCTGTTGGTTTTCAAAATGTAAAGCAAATCACATCCACTGAATGTTTCTGTTATAGTATTGTGTACCTTTAGTGTTAATTATATCTGATGGCCCCCACTGTCAGCTCTGTGTACGTGTATGTAAACAAGCAGAATTACCAATACTCGCCCTTAACAGCGTCCATTCCGCAATTAAAGGTGGCTGTCTCGTCTGGAATTTATTTCGATAATATCACTAATCTTTATTTATCCCAAAATGAGAAAGGAATAACGTTGCTGTCACTTCCATAGCAATGTTGTAAATACTTCCTTCCATTTGCCAGGTGTGATGTCCGGGACCTAATATCAACATTTGAAACTTCAGAAAGAGAGAGAGAGAGAGAGTTGTTGTTGTTGTAGTGTTTAACGCCCGCTTTTACTACTACGGCACCGCAGGCGGTGACACTGATGATACATGGAATGAAGATGGAGCACCGGTGGAATGAGATGGCGGGGGAAACCGGAGTACCCGGAGAAAACCCGCCCTGACGCCGCTTCGTCCACCACGAATACCACATACGGGTCCCTGGGATCGAACCCGGGCCGCCTAGGTGGTAGGCGAGCGCGCTAACCGCTCGGCCACGGCGCCGCCAGAGAGAGAGAGAGAGAGAGAGAGAGAGAGAGAGAGAGAGAGAGAGAGAGAAAGAGAGAAATTTATTACATTTTTCAATATAAATATATTTCCTATAAAAACAGTTTGATGCGTTATGAGTTTATACAAAAAGGAGTAACATGTCTCTATGAAAGTCCGCCATGACCAAAGGACAGATCACCCGATTAACACCAGAAAACTGAAATCAATCCCTTTAAAATGTTATTTTAAATTCATATGACTTTCTATTTTCTCTAATCACTATACTTTATTTTTTATAGCTTCTACACACTATTCTACTTAGTGTTAACGAAGACAAACCTTTGCAGAAATATTTCATTACACATTCCTTTGTAGATACAAAGAAACTAGAGGAAACCGAATCGATATTGAGATCTTTAGACAGCGGCCCCTGTATCATGGCGTTGAAATTCCATGCTCCTTTCAAAACACTTAAACAGCGACAGAATTAAAAACAAATGGCAGTATTAAAAATGTAATACGGTAATACGAATACCTCGGAAATTGTTGATGCCACAAAAAAAGCATTTGAAGGAAACTATGGGGTTTCAAAAGGTACCACATTTTTGGTATAGCAGGTACGTTTTTGTCTACATAAAGTTTATCAATTAGAAACAATTTGAAGATATGCTTCCAAATGAAGAGACTGCACAGGCTGTTCCCGAAAATTCAACGTATACATTCCATTTACTATCATACTTATTGTATTAAACATTTTCAGATTAAATGACTAGATAAAGACAAACAAATGCGATTGATTTCAACATGCAACAAGAATGAACGAAGATTCTTAAAAAGATGTTAAATTATAAACCTTTAGGCAACAGAAGTACTGGAAGACCTAAACAACGCTAGAGAGATCATCTGCCGTAAATTGCCACTGGGGAACGCAACGAGTCAACAGGTCCAAGCCATGAAGTTGACGATGATAATTTATTGTATTTTAATCGAAATCACTAGAGCCATTTTTGAGAAAATAAAACAGATTGAAAATTGTTTCATGTCAGTGATAGCTTGAAGTGGTGGGGTTTTGTTGAAACTCTTCGTGTCGGATCTTTCAAAGATACTGAACCTAAATAGTAAGTTTGGTATTTATTCGACATTTCTTGTTTGAGTTATGCTGTTGTGCTGCGCACACTCACACATAGTCTTTTCTTCTAAAACAGTTTTCTTGAATTCAGGGTATCTCAAATCATGCATTTCCGATGAAACCTCTACATCACATGTTTGAGTGAAATACAATAGGTACACATTACACACAGAGGGGCTTTATTATAAAATATCTTTCTTGGATTCGGAGTATTTCAGGCCAAGCGTTTCCAGTGAAAGCTGTACATCAAATTTTCGTGTGAAATACTGTGGGTACTTTCGCTGACGTACTATTGGTAGAGGTCAGAAAAACTAAATCAATTTTCACTTCAGAATTAGTTCCATTTTGGGTTAATGTCTACCTTGAGAAAAAAACTACAATATTGGCAACAACAATAACAACAACCACAATAATAATAATAATAATAATAATAATAATAATAATAATAATAATAATAATAATAATAATAATAATAATAATAATAATAATAATAATAATAATAATAATAATAATAATAATAATAATAATAATAATAATAATAATAATAACTAATAAAAGAGAGAAATCTACCTGTACTGGCACGTCATGCCGTATCCGAAGTCCCTCCAGAAGCCTGTGTCGCGAGAGATGACTAGCTGGTCCGTTTCTGAGGGCACCTCCTTGCCCTGAAGTGTGTAGACCACATGGGGATTGTACAGCGAGAACACTACGGGGTAATACACCTTACGTCCAGGGTCCGTGTTCCAGCGACAGCGGTCTAGGAAACGCGCACTGAATACCACGTCCACGTCACACATAAAGAGTAGGACATCTGAGGTTGAAGCGTCCCAAGTCCGCTCGGCACCTACACGGAGACCTTTGCTCCTAGAGAAAGTCTCGTTTAGTGCCAGGAGACGAAGATTGCCACTATTACCACCACTACCACGTGACATTAACACTCTGCTCATGATGGCTCTCGCCTCCGCTAAACCCTCCTCGCCGAAGTAAACCACTGTGAGTTGAACGCGCCTGTCGTTGCGGAACGCGATCTTGACGAATTTGTCCATGAAACTCTGGAAAGTGGACGTGCGACCTGATAGCGGCAATATCACATGTATCATCTCACGGTCACGCGTACTTGGTAACTTCTCTGTGTAAACTGGTTGCAAAGGAGCAAATGGCCTCATCAGCACCACCTTAGTAACACCTGCACCATTGTTAGAGTCCACGTGGCTCTTGTTACTAATGTTCTTTGTCCTAAAGTACATCTCATACTGCGTGCCTGTGGTGGGCTCAGTTCTATATAGACCCTCCAAGAAGTCGTCTAACGTGTACCTCTGTGGATCAGAGGTTGCTGTCTGAGGGGAGGATGAGGATGAGGTTGAGGATGACGATAAGGCCGCTGAAGATGGTGCAGATGAAGAGTTTCTGTTGAGGAACTCGATGGCCTTAACGAGTGCCTCCAGCAGATCTTTGCGCTTGAAGCCAATGGGTTTCTCGACGACACGTTTGCCCAAGCCCAGATCGATTGGGTACACACGTGAGAAGGTGAAATGTGAGAAAGGAACCAACTCGTATTCATTATTGAGTGGCAGGCCATGGGTGATCTCGGCCAAACTAAGTTGTCGTCTCACATAAGCAGCACAGTCACCATCTCCCAACAGTTGCTGTTTGATGCTGGATAGATTGATTCCCGGGTCCTGCTTGAACGCTATGGCTGAACCTGAAACAAAGCAGTAATCAGGTAATTAATGACAATTGAATTACTTGTATAACAGTTTGTGTATGTATGTTTGTCTGTGTGTGTGTGTGTGTGTGTGTGTGTGTGTGTGTGTGTGTGTGTGTGTGTGTGTGTGTGTGTGTGTGTGTGTGTGTGGAACCAATTATGATAACTCTCACACAGTTGAAAAGTATCCATCTTACCGAAAAATATAGACCATAAATATTTAAAAATTTGCTTCAGAGGTCCATAGTGCACATGCTTCTCAATTTAGGGAACAGATGGAAGTCTGGTAGAGCTAAGACAAGGGGATAAGTTGGATGCGAGAGAAAATTCATCCAAATTTCGTTGAGATTTACGTTAACAAAAACCCATATGTGAGTCAAACACTGTGTAGAGGGAAGTAGATTAGCCGAAACATGTCTTTTCTCGCGTATTTAAATCTTTAATTGGTCCAGAGGATCAGCATTATACGCTTCGGTTGGAAGTTAATCAATTAGCAGCATCATTTAGCTTTCCAAAAAATAAAAAAACATGATCTTTTCGGCCGATTTCACAAACTTTGCCTTTTGTGATAGTGAAGAATCTTGATGTATCCGTTACTTAGACTGTGCTTGGTTTCAGGTGAATAGTAATTCACTCATGTTTAATACTTCGTTATAAATTGGCGTCTAAAGCTGGTGGGATCTCTCTGCGACAAGCAGGTGTGTTTAGAGATTTGTATTCTGATTCACTTTTGATCCACCTTCGGAAGGGGAGTAGATTTATAATACGTAAAAGAATCTCAAGCTTGATAAAGAGACCACTGAGCGAAATTAAGTGATTTTTCACTACCAACATGGCATGAGACGCTGAGAACCACAGCAGATAAAGGGCGTCCAGAAATAAAAGCTGAATTTTTGTTTCCTCTATTCTTCTTGTTGATATCTAAAAATAAATGTGTAACGTAACTATTTTGGCCAAAGTTTATCTCGATTAATATGAAGTAGATAGAAAAATAGCATTTATTCGGAAGTGTGTAGAGCTTTTATAAGAATACGCTACAGTGGGTAGAAAAAGTCGTGCAACTGTCACATCACATGTTAATATTCTTTTATTCTGCACTCTATTAGCAAACTTCCTTTGGGGCATATAGCCTATTTTCTAAGTGGAATCTAAGCATTTTATAAACAAAGTTCGGTAACAGTCCATTTGGTCAATATTGCATAAAAATGTAGCATACGAGAGTGCATACACACATTTAAATTAGTTATTTATGTAAGTACTGTATAATCTGACTGATTGTTGCACGAGTATATGTTTGGAGCGTGAGTGAAAGCTAACGCGCTGATTTTTACGAGTGTGAAAATGTGTTATGCCGGTGTCCCGCGCTCGAACTTTTTGGTCCAAAGCATTGTGTACAACAAAAGTGCAACGTGGGACATCGAGAGTTGGATACAATTTTGTTGCATACAGTTTCTATCCTATTTTTTGTATCCAATCTGTTTGTATATAACGCGATTGAGTTGCATCTAATTTTTTCATCCAGCAACATGAAAATAGCCAATCAGCGTCTGTAACGTAACAATATGGTGGACTGCACAAGCAAGCTGTTGTGTATGTACTGCTTGTGGCACTTTTAATGCGACGGGTATTTTAATAAAACGTTTAATTCGTTCTGTAAGATTTATTAACGATTTTTCGAGACCATTAACATATATTACTGAGGTGTTTATTACATAGCTATATTTCATAAATAATAAGAAATCCAATTAACAGGATGTTTAAATTTTATGTTATGAAATAAGTTCAAATCTCCTGTTTATCCATGCTAAGATTAAAACCATTACAATTGTTCCTTATCTCTTTCGTGCTTGTCTCATATTTGTGTCCTGATGTGTAATTTTGCATTCGAGATAATGTAAAAAGGTTGAGAAATAAATGTTCGATAATTCGTAGAAAATTGCGGTAGTTTTCCGGGTCCTCTAACCTCAATTCCTTTTGTAGTAGACCCAATATAGCTCCGCCCGCGCCCTGTTTTTTTTTTTTTTTTTTTTTTTTGGTGTAACTATGACCATGTCCACCAAGATCTTTTACTTCTAATACATCTTTTCTTCCTACTGAGACAGACTCGTGGAAATATATCCCAAACCTATACTTAATACAGCAATCGCTAAATTAATATTTACGTCCGCCATGTTTATTCCTCACGCTTACTACGTCAACTGTCATTTGTATTGGACCAAAATGAATCATAGTGTGACAGACACTGTTTATTTTGTGTACAATTCCACTGGATACAAAAAGTTGGGTAAAAAGTTGAACCGCGGTACAGCGGCTTTACATACAACTTTTTATGCACTTTTAGCATTAAAATGTCTAAAAATAATTAATACATTTGTTAAATGTAAAATATTATGTATCAGAGAACACAGATGTACATATGGCATAATATGTTTGCTAAGCAGATGTTTCATTTGTTTCAACATTTATAGAGGAAAACGGAAGGTAATCATAAAACTATTGAAAACTAGCTGAAATCCCCGGTGCTGCCCGTGATTTCACAACTTGATCCCTTCAGCTTTTAGACATAGATTACATACTATAAAGAACACAAAATAAATCAATAAATAAAAACATCAGGAAAACACTATGGAAAATCACTGTTGAACAACAGCAAATACTACAGGAAGTAAATCAAATAGAGAAAGGCGTGTGAATGCAAAACTTTGCATTTCAATTTCAAACATATAGAAAATTGCGTGAATTGTTTGTAGAAGAGAGAGTAGAGAAAGGTGAGATTGAGTTTCATAAAAGAAAAACGTGTAGACAAAACATATGAAGGTAATACGCTGCACTTCTATTTCAGTCATAGAAAATTGTATGAATTCTATGCAGAAGGGCAAGTAGAGAAATGAATGTGATTGTATTTGGTAAAAAAAGTGAGTGGAGAAAACTGCGTGAATGTAATGCGTTGTATTTCTATTTCGATCATGGAAAATTGGATGAGTATTATGTTGATTTTTTTTAAAATTAACGTCCTCCAACGTAAAGTCATATCGGACGGGCCAGTAGAGAGGGATATGTGAATGCGTTACGTAAAACAAAAGCTATAGTGGAAACCATGTGAATGTAATAGTAATATGGATCACAAAAAACACTTAAATGTGCCAGTTTTCATGGTGAACTGTAAACCAGTGTTGAGTTTATCAACTTCATACATACCAACATCCATTTAATTGTATGTTGAAGAAAGAGTAGAGAAAAACATGTGCATGTGTTACGTAAAAGAAACCTGAGTGGAATGTAATACGTTGCATTTCTATTTCAATCATATAAAATTGTATGAATTCTGCATTGAAGGGCGAGTAGAGAATTAAATGTGCTGTAAGGTAAACACACTGGGCGAGTGTTTTGTATACATCTGAAGGCAGGTGGCCTCTAAGCACACGCCGGTCGGGTACAACACAGGCCGCTGGTGTGTGCAAGGAAAGTCGGCGTTGCCATTTACATTGCCAAAAGATGAACATTTTTACAAAACGATTAAACCTACCAAAACGAAACTTAGTATTTTATATTTCTTACAACTACATCTATCAGCTAGGTTATTCTGGGCAAAGCAGTAACCTCCATCCTGTATATAACCACTGTGAATTGAAAAGTAGGGAAAGTCGTCCGACTGTTACACATATTTATGCATGAAGAGCTTTAAAACCAGAAACTAGATCAAGGGAAACGGAAGGATTTACCCCTTTGTGTTGAAAATCCCTTTTCTACCATGGAAAGTTTTCACCTCTAAACCCATTAATAAATTATTACGTTTTCAACTCCTGGAGTTGATATCTTCAATTTACGAGAAATATTCAATTTTAATGAGCAATGCCATCGCGAAAATGTGGGAATCCTTGTAATTATTGATGCTCGATTTCATCTACTGAGAAAAACAGTGATTCGGTAACAGAGATCAGGAAACTGCGGTTTAACTCCAAAACCTGTGTCTAAGTTTTCATTACGGATTTATTACTTCGCTTTTTAAAATCTTCTCTAAGCAGAGCATACTGAAAACTCGCAGCGCTGTCGCTGAGAACAAAAGCGCTCTTGCTTAATTCGAAAACTCTTTCTGATGTCTTCGAAAACAAAATGATTTTGAGTCGACCGGCACTATCAGTCGACTTCCTTTGGCACAGCACTCTTCCTATTTATTTTCTTTTCTTTTACAACTATTCCATAAAATATGCCTTTACCTACTATAGTGAATGAATGAATCATTTATCATCTTTAAACCTTTACATACAATTTGTAAGATGTGTTATTCCCTCTTGGAGCTCCTTATTTTTATTTCTTCCCCTTATATTTGACACTTTCTTATGCATATAATGGAGAAGTATGATGTATCCAGTATTTACTTTTTACACATTGACTTTTTCCGTAATTTCTCAATTTTGCTTCACGTTTCCCTTAACCATTTTAACCTTATTTTTCCTTATGTTTTCTTGCATTTCTTATATATTCCTTTGATATTTTAAGTTTAAAATCTTCCCAAAGTTTCGCTCTATTGGAAAACGTTCCCATTTCTCTAGTATTAAATTCCCTCCTGCTTTTTTGTATTATAGAATTCCATAAAATAATGTCAATTAGAACACAATCTGCTACATTTAATTTATCTCTGCTCCAATTTATTTTCGTTCTAAGTTCATTCAAATTCATTACACCTGTCCTCGCCTAAACATACCCCATTCTAGCCTCTTCGTTGCACAGTTTGATGCATTTTTCTCTTCGCCATTACAATTTTAAATAACTACAAATAATCTATTAATGACCTCTTATCCTTGAAAATGTTTACAATTTATTGCTTTACAATACACTCTACTCTTGTTCTAATTTCTTTCCAAACACCCTTCTTTGTTGTTTCATTTGGCCATGTTTCCCCCATTTCTATTTATTCCAATGTTGTCTGTGTTTTGGGCATTCAAGTGTCTTTTCACCAATTTTCTCCTGTATAATCATGCATTGTTGTAGTATAAATATAATTTTCCTAGAATAACTATATTTTGAACCAGCGTTTGATTGCCCTCTTTATTATTTTGCCTTTTGCTCCTACTCTCCCTAGTTCTGCTTGTGCTACTTCATTTGGTGAAATTCTTGGTAACCCCAGGGTTATTTTGCCAAAATTTCGGTGTATTGCATCCATATGTTCCCATCTTTTTTTATTCCAGTCCCCACATCTCGCTGCGGATAACTACCTTGCTTCCATTACCGAGCTGTTTATCCTTTCTAGACAATGGGCACTTCTGGCATTTTTATCACAAAAATTTTATCTTTTTTACTCTCTCTACTACTAAGTAGAGGAAGTACTGTATTCCACCCAAAATATTCGATGTCGAGATTTCACTAGAAATATATGTTTTCAGACCTCCCGAATAAAAAAAAAGCATTTTTAGAAAAAGGTCCGTGTATGTGTGTGTGATTGTCTGTGTGTCAGTCTGAGGACAGCATAACTCAAAAACGAAAAGTCCTTTGAAAACCGAAGTTGATATGATTTTTCAAGAATGCGACACGAAGATCTTGAAGAAAATTGTGATTTTCTTGAAAATGGCTCTAACGATTTTGATTAAAATCACATCTTTAAGGTATTTGTATGACAAATTAAATGCATATCTTGAATTTTCTAGCTGTAGCCCCTGTAGTCCTGTTTACTGTGGATTACTTTCGAATAACTCGTAAAGCGTAAGAGATAGACAAAATCTTACTCTACAAAAAATATAGATCTCGCTAAAACACAATTTATGTCCGAATAAATTTTTTTGTACAGTGAACCATTTCGGGAACATTCCTTGTTATTGGTGTCAGTTTCGGAAATCAAACTTTCGTCAAATGCAACATTGTTCATTTTTTATATGTTAACCGTTCAAAGAGCACGGAATCGCAAAGGTTTAAAAGACTTGACTATCGCTCAAAGCCTACTGTATTCCCATATTCCCCTTGCACCTACAAGGCAATAAGCAATAAGGTAATGCTACAAATGTTTATCTCAACTATCATGAAGAAGATATAGGAATAAGAGTTTGTAAGAATGGTTAGTACAAGAAGAGAGAAAGTCATCAGTGCCACACGTCAAATTTTTTTTTCTAACCATCCCAATTCCTATACCATTGAGCCTTACTTTTAGGTAGTCCATTTTTCTCCTCCGTTTCTTCCCAATACCATTTTTCTCCCTATCTTAGCTTATATCCTTTCATAAAGATTACGATTTTCGAGTTCGGTTTGTTTATTTTTAAGCCCAAATCTTTGCAGTATTTGCCAATTGCTTCAACAGCTTTACTTAGCCCCACAACTGAAATGGAATCTGCCAGCAGATCATCTAAAAACAGTAATCCTGGTACTCACGGCGGGTGATTGCTTATTAAATTTTCCTGTCTTTTGTAGAATACCGACTATGAATAGGTTACATATCCCTGCACGAAGTTTGCACCTTTGTCAAGGCGCTGAATTGTTCGTGTTCTCTTTTGTCATTCTTCTCTTGGCTATTTTTTCACAGCATTCCTTATTGTCATACAAAGCCTTTATATTCCCTATAAAGGATTCACTCGCCCCTTTTTAATTAGTCTCAACAATAGTGCCTCACTGTTAATGCTATCAGAAGCTTTTTCCAGGTCAATAAAATCATACACCCTATGCTTGTTTATGCTTAAGTATTTATACACCATTGTGTTTATGATTAATATATTATCTGTTGTTCTCCTTCCTTTTCTAAATCTGCTTGCAAAATTCTGATAGCGTAGTCTCTTTCTCCACCACCTCTGAAATCTGTCACCTAGTATTCCTGTATAAACTTTACTTTTCACAGCTAGGAGTAATAGGTTTGCAATTTTTTGGGTTCTCTAAGTCCCCTTTACATTTATAGATTGGTGCTACAATGACCATTTTCCGGTCTTCTAGGACGCTACCCAACGCTTCCAAGTTAAAACAATTTCATCATGAATCTCAGCTTATAATAATTTTCGCTCAACGTTTTCCAAATTTCACGTGGTAGCGCAGCGATTTCACATGCCTCGCTTTCTTTAATCTGTACAAATAAACGATATTGGGCAGAGAAAGAACAAATGAGGTTTTTTTTTTTTTTTTTTTTTTTTTTTTTTTTTTTTTTTTCAATTGGAAAATTGCTATTCATTTTTACTTTCTCTACCACGTAAAGGAAGTAGGGAGGTATTGTATTCGATCCATAATTTTTATCCAGCATTTTTATAAAACGGACATTTTGTTTGTGTGTCTCTCTCTGTGCGTGTTTGTGTGTGTGTGTGTGTGTGTGTGTGTGTGTGTGTGTGTGTGTGTGTGTGTGTGTGTGTGTGTGTGTGTGTGTGTGTGTGTGAAGGGCATAACTTAAAACCGAAAAGTCGGTTAAAAACGAAAGTTCGCGCTTAAGATTAATATCTTTCGAGGATGGGACACGAAGATTTTGAAGAAAATTCCTCCACCATAAAGTACTTTTTACATGGGAAATTTTTTCGAAAATTTTGATTTTCTGGAAAATGGCTAACGATTTTGATTAAAATGCTCTATATTTAAGTAAGATATTTTTATGGCAAATGAATAGCGTATTTTGAATGTTCTAGTTATAGCCCATGTAGTCCTGTTTACTCTTGCGAATTTTTGCATAACTGGTAAACCGTAAGAGATACACCAAATCTTACTGTACAAAAAATATAGATCTCCTTATAAACACACAATATATGCCCCAAAGCAATTTTTTGTTTGTGAAGTGAACCATTTCGGAGGTATTCCTTGTTAGTTGTGTGAGTTTTGCAATACGTAATACTGCTTTCGAAAGGAAGATAGTTATTCACTTTTTTATCTCTTGACCGCACAAAGAGAACGGAATTTCAAGCTTTTTATATAGCGACCAACTTTAAAAGATATGAGTACCGCTCAAAGCCTACTCTATTCCCATATTCCCCTTGCGCCTTAAAAAAAAAAAAAAGATAATCTTTACAAATGTTTATCTCGGCTAACCCGAAGAAGACAGAGAAATAGGTTTGTAAGAATAGTTAGTACAAGAGTAGAAGAGTAGAGAAAGTCATGTGACTGCAACATATCACATCTTTTTGTGGTGATGCAAGAATCAGTGAAGCTAGCATCTGACTATCGCTTTAATATGTTATGTCCTTTAAGCTGCAAAGAAACGTGTGAAGTTTATTTCATTTAACAAGAAGTAGAGTGTGAGTGAGTGAGTGAGTGAGTTGGGTTTAAGGGCCCGTAACAAGAAGTAGAGAATAATAACCTTCTGTAAGGATATTTGTAGATGTGTAGGAGGACAAAGTCATGTGAGTACAACACAAGAGTATAAACGATACTCGTATTGCATTCAGGTATGTTTAACTCTTGTGGTGCTTGTCAGGAAGTAACATAACACAACATGGGCAGCATGTTGACTAAGGTTTGTGACTACCGTACTCGCCAAACTTTTCGACATTTGGCTTTTATTTGAAGGGAAAAAATCTTATATGTTGCACTTACTCTTGTACTAACATTCTTGCAAACTATTATTCCTCTATCTTCTTCAGGTTGGTCGAGACAAACATTTGCAGAAATTATCTTATTGTTAATTTTCCTGTAGGTACAAGGGGAATGTGGCAATAGAGGCTCCGAGTGATAGTGAAATCTTTCAAAGCTGGTCGTTATATGAAGGATTTTTAATTCCGTTCTCTTTGCACGGACAAGAGATAAGGTGAAGAACGAACTTACATTTGAGAAAAGTTTACGTATCGCATAACTCACACAAATAACAGGGAATATCTCCGAAATGGTTCACCCCAAAAAAATGGATTTGTGAGTTTTAACGAGAGCTACATTTCTGCAGAGTATGATTTTGTATATCTCTTTCGGTTTACCAATTATGCAAACGTCATTAAGAGTAAACAGCACTACATGTGCTATAGCGGGGTAATAAAAAATATACATTTTATTTGCCATAAAGATATCTCAAACGTATGCCATTTTAATAAAAATCGTTAGAGGCATTTTGTTAGATAATCAACATTTTTGCAAAATTGTCCATCTAAAGGACAGCTTTGGGTGAAAGAATTTTCTTCAAAATCTTCGTGTTGCATCCTTAAAATATATTAAACTTAAATAACAACTTTGCTTTCTAACCGAGTTTTCGTTTTTGAGTTATGTTCAGACACACACATACACACACGGACTTTTTCTAAAAATGTTGTTTTTTTTTTTTTTTTTTTTTTAATTCAGGGGGCCTAAAACATATTGGTGGTGAAATCTCAACGTAGATATTTTGGGTCGAATACAATACTTCCCCTACTTACTATACGCAGTACAGAAAGCAAAACGTTGGACCCCAAGCTTGAGAAACTTAAGAATCAACACAAGATTTTCGACAAAATTCCGGATCCTAAGCTGCTCTTTAAATGGAGAAATGTTATTTTCCTCAAAAATGTCTCTAACAATTTTGATTAAAATACCATAAGTTTAAGATATTTGCATGCCAAATGAAACGTCCCTATACTTTGAATTAGACACAATAAGCTGTTGTATGGATAGCGCGTAGAAAAGCGGACAGAGGAAATTATTTGAAGGAACACATCCGAGTTTCTTATTTTATGTCCCATTCTTCGGGGGTACTGTGCTAGGGTAGCATAGATTAAGTGAGGAGGAGGATTTTATCACTGAAGCACATAGGAGACAATTTTACCTATAGGGATAAAGTGAAGGGAGCAGAGGGCAACCAGATACGGGGTGGTAAGCTGAATTTAGCCAGGACCCCCCCCCCCCCCCACACACACACATGTCGTAATTAAGATACCACATATTCAAAGGTCTAAGTGGGGTTTAAGGTACCTTATATACCAACTTTTATTACAATCGATTCCTCCATTCTTTATCACACACATAAAACAAGAATTTGAAACGTGCATCTGTGGACACGTGAGGAAGCCTGGTGGAGGGATGAGACCTAGAGGGCCACATACCGCTCCACGAGGTATCTCCTAACAGATATGAACAGAAGTTAAATCCACGTAAAATAAACAGAGAGAGAGAGAGAGAGAGAGAGAGAGAGAGAGAGAGACAGAGACAGAGAGAGAGACAGAGAGAGAGAGAGAATTTTAAAAGTGCGATTTTTTACTTCCATGTACCACTTTTTACATGTTAGTATAGATTATTCCTCGAAAATTGAATATCACCACAAATTTTGGATTGTACATTATTTGTATAGTTTTGCAGAATTGTGGAAATAATTGGTAGTGGATAAATGGTGTGACTGCACACTTACTAACCTCTTGAAACTGGAAGCGGTAAAGTTTTCTCTCGTCCAGCAAACCATAATATTGCGATGACATGAAATTTAGAATGTACAAAATGTTTAGTGATGTAAATGTTTAAAAATTACATGTTAAGTAAACGGTAGCTCTATTTTATAAGAAACTTGAAAACCTGACACTACTGCTTCATTCTGTCACACGCTGAAAGCCTTTCTCACAATGACTCCATGACAACTTGAGAAAGGGTACTTAACACCACGACCGAAAGGCGATCTTTGGTACCTATGGCCCTGACGGGGTACCCCCGGGATGGATGAGACGAATGGATCCGAAGGGTGGCCGGAACTTTTACTACGAAAGAACAGGTTTCAGTCTCTACATTTTCCCAGTTAGAAGCAACCCGGCGGAGGCTGGGTTAGCTCCCCTCCCTGCTCCTCAGGTTTGGACCATCCCATGGGGGGGGGGGGGCAGAAACCAGTGGCTCGCCAGTCCGCCTCTGTAGCGTGATGGTTAGCGTGTCTGCCGCACGCTAAAGAGGTTGCGAGTTCGAATCTCGCTTAGGGTAAGTTATCCGGATAAGGTTCTTTTCCGAGCTTTTCCCTTATCCTGAGAAGACGAATGTCGGGTAAATTAAAGCTCTATGGACCTCAGGCTCATTTGCGCATCATTTCACCCGTTTCATTCATTCACCGTCCGATACGGTGGAGATCGTTAACAAAAGAAAAGTGAATCGCCTTCTAATCTGGGAGACGAGATTTCCAGTACGCATTCGTTCTTCCTGCAGTGGAGTTGCTGCGACGCTCGCCGACGCTTCCAACCCTGAAAGAAACCTAACGGGATGGAGGGTGAAATGAAACCATTAATGTAACGGAATGGAGGGACAGGAAATTTGGAGGATATTGAAATCCTTCCCAGAATTCTCATGGCGACCCAGGGAAACCTCCTAAAGAACCCATGGGTCAGGAATATCGGCCACGAGGATCGAACCCGCAACTTCCCAAATGCGGGCCAGAAATGTTCTCACAATAAACACGTATTAAACCAAAGAACCCCATTTTCTATGCCACACTCAGATTTTATTTTACCCTTCATAACACAGACTATGAAAAGCTCACAAAAAAATGAAAAAAAAAAAAAAAATTATATCCCGCATCCGTATAGTGTGAATAACAAACAATATAGGTACATGAGACCATTAAAATTCACGTCGTCCTTACTGAACCTTCGTCCCCATTTACTGCTCATCGGATACTAGAGTAAATTAGTGCTGAGATCAAATTTTAAATCCACACGCTATGAATTTTGTTGCAGCCCTGTGAAGGGGGATGATGGTCGCGTTGAAGGATAGACACACAGATAAGCTCTGATCTATCATAGCACTGTATACCAGCTACCGCGTTACATTCCGTCTGTAATCTTAGATTACAATATAATGCAATATAATATAATGCCTTGTCATGACCATGGTAAAAATCCATAACCCTCTGAATTTGCTCACAAAACCGTAAAAACGCTTCCTTTGTGTGAAGTCGTAAAAAGAGCTCCGCTGCCGCACATTTTGCGGGCGGGTTGTAAAACTTGGCAAGTATGATATTATAACACCATCACAATCTTTCCACTCCACCAGGTCCTTGAAAGAGAACATTACATCCGGATTGCTTCAAAACAAGAAATTGCCAATATTATATTGAATATATGACAAGGCTGAAATTTTGACAGGATGTTCGAGGTGCAATCCAAAGGCAACGCATAAAAATTCTCAATATTCTTTATTCACACATAATCATCCATAATGCGCATGCCATTTTTCCCCATAGTCTGCTTTATTTAAACACAGTTGCCAATGTACAACCCATTTTTCAAAACATTTTTGTAGGAGTCTTTGGGTTTGTTTTAGACACTGGTCTACTGCAGATCCTGCTTGATCTCAAAGAGAATAAAATTGTCTCCTTCGGAGTGTTTTTCAGGGTGTCAAACAGCCAGAAATTGCTCGGAGCAAGGCCAGGTAGCTAGGGAGGAGGACCTAAGTGTCTCAATTCCATTCCGCAGAAGAAATTCGGCGACAATCAGAGCCTTGTGTGCCGGGGCATTGTCTTGTTGGAGGATGAACTTGCCCACCAGTTCAGGCCAATTTTCTGCATTTGTAGGTAACAGCTGGCTCTTCAAAATGTCTGTGTGACATTCCCCGGTGATTGACATGCCCTTTGGAAGTGGATACGACACAATATCACCCTTATAAGAGTTTTCTTTGCAGATGGACAAGATGAACAAGGTCTGCCCAAGTGCAGCAAATCGGTGCTGGTCACTTTTCCTGTTTTGAACTTTATCATCCACCTATTCACAATGCTATAGTCCAGTGCATCATCCCCACCAACAGAGATAAGTTCATGATGAATATTGACACAGTTTTCACCTTTTACACGAAAACATTTGATGACAGCACGCTGTTCTTCTGGCGAAAATTCCATAATAAGCAGTATACAAATAGCCTCTTAAGGAAACCGCCACTGTGCCTTCATGCGCTCACTCGTGGAGTTGAACTGATGGTTTGCTCGTTGCCCAAGGTCGTCTCCTTCTTCCCCCACCATCGTTTCTGCTGCAGCAACAATCATACAGTCACAACAAAAATGTTTGCGTTACTTTTGGACTGCACCTCGTAGAACGTTTGCGAAAGAGGGGAGGTTGTAGTTGTCTCCTTCCAGTATAAGTGGACTTTGCTACTCTAACACACAGCCATGTATTGTGTTACAGTGGCGGTTTTGTAATATGTACATCGCGTTTAATTTAAAAAGGCACTTTCAAATCTTATACGATAAACATCTGTTCTATTAGTGACTTCTTTGGTACTACTTACGTTTAAGTATATCAACATTTGGCGACAAAGTCGAAGTGCATAGCCTTAGAAGATACACCAAGTGATCGTCGCGTAACATATTGCGATACAGACTTTAGTATAGTTCAATTTGGAGAAACTCTGTTTGCAAATATATGTAGAGCTATACTCACTCTTACACACACTATTCTTTCAAACGCTTATTTCTTTATCTACTGCAATTTTAATCGACATAAGCATTTTCAGAAAGTATCACTCCTAATTTTCTTGTTGTAGATACAAAGGGAATATGGGCTTTAAGTGACAGTGAAATGTTTTAAGAGCTGGTTGCTATGCGATGGCTTGGGAATTCCGTTCTCTTTGCAAAGCCACGGGATAAACAACGAATAATATATTCCTATTTAAGAAAAGTATAAGCATTGACAAATTCACACAAATAACGAGTATCTCAAAAATGTCAAAAAAGTATTTCACATAATTTTTGTGTTTTAACCATATCCACATTTTTTATTTAATAAGACTTTGTCCTTTACTGTTTAGCATTTATGCAAACGTCGTCCAAAATGAGAACATTCCCAGAATATTCAAGTTATGACTTAGAATCTTCCATGGAATCGCCTGTTTGTGTCCGTCACTGGATACTGACTCTGGTTGTTTGATCACGTCACAAGCAACAGCTGATTCACCCTCCGACTGAAAAAGTGGAGTAGAGACTTGCCGCGATTGGAGCATCAATATGATAATCTTGTAGGTTGTGCCGATGGACGCTGATATACGAGTATGTGTCTGCTTCAGTATAAGAGGTTAGTACTTTCAATACAGCATTTAAGTAACATTTCATAGGCTATATCATTCTTTAATTGGTAAAATAGCCATAAAATACAACTCGTGATACAGTTTTGATAAATGCAACTCGTGGCAGTCAAATTCTCTATATAAGTTGACAATTACTCGTGGCACTGCCTATGAAAATACCAATTATCACATAAAACCTTGGAGATGGTAGGTCGAGCATTGCATGTGTTAATATTTTCATCGAAGTGTCCCAAGTAGCTTTGCAAGATATAGAAAGTGTATTTGTGACAGAAGCTGCAGAATATAGAAAGTGAGATGAGAACAGAACGATAAGGTAGGGCATGTCATTTAATCCATGGGTGGCTCGAAGTTAGTCTCAAGATGTCGCCAATTAAATGCAGGGCAACACTGGGAATGGGACAAGTTCCTGCACATTCATGAGCGTTAATTTCTACACAATTATCACGGTGGTGTAGGATCTTGAGCATTAGTTTTATGGCTCTCACCTCGGGGGAGCAGTTCAGGGAGAATTAATTACGACCGTGGCGAAGGCTTCTCGCTTTCTTAAATCTGAACGTCTCATTTTCTTTTGCGCGATAGTAAACACACAGGAGTTAAAAACAATAGAGCATCGTAAAGCTGGGATTCTCTTTCGTTTAAGCGTAACATACAGCCTTAAGACGCAAGATACTGTAAACAATTTTTCTCCTAAAACCCTTCTTAACAGAAAGCTCCCATCATTCAATACTCAATCATCTTGTACCTTCACAATTGCTCTTCAGTTTAAAAACTTTGTGTCACATTCATACGGCTTTCTCTATCACTTGTCGTTTATTGGTTTGTCTACACGAATATAAATATAAAAATCCATTTTCAGTTGTTTATTCCCTTAATTTTCAAGCCCGGGCCCGGCCCGAGCTCGGCCCTAGTCCAGCCCGAGCCCGACAAGCATTTTTCAAATTAGGCCCAAACCCGGCCCGAGGGCCCGGCCGGACCTAAGCCCGAGGGCTTGGCCCGAGCCCGTGCAGACCTTTAGTATGCAGTGCCAGTTAAGGCTGCGAGGGAGAGGGAGACAGAGTAAGCGCTGCCCCTGATACGTCATAGTTGCGAGGCCTCATTGAGTACAGATTTACCGATGCCTGCCTTAATGTGTTATGTAGTGTTTATATTCTTCAGTTGTTTATAATTTGATGTTCAGGCTTCAGAGTAATAAATAAGCATGTAGAAACAAGACGTGTTTTAATGGCGTCTCAACATAAATGGTGAACATACTCGGGTAGGACATTTTGTATGTATCTGTTACACACTGGGTGTTCCAGTAAGTACGACCAAGTTATCATGTCTCTTATATGTCATTACTTCCACCAACATTTGTCTTCTAACGTGGCTCATCTACTTTGGAACGAATCCTACACGAAAATTTGTCTACGTGCATGATTTGTTTCACGGCAGATGAACCATTGTGAAAGACAAATGTTCAGTGCTAGTAACGACATATAAAATACATGATAACGTGGAGGCACTTCGTAAATACGCAGTGTGCTACAGGTTCATTAAAATGTCCCACCCTCCGAGTTTTAACACCCTTATGTTGAGACATTACTAGTAAAACACGTCTTGTTTTATGTGTTTACTATTACTCCCAAAATACAATTCCAACCAACAAAAAACAAAGAGTAGGTACATAATACTTAAGTATCACCATGGTCTACTCCATTCTTTTTATACCTACAGGGAAATGTGGAATGTTACTCTCAACTTAAGTATACTAAGATACAGAACACGTTTATGTTTGGTTATTTTTCTCTCAATATATGAATTATTTATCAATTAATGAATACTTTCACCTTTGAGATCGTTTTGCATGGTTTATGTGTGAATATTAGCACCATTCTTAGCAAGTTTTTTAAAATTTATGTGTCGCAGTAATACAGATGTTCAATGGTTTCATTTCCCTTGTTACTTAGAATTATGTATGTACATATTTTAAGATTAAAACAAATTCGTATGTCATATAATTGAAATTTTAAATCAGCATTTAAAATGTGCATCAAGATTCTGACTTCTCGAAATCGACAAATGTTATTATGAACACCAACGAAGCAAAGTGTCAGTATTGTCAATGCCATGAGAACCCATAAATCTTTGATTTCAGCTCATTTGAAGTGAATTTAAATATTATTTATGGATAGAAACCAAAGATAACTTATCTATAATTAAAATTCAAAACAGATTTTCAGATTGGATTGTTTTAGAAGAGATTTATTCTCATTTGTAGTAATTTAACGTCAACAACTTTGGTTGCCATCAAATAGGGTTATGGCTTTGTTCATGCTTAATTCAGACAATTGCTAAAAGTGTTCAAAAAGATAAGCTATAAAAGCTGTACCCCAAATGCAACATTCCCATTGAACATAATGTGAGCGTTAGTGACTCGTTTTATGTAAGGAATAGAGAGCGTATGTTAGGCACTTAAAAAGTTGAAAATAGGCGAGCCAAAAGGCAGTTAAAATGCAAAAATAGGCAAGCAAAATGGGCACTAAAACCGTGAACCTAGGTGCTAAAATCTTTACAGCTACATTCAAAAACAGAAATAAATAACAAAAATTAGCACTATTTGGATTTCGCTGGTTACCATTTTGAAATAAAACATATAAATCGATTTAAATCGTGCAATGTTTAATCAAATTTACGCACCTGATGCATATAGATTAACACACAAATCACACACTATTAACATTAACATAGTGAGATCAAACCAAAACTCTGTATAAACAGTAATTTCATTAATGCATCACCTTTAATACGCAATCACTTTTGTCAATCATTAACAAACACTCACTTCTTACACATAATAATGACATTTTTTTTTCCAAATTTTCCACTTTTAAGTTGTGTCTCCTCTCAGATGGTACACTTTTGAGCACTGAAAATGTCCTTTCCACCTCTATTAATGTTATTGGAGTGTACTTGAAAAGCGCAAGATTTTGTGGGTCAATATCACTTGTAGCACTGTTTTCACCGCTAACAATCATTCCTGTGTTCTTTTAATTGTTGAAAGTCACCATTCTCTTGAAGAATCCACTCCCATTTTTATTTCCTCTAACACGTATAGAAGTTTTTCCCACATACATGGCAGCACTTGCTTGGCTTATCAAAGTTAATACTATGACTCGTTCCATATTGACTATTACTGTCATTACTAGAGGCTGGATGTTAGGAAAAATGCCTATTCTTAAACAGTATAGATATCATAAAAACGACTCAATTTTTGTTCAACTTACTACCCTTGGAGCTATTTTTCATAATGTTCAATGTGCCTATTTTTGCGTCTTTTAACATACAATGCCTATTGCCGTTTTTTAAGCATAAAACCCCCATTTTATTGAGAAATTGGATTTAAGTTCATGACATACAGGCAATTTGCATCTCATGGGTTCATGACATGTTGTACATTACTTAAATTTGCTTTGGTCGCTGTTCTCTGTCACCAGAAGTCATTAAATGCCTTGATGAGAGTAAATAAAACACTAGTAAATTCACTGCAAGTTGTGGATAAGTTACTGACAAAATTCAAGTCATTCCAGGTGATACAGATCAACGAGTAAGAGAAAAATCTGATGTGTTGCACTCATATGACTTTCTCTACTCTTGTACTAACCATTCTTACAAATTCGTATTCTTATATCTTCATGATAGTTGAGAAAAACAGAAAGTATCTTATTGCTTATTTCGTTGCAGGTGCAAGGGAAATATGGGAATACAGTAGGCTCTCAGCGATAATCACATCTTTTAAAGCATTGAGACTTCGTTCCCTTTGCACGGCTAAGATATTAAACAAATTAGAATCTTCCATTTGACGAAATTTTAAGTATTCCAAAACTCGCACAAATATCAAGGAATATCTCCGAAATGTTCACTCCACAAAAAATTCATTGGACATAAATTGTGTTTTAAAGAGATGTACACTTTTTGTACAGTAAGATTTTGTCTATTTCTAACGGCTTACGAGTTTTTCAAAAGTCATCAACAGTAAACAGGACTACATGGGCTATAGCCAGAAAATGCAAAATATACATTTAATCTGTCATAAACATGCCTTAAACATGTCATTTTATTTAAAATCGTTAAAGCCAATTTCGAGAAAATAAAACCTTTTGAAAAATGTTCTATGTAAAGGGTAGTTTAGTGTAGAGGAATTTTCTTCAAAATCTTGTGTGGCGTCCTTGAAAGATATTAAACATAAATGCCAACTTTGGTTTTTAACCGAGTTTTCGTTTTTGAGTCATGCTGTTCACACACACACACACACACACACACACACACACACACACACACACACACACACACACACACACACACATACACACAGAGTGAGAGAGAGGCTTTCTAAGAATGCTTTCTTTTAATTCAGGGGCCTCAAAACATGTATATATTTCCGGTGAAATCTCGATATCGAACTTTTGGGTGGAACACAATACTTCCAGTAGAGAAAGTAAAACTCTGTACAAAAGTAAACATCTTATAACTATCGTTGCGGCGCGGAACCTTGTTGACGACAAATTAAACATTAATTAACTGTCGGCACGGAACTACTGTTCACTGCAATAATTAGCAAAGGTTGTAGCTACTAATTGAAAATAATTCATTGCTCGTTTACATTAAAATGGGAATAACATCAACGACAGCCTCACTTCCAACACAAGCAACAATCCAATATGACTTTTGTACGGATATCCAGAGAAAAATAAAATTGTTCCTTGCATCACAATTAAAACAATAGTGTAATAGTCGTAATTGGCTACACATTAAATTTATTAATATCTAGAGGGGCGCGGTAGCATCCTTCCCCCCCCCCCCCCCCCCCCCCCCCACTTCTCGATGCCATACTCTGTTGCAGACAACAATCACATTACGATACATTGCCTGTTTTATCCAATACTCGGCATTGCTTTTACTTATGAGTAAGTTTGGGGCTTTTTCATTTGATAGTGTTTCTCTCATCTGAATACTATTTGCACAAAACTTTAGCCTAAATATTTTATAGTGTTAAGATAAGGTCGTATTTATAAAGTATGACTGTGATTTTCTGCATAGGTTATGTTACTTGTAAGAGTAGACTATTCTTTAATTACATGACATGATATATATATATATATATATATATATATATGCAGTATATATACTGCAACACAAGATATTGTCATGCATGGACGTGAATTTGAAGAGCAGTATTTTCAAATGGCTATTAACGAGAACGTATATTATTATATAACTTTAGTTATTTCATCTTCGTTTGTCGTTAATAAAACCAACTTAAGGATCTTACCATCCACACTGAACACTGCGATACTCATGTTTGTTCTAGACAACGTTCTTCTTTTCCTAAGTAAGTGCAAACGAACATCCAGAAACAAAAGCAAAGTACCTACTTAAACCTTTGTTAATAGTGCTACGAACTTTCCATCTTGCAAGGAAATTTGTTGCCAAATTAATGAGAGAATGTAACTTAATACAACAGCAATAGAGCACAAATTGCCTGCTCCAGAAATAGCCGAAGTCGTTGCGTGGCTGTACGCCAGGGTTGAAAGCGCTGAGTGTCGGTGGTTCAAACCTAGCTACCTGCATACTTATTTTCTGAAATGGAAAATTAACCAACAACCTTAGTCCTCCAGAGTTTTTTTTATCAGGAATGCAGAATCAGGATAAAGGCACACGACTAGAAATTGAGTGAATGGGCGCATGGCAACATTGCGTAGTCCTTGGAAATAAGCGAAATGACAATACTGCCACATCCAAAGGTTGCTTCAGGCTGAGCTAATCTACAACTGAATTGCATTCTGTTTCATACACCATGAGCTACTTTAATCACTGGCACTAAGTTCTTTTAACTATCCATTTTTATGATCTGTGATACCCCATTTTCTTTCGTATGACATATAATACATTAAATTAATTTTCTTTGATGTTTTGAGTGTTATTCTCCCACACTATGATACTTGTATCGTATTACTGCATAAAAAGTACAAATTAATGTAATCATGCCGAGGGATTTAATTTTCTAAAATAATTATTTTATTTTATGGTGCCTGAAACATTTTAGTTTACGTATATTTTTTAACATGAACAAGATATAGTGCTTTGTTATATCCATTGTAAGCTAACGAAGCATTGACAGTACACGACGGAAGTGCTTTAATACGGTAATAACCATCGACATTTATAGAAAAATGTCTTTGAATGTGGGTTATTTAAAGGAAAATATTAGATATTAATTTGTAGAAGAATGATTGACAGTTGAAGTAGGCGTATTCCCTGTATTGTCTACAGCAATTGTAATCGATATCTTCTAAAGCTTTCAGTTTTAAAATTTACTCGTATTGCAGCGATATGATAATATTGCGTAACAATATAGGTATTTGTCTCAGGTTATATAGATAATGATGTTCCCGTTAAGATAGAAAGGAGGTGGGGAAAAAATCATGCGGTGACTGGGATTCAATCCGAGTTCACGAAGCCAATCTGTGTCCACGTGAAGAGCGTTTTAACGCTCTCGGCTAACACTTGAGTACAGTAACATATTTTCTGCAGACGTAGTAACGTTGAATTTGCAATATTTACGCTTTAATTTAGAGTGATTGCTGAAATATCGCTTTTCAAAGTTGCGAGTTGAGGCAATGGCTACCATCCCCTCTGAACAGCAAGGGAAACATACATATATCAGGTGAACCTTCACGCAGGTCTCACTGAAGATGGGCATTTACTTTTGTGAAAGATAGTACCTATTCTTTGTATTTTTGTTGGTTAGAATTGTATTTTTGGAGTAATAATAAACACATAAAACAAGACGTGTTTTACTCGTATGTCTCAACATAAGGGTGCTAAAACCCGGAGGGTGGGACATTTTAATGAACCTGTAGCACACTGCGTATTTTACGAAGTGCCCCCATATTATCGTGTCTTTTGTGTGTCGTTACTAGCACTAAACATTTGTCTTTCACAATGGTTCATCTGCCGTGGAACAAATCATGCACGTAGACAAATTTTCGTGCAGGATTCGTTCCAAAGTAGATGAGCCACGTTAGAAGACAAATGTTGGTGGAAGTAATGACATATAAGAGACATGATAACTTGGTCGTACTTACTGGAACACCCAGTGTGTAACAGATACATACAAAATGTCCTACCCGAGTATGTTCACCATTATGTTGAGACGCCATTAAAACACGTCTTGTTTCTACATGCTTATTTATTACTCTGAAGTCTGAACATCAAATTATAAACAACTGAAGAATACAAGGGTAAATAACACAGCAAGGGTACAAATCTGTGAAATGCGGTCTAAAACTGACAAAAATCCAATTTGTTTATCTTAAAAAATGATGTAGAATTTGTACAAATCGAATATTAATTGTGATTTTAGTAATACTGAACTCAAATTTGGAGCTACTTTGAAGTGTAGCGTAGTTTGTGTATGATGGCTGCTACTCTGTGACAGACAACTATCATATTAGGATATATCGAGTTTTATCCAACACTCCGCATTGCTTTTCTTTAGTATACCAATGTTTTGAGTAAAAGTTTAAATTGAATTTTGGGCAAAACTGAATTTTGAGCGGAGCTTTAACATCATTGATGTTCCATAGTTTTTAAAGTTAATGTGGGGTTAGAGTTTTCATCAATGGAATATAAAATATCGATGAGCAGAAAAAATAGTTTTATGGGCTAAGCTGCCTCTTGAAGGAAGCATGAATAAGTGTGGGGTTTTTATTATGTTTTTCTGTCTGAAGGAAGTATTATTATTATTTACAATGTAGCTTATATATTTTATAGTATTAAGATAACAAAATCTTATTTGTAAAATACGACCGCGACTTTCTACGTATAATAGTAGGTTGTGCTACTTGTAGTGCTAGGCTTTGGTTTAATATTATTAACATGTACAGGGTAAAATATAACGGTCAAAAGGATAAAACAACAATCAAGTGAAGTATATTGAGTAAGCAAAAGGCAGCTAAGGGATGGAAACGGGAAGTTTCAACACATAATACGTCTATACAGGAAAATTCGTCTTTATTCAAACACACCAACAGGGAAGAACAGGTCAGAAAGTTCAGAAACTGTTTAGAATTGTTTTAACGTTAATTTTCTCAGCTTTCATACTTTCCACATTTTCCTAACTTAAAAATGTAATACATGAAGTATTAGAACTAATAAGCTGGAACCTTGTAGTCTTTTTTATTGCTGAACATAACAAATGAATGGTATAAATTTGAAAGAAATCCAACAAGAAATTTAGATTTTTCATTTTTCATAGGTGTCTCCCCTTAAGTGTCTACAACAAAGCCTGTCTGTCTGTTTGCACACACCCATACGCACACACACGTACACCCATAAGTACACACATACACATCTCTCTCGCGAATTTGCTTCTTAAAATCTTTCCTTTTCAAATATTGTTGTGGAATTAGTTGGTGGAATGCACTATTTTTACCTATCATAGGTAAACCAAAGAGAAGAATAAATTGCTCTAGTAATTGCATAACAAACAATTTTGTAAGCATCACATTAAAAATTTTAAAAACTGGCGAATTTCAAACACATCTAAACGTAATACAATGGATCTGGGAAAGCACCACAACACGTAAGCTGCAATCTGGATTGTTCTTGCTGCACATCAAGCAGGTGAACTTTCTGTTTCCTGCTAGAATTCTTTAAGTGAGGGGAATTCTTTCTGAAGCAGCTGTGCGTCAGAATTCTTAGTGGTCTTGTTTACATAACGAAAGAAAGAACCAGTACAATATTATGTCTCGCATAACGGACCCTTGACAATGCGCTGATGTTCCACAAAGGCATTGGAAACGAAAGAAGTGAGTTCGTCATTACCTCGCTGATTTAAAGGAATAGTTACACGAAAGCGGTAACAGTAGACCTGTCTGTAAGCAATCAAATGTCTCTGAATAGCCTTCATTTGAAATGAGTTTCTTAGACCTGTGATCTTTACAAAAGCACTAAACGTCGAACAAAAATGATAACAGTTTTATGTTAATGGGGGGGGGGGGGGCAGCTGCGAATCATCTCCTAGCTTCATATGCTCTTCCCCCTCCTCTCTCTCTCTCTCTCTCACTCTCTCTAACTTTGGTGTAACTTGGCAAGCAGTATTGTGCATTCTACTTAATAAAAGTTCATTTCAAGTATGAAATAGACAGGTAATATTTACCTTTTGTTGTCTTGTGTATAGTTCCTGCGTTAAATATTTCTGTTAAGGTGATATTGTGCGGGAGTGATACACTGTTCATGGTTTAGTTTTCATTATAATGTAAACAAGTATTCAATAAATGGAATTAAAAAATATGCCGATTAACTTAAACGTAGAATATGCATCCAAACCTCTTCAATAGCAAAAAGCCATTGTTCCGCGTGTTAATGGGAATGAATTGCGTATAGGATACAACAGACCAGGCGATAACTCAGCAGAAATTATTTATATCTGTAATAAAATAGCAATCAAAGATTAGCTACGATACCTGTACATGCTGTAATGTAGATCCACTTATTGAAACATTTTACCGAAACGAACTTTAGGTTCCACTTTAAAAATATACTCGTAATATAATATGGCATCTCAATTATTTTGGCAAAACGAGTAATCTATTGGGGAGAAAAATCAAACAGTAGCAATATATCGCTACTCGCTAAGTTATTATTCTCTCTACTACGTATAGTAAGTAGAAGTATTGTATTCAACCAAAAATTTTGATGTCGAGATTTCACCAGAAATATATGTTTTGACCCCCCCCCCCCCGAATACAAAAAAAGAAGTTTTAGAAAAAGGTCTGTGTGTGTGAGAGAGAGATAGGAAGAGAGGGAGAGAGAGAGGAAGAGAGAGAGAGAGAGTGTGTGTGTGTGTGTGTGTGTCTGCCTGTGAACAACATGACTGAAAAAATGAAAAGTCAGTTAAAAATCAAATTTGGTATTTAAGTTTAATAGCTTTCATGGATGTCACACGAAGATTTTGAAGACAATTCTCCACCCTAAACTACCCTTTAAATGGAAACTTTTTCGAAAATTTTGATTTTCTAAAAAGTGACTAACGATTTTGATTAAAATGAGGGGAGTTAGCATCTCAACCGAAAGGCGACTTTTTGTGCCTATGCCCCTAACGGGACGAGGAGGATGGACGAGGCGAATGGATGCTAAGGGCGGCCGGAACGTTGCCACGACAGAGCAGACGACTGGGTCCCTGCTTTTTCCCCAGTTAGAATTACCCCGGCGGAGGCTGACTTAGCCGGTTCCTCTGCTACGCCTTCGCGTTCGTACTCCCAAGGGGGGCCTAGAACTCGGAAACCGGCTCCCTCCTGAGGGTTGTACAATCCCGTGGGGGCTGAAAACCAGTAGGCTTACCTTACAATCCGTGGACGAGATTTTCAGACCACAAGCTTTTCCTCTGCCGTGCTGCTGCCAAGACGCTCGCCGAAGCGTCTAACCCTGGAAGAAACCTAACCGAATGAGGGGTAAAATGAGATGATTTATGCAACGAAATGGAGAAACAGGAAATTCGGAGGATATGGAAATCCTTCCCAGCATTTGCCTGGCGAACCGGGGAAACCTCCGAAAAAACCATGGCTCACAGACGTTACCGCCTGAGCCATCCCACTTGGTTTCTGTGTGTAATAGTAGTAGTAGTAGTAGTAGTAGTAGTAGTAGTAGTAGTAGTAGTAGTAGAAATAATAATAATAATAATAATAATAATAATAATAATAATAATAATAATAATAATAATAATAATAATAATAATAATAATAATAATAATAATAATAATAATAATAATAATACTAATAATAATAATAATAATAATAATAATAATAATAATAATAATAATAATAATAATAATAATAATATACAATAAGATCAATAAGAAACGAAGAAATGGCAATGAAACATTAGTGCCTTCGCGTTTGCACTTTATAATCTATAATCCGTAATGTTAGACAACCGCATCATTTACAGGATTGAGTTTATTCTCTGGAATAAACAACAACAAACACTAATAAACATCCCCAAACAACACTTCATAAGGGACATTTCTCGAAAATTATGATTTTCTCAGACAAGGTTCTAACGGCTTTGACTAATATACCATAATCTAATAATAATTCAGAGGCGCAACAGCCCTTTCCATGCCAATACCTACCGCCCAACTACTGCGTCACTTACTTCTGCCATTCACAGGCGTTATGGCTGGGATGCAGTACTGTAGATGGGATGTGGTCAACGCCCCAGTGCCTCCCGGCCAGTTACGCCATCTTTGCAACCTGGGGTCCCTACTTTTCAATCAAGAAGCTCCTCAAATAGCTCTTCAGGAACCTAACGAGGCTAAGTGCACCCCGAACCAGGTCTCTCAGCGGGAGAAAATCCCCACGCCGGTACCGGAAATCGAACCAGGGTCTCCCGCTTGGTAAACAGCAGCGCTACCACCGCTAAGGAGATGACCTACTATACTACATGTTTAAGATATTTTCATGACAATTAAAATGTTTTAAATTTCATTGAAATTACATTTAATTTCATTAAACTTAAATTTGGATTTTTAATTTTCCGGGAATTACCTTTGAAACTTTTTAATTATGGATGAGTTTTAATAACTGGTAAATCATAAGAGATAAACAAAATTTTAATACTAGATCCCATTAAAGTACACAATTTACATATTTTTGTGGAACTAATCTTTTCCGAGGTATTCCTTGTTATTAGTTTAAATTTTCCAAATACTTAGGTATACGTTTCTCAAATTGGAAGTAGTTATTCGCTCCTCCCCCCCCCCTCCCCCCCCCTTCTGGTCCTGCAACCAAGAAAAGAAGCCCATTACATAACAATCAGCTGCTAAAACAGTTGACCATCGCGTAAGCATAGTCCCATTTTACCTGCAAGGAAATATAACTATAATAATAGTATATTATGCAACGAGACTATAATGGCAGTAATTAAGACGCGATTACGAGCGTCCTAATTACCATTATAGTTAAGTTTCACACGACAATTCATGCTCGACCACATACCTAGATTTATAGTTGAAATATTGCAAAATGTTGTAGACTCGCCAGGGAGAATGTGAGTGTACAACAGCTGATGCGCAGGCGCTAAACAATCCAATTCGTTTCCAGCACGTCACATCTGCATAATGAAAATGATAATCTTGGAATGCTACGTAACATTGAAAAATAGAAGGCAAATTGAATATATTGGTTTTCAGACGAAACTTTATTTCGTGTACCTATATGTTATTTATTGTACAATTATTAGTGAAATTAATTTGCGGGACTGTGCTTATTGCAATATTCTTGGAAGTTGATGCATTATTGAGGTTAGTTTTTCGTAAGTTGCATCTTACCAAGGTGGAGTAAGTTGCATCTCACTGTCAGTAGTGCCAGACATTTTAGCGTTTTCTAAACTCGCGCTAGTTGCGTTTCGAGAATTAATCGATATTGCGCTTTGCCATTGCTGCATGGGAATTCTCTGATTGGTGGAACACCTGTCCTTTAATGAAAATTGAATTGTAGAATTGGATGAAGACCAGTCCCTTAATGAAAGTTTGAACCTAAGGAGGCCCATTAAAGGATCGCTATCATACTTATAATTAATAAATTTGGGTATGGTCGAGCATAAAACCATTTATCCACATGTTTATCTCGATTAACGTGAAACAGATATAATAGTAATCTTTTAAGAATATTTGTAATGGGTAGAGAAAGTTGTGCGAATTTAACACATTTATATAATATGTTAGAATCTTAGAAAATCTGCTTTCGTTAATTCCGTATCCATAGAAACGGCTTTGTGGCGGCGTCTTGACAAAACAGTGACAAACCGCTTTAAGAACACAAATACTTCGCTTTGACTGGGTTTTCTCATTTCGTATAAGTTATTGTTGCTCATTTAGAGCAGACGAAGAAGAAGGGGACAAAGACAATTAACAATGAGGTATTATCTCTTACGTCAAAGGAAATCCGACAAATGAGCCTGGCACTGAAAGAGACGCCCGTCCGCTGTCAACTGTTGAAAAAGTATGACGACGAAGACGATTCAGAGCGGAATGAAGCTCAAACAAAACAATAATGATGCTCCCGGCGAGACAGTTCCTCTTACATACTGCTTTACAAAGATTTATTGTCTTCACATCGCACTTCCTAACCCACTTTAAGGACAAACACTGCATGACATCAAAACCTGATGCTGCTTTGTCTATTCAAAATCGTTTACTTTTATATAGCATCTACAAACATTTCGTGTAAAGCCTTGTTAAAAACTTGGTGCAGTATGGTGGCATCAAAAACCACACTCCCAAAGTAAACATTTGATTTGCTGTATTCGTCTATCTTCTTCATGCCAGTTGAGATAAACATTTGCAAAAATTACCTTATTGCTTATTTCCTTGTAGCTTTAAGAGGAACACAGTAGTCTTTGAGCGATAGTCAAATCTTTCAGACCTGGTTGTTATATGAAGGCTTCGAAATTTCGTCCTCTTTGCCCGACTAAGAGATTAAAAAGTAAATAACGACCTTGCATTTCACAGAAGTGTAAGTATTGCAGAACTCTAACAAATAACAAGGAATATCTGCGAAATGGTTCACTCCACAAAATAAATAAATAAATAAATAAATAAATAAATAAATAAATAAATAAATAAATAAATAAATAAATAAATAAATAAATAAATAAATAAATAAATAAATAAATAAATAAATAAATAAATAAATAAATAAATAAATAAATAAATAAATAAATAAATAAATAAATAAATAAATAAATAAATAAATAAATAAATAAATCAATCAATCAATCAATCAATCAATCAATCAATCAATCAATCAATCAATCAATCAATCAATCAATCAATCAATCAATCAATCAATCAATCAATAAATAAATAAATAAATAAATAAATAAATAAATAAATAAATAAATAAATAAATAAATAAATAAATAAATAAATAAATAAATAAATAAATAAATAAATAAATAAATAAATAAATAAATAAATAAATAAATGAACGGACGGACGGACGGACAGACAGATAGACAGATGCGCAACGTTGCGCAATGACTGAATGTATAATCAGGTTGCCCAAAAGTTTATCCTGCGCTTTGTCTTTGTTAATAGAAACATCTCAGATACCGCATTGATTATTCTCGGAAGTGGCCCATGTTTCACATTGCACCAATGATCGCGTCACTTCAGTCAATGAATGCGCAGAAATCACAAAGCGGAGAGTAAACCACAGTGTTGCAAAGTCTCCAGTTTTCTCTCTCACTCTTCTCATTCCTTGATACTCATGTCCATGCTTGTAACGCGTATGTTTACTCGGAGAAAACGTGACAACGTTGCTTTCTGCGACACTGCTATCTTATCGCACCCTCTGATGCCGCGAGGGTAACCATTTGAGCAGTACGATAATAGGTTGACACCATCGTGAGCTGCTACGTTGAGTAGCCCTCCGTTACCCCTCCTGAAAGCAGAACACCCCGTAGCTGCTACATCAATTAAATCGTAAGTAAATATACAAATAAAAGGGAAGTAAAGACCCAAGCAAACTAAATGGTAAAATTCATATACGAAATACGATTATATTCCGGGTCATAACAAATATATCAAATGTTAGAGGATTTAACATAGTTCATGTATGTACGTGCGGTAAAATAGACAAAATATGTAGCTAAATTAATTACCAGCACTGTTGGCAGCATGGACAACAAGTGGTTTAAAAACCAACATCGTGAAAAAAAAAATGTTAACGCGTGTTACTTGGAATCCTTATCGTTCTCCGTTCCAAGTTGCTGCTGCCATTCTCGTCCAGAGCTCTCCAACTTTCTTGTATGGCAAATAACTGCATATTAATGATCCAATGAACATTGGTAAGAAAACTGTTTTAGGAAGTAGAGACATTCTGGCTAGAAGGCGAACTTTGAAGGTGAAACAACAGTTAGAACTGGTTGAAATAATAATGTGTGTATGTGACACGGTGCAGCACGTTCAATCCTGAGTTATATCCTTTGAGAATACGAAGACGGGCTATTGAATATTTATCTGACAGTCAAGAGGAACAAGATTGCTCTTATACATTTTAATGAGTTTGCGGGGTCAGAACCAGTGGCGTGCAATTCGTCTCATGCGACAATCTTCTGTTCTGTCTTCCACGTAAAGCAATAAAATTTATAGTGGCAGAAGGAGGAAGAGGGTGGCGCTGGTATAGAGTATTTCTCTGTGGAAGATCGTGCAATCTTGGATTCATCAGTTGGCAATGGGTTTTGTTCTGACTCAAGTTAGCTTCAGCTGTTGGGGCTGCATTTCCACTACTCTTCTATAATGTTTCATTCAATATTGGAGATACCATTTTTCGTAGAAATTTCCCACCTTCTAAAATCAATTACTGCACTCTCATTTAACTCAAAACATTAGCAGTTGTCAAGAATTACAACTGACCAGTCTATATTTAAGCACTTTAACCTTAAAAATGCAATTTAGTAATACTTGATGAATGAGCATATCCTTTCTGTTGCATTCATATTACATGCTTTTTGTACTTAGTCTACTTACACTAAAACAAAGCCGTATTCTATTTACTTTCTGTTAATCCACATAAACTTACATAATACATTTCCTAGTAGCTTGAAGTATACAGTAGCCTAAGCGACAACGAAATCTTTACAAAGTGCGTTGCTTTGTAATGCCACGCTGTTTGCATGACCATGGGAACAAAGATAATAGTAACATACCACTTGAAATAAAAATCTGATGTGTTGCACTCACATGACTTTCTCTACCCTTGTACTACCCATTCTTCCAGACTCTTATTCCTATATCTTCTTTCTGTTAGTTAAGATAAAGATTTGTACAAATTATCTTATTGCTTATTTCCTTGTAGGTGCAAGGGGAATATTAGAATACAGTAGGCTTTGTGCGATAGTCAAATGTTTTAAAGCTTTGAGATTCCGTTCTCTTTGCACACTTAACATATAAAAATGAACAACGATATTGCATTGCACGAAAGTTTTAAGCTTTCCGAAACTCACACACATAACAAGGAATATCTCCGAAATGGTTTCCCCCTACAAGAAAATTTATTCAGACATAAATGTGTACTTCAGCAAAATGTACATTTTTTGTATAGTATGATTTGGTCTATCTCTAACGATTTACCAGTTATGCAAAAGTCGTCCAGAGTAAATACGACTACAGGGGCTATAGCCAGAAAATTCAAAATATACATTTCATTTGTCATACAAATATCTTAAACATAAGGCATTTTAATCAAAATCGTTAGAGCCACTTTCAAGAAAATAAAAATTTTCGAAAAATTTTCCATGTAAAGGGTAGTTTAGAGTGGGGTTATTTTCTTCAAAATCTTCGTGTCGCATTTTTGAAATATATTAAACTTAAATACCAACTTTGGTTTTTAACCGACTGTTAGTTTTTGAGTTGTGCTGTCCAGACGGACAGACACAGATATATACACACACACACACACACACACACACACACACACACACACACACACACACACAGAGACAAACACACGCGCGCGCGCGCGCGGAGCTTTTTCAAAAAATGCTTTTTTGGATTCAGGGGGTCTCAAAACATATATTTCCGGTGAAATCTCGACATCGAATTTTTGGGTGGGATACAATACTACCCCTACTTACCAGTAGAGAAGGTAAAAACTATAAGTATTTTAAAATTGAAACCAATAACAACCAATATCTCGAAAAGGATAATCCCTGCAAAAAAGTTGATGTGTTGCACTCACATAACTTTCTCTGCTCACTATTGTACAAACTATTCTTACTAACACTTATTCCTCTATCCCCTTCATCTTATCAAGATAGACATTTGTAGAAATTGTTTTATTATATATTTCCTTTCAGGTACAATGGTATGAAACTCCATTCTCTTTTAATGTCTTGGAGAAAAGAAACGAAAAACAACTTCCCATTTGAGAAAAGCACAAGCATTTGAAAATTTAGACCAATAGCAAGGGCTATTCCGGTAATGGTTCACTCCATAAGAAATATGTATTCAACATAAATAAGGGATTTAACGAGATATGTATTGTTTGTGTAGTAAGATTTTGTCTATCTCTTACTGTTTACCATTTATGCAAAAGTCATCCAGAATGAGGTGGACTTCAGAGACTATTCCCAGAAAATACAGGATAGTTGTGCGTTTGATTTGACATGAAAATATCTTGTAGGTGTGGTACTTTATACAAAATCATTAAGCCAATTTTGAGAATAACAGAATGTTCGCAACTTTTTCCACGTAAAGGATACTTAAGAGTGGAGATATTTTCCTAAAAATTGTCGTATCCTTGTGATAACTTTGGCAGTTAACAAACCATTCGTTTTAGAGTTTTGTTGTCAACAGCGACACGCGTATGTAATTTTTTCTTAAAATGCTTCTTTTTTGGTTCTGGGAGTCTTCATACACGCATTTGCGGTAAAATCTCGATATCGAATTTTTGGTTAGAACACAGCACATAATGTGTATGTAGTAGAGAAAGCAAAGTTCTGATGTGCTGCACTCACATGACTTTCTCTACTCTTGTACTAACTATTCTTACAAGCGCTTATTCCTCTATCTTCTTCATGTTAATCGAGATAAACATTTGCAGAAATTACCTGATTGCTAATTTTCTTGTAGGAGCAAGAGGAATATGGGAGTACAGTAGGCTTTGAGCGATAGTCAAATCTTTTAAAGATGGTCGCTATATGAAGACCTTGAAATTGCGTTTTCCTAGCACGGCCAGGAGATAAAAATGAATAACCACCTTCCATTCGAGAAAAGTTTAGATAAGTATTGTAAAACTCTCACAAACAAAGAATATCTTCGAAATGGTCCACTCCACAAAAATGCATTTGGACATAACTTGTGTGTCGCTTTCCTTTTCTCAAAACAGCTCTCACGATTTTGATTAAAATACCATATGTTTAAGACATCTGAATAACAACTAAAATGCATATCTTGAATTCTCTGGGGAAAACCTGTGAAGTACTCATAATTCTGAATCATAATGTATAACCGGTAAACCGTGAACAAGAAAATATTACAACAAAAGATAGGTAGATAGATAGGTGTTGGTCTAGGAGGTAGGTAGGCTATTGGGCAGATAGATAGGTACCTAGGTAAATAGGTAGCTAGGTAGTTATGCAGTTAGAGAGCTAAGCAGATAGATAGGTAGATAGGTAGGTACGTAGGTACATAAGTAGACAGGTAGGTAGATAGAAATACAGAAAAGAAAGAAAGGAAGGAAGGGAAGAAGGAAGGATGGGAGGGAGGAGGAGGGAGGGGGCAAAGAAAGGAAAGAAACGATGGAACGTACAAAAGAACGAAAGAGAGGATGAATACGAAAGAGAGGGAGAGAGGAAGAGAGTGAGAGAGGGCGGAGGCGGAGAGGAAGGCGGTATTGAGGGAGCCCATCAGAGATAGAAAGAGAGCGAGAGAGAGCGCACGGTACAGAGAGGGCAAAAGAGCGCGAGATAGAGAACGAGAGAGAGCGCGCGAGAAAAAGAGAGATGGAGAAAGCATGAGAGAGAGGAAGAGAGAGAGGGAGAGGGCTAGAAGGGGAGGGAGGAGAGAATGGCGGAGTGAGGGGGAGAGCAGGTAGAGAGGCAGCACGAGAGGGAGAGGGAGCGCGAGAGTAAGAGTGAGCGCGAGAGCAAGAATGAGAGCGAGAGAGCGTGCGAGTTCGAGAGCGAGAGCGTGAGAGTGTGAACTCGAGAGAGAGAGAGCACGAGCGCGAGAGAGCTAGAGAGAGTGCGAGAGGGAGAGCGCGAGAAAAAGAGAGATGGAGAAAGCATGAGAGAGAGGAAGAGAGAGAGGGAGAGGGCTAGAAGGGGAGGGAGGAGAGAATGGCGGAGTGAGGGGGAGAGCAGGTAGAGAGGCAGCGCGAGAGGGAGAGGGAGCGCGAGAGTAAGAGTGAGAGCGCGAGAGCAAGAATGAGAGCGAGAGAGCGTGCGAGTTCGAGAGCGAGAGCGTGAGAGTGTGAACTCGAGAGAGAGAGGGAGAGAGTGCGAGAGAGAGAGAGCACGAGCGCGAGAGAGCTAGAGAGAGTGCGAGAGGGAGAGCGCGAGAGAGAGCAAGAAGATCTCGTTAGAGCACAATTTATATTAAATATAATTCTTGTGACCATTATTTTGATGATATCCCTTGTTGTAACTTCTGAAAGCTATAAGTCGCTCACTTCTTATGGTGGCTGTGCAAAAAGAACGGAAGTTTCAGGCCATCAATAGTTTTCTACTTTTTAAGCATCTGACTATCGCTTAAGCCTGCTATATATTTACACCAACAAAGCTATGTTTAAATGTGCAATGAAAGTTTATCTCGATTAACAATAAATATATAAAAGAATGCGCTTTTATGACAATAGGTTGTAGAAGAGTGAGTAGGGAAAGTCATGTGATTTCAGCACATCAGACTCCTGGTTTTGTAAGCAATGTCTGAAGAAGGGTGAAAACTGCAGCGCTAGTGTTTCTAATACCAGAACAACACGTATGCGGTGCTTGTTAAGACAGAAATCGCGTCAACACTTGACCTCTGACACGACATGGCTTCCTCTTGAGGGTGACTAAGGAGCCTTACTTCGCCTTTCATAACACTTCACTTGTTGCGGACACTTGGAGAGCTACTGGTCGCAGTCTCTTAACAAAATATTTCTAAACAAATCTACTCGTGAGATACGAACGACGTGGCCTCCCTTTAACGATCCCCTTGCTACCCATAAGTAGTTTACAAACTTGGAGAAACTCTTGAACTCTTGGGTCACAGCCCTGCAATAGAGCAGCTGCCTCAAGCCATCATTAACATTTGTATTTATACAACACCTAATGGAAGGGGCATTTAATGCAAATATTCGAATAATTATGTACAAAGCGAGTGCCCTTCAGCTAGTGTACGCTCTCACTGATACCTTAGCTCGTATTCGGGAGATTCACAGTTCAAATCCCGCCAGGACTATTCTGCCCGATTTTTTCTCCTCCCTGGCTTTCCTCAGTCCTCATAATTGGCAAATGCCGAGGGTTATTTTAAGCTTAGGCCTGGATTTTTTCCTTCCCAAAATATAATCTAACTACATGTATAGTCAGTGTTCACCGCCTGTGGCGCCGTATTCAGTAAGAACGGGCGTTAAACGCTACAAAAAAGGATGCCTTATTCACCAATCACAATAGTATATTGCGATATAAGGGTGGTACGTGATTTTTAGTGGACCGAGGAAAAGTTTGAAAACACGAGACGCAGTCGAGCCTTCAATTTCCGAGGATTAGTAAAACACTCACACGTGTATGGAAAACAATTTTTGGGATATAGTAGCCTAATATGGCGTATGAATGAAATGTGAAACACCATCCTTGAAACACACGGATACTTCAATATTTCACCCCTACTAACAAAATAAGCAAGAAATGTTTTCTTTCATTTATTTCCGCTTGCCTCTCACTCAACCAGTTTTTAAAAATGCTATAGCAGCTTTCGTATCTCTCTTTTGATTTTTCAAGCATGCCTATTTTCCAATCTTCTTCGATTTCAGAATCAACACATTCGCTCAATTTAGCCACCGCGATTACTATGAGTAATTATTGATATGGGCACGGCCTACTCTGTTTACCTCGCGGAACGTGTATTCTCTATCTTCGATCGTCACTACAACGAAAGCTGGAGTAATTCCAGGGTTTTATTCGTTTAAATTATAAAGTATGCAATATAAATAAGAGGACAATTATTGGGGTGGCAAAAATCAACAAATAGGTTTGATTATATTTTATATCTGTATTAATCAAAATATGGTTAAGACCTGAAAGTACGTAATATAGGGGGGTGGGTAAGTTGGTGGATGGCAATACGGGAAAATTCATTTACCAACTTGTAATGTCAACGTAGCAGGAAAGACCATGAAATCGTACTATCTGCCAAAATCGAATTTAATCGATAGTTTTAAAGCATGATATTCAAAACCTAGTAACCTATTGGTTTTTTACTCCTACATTTATTTTGATCCCTAGTACTTCTTCAGAGTCCACTAGAGATCTGGGAAGCCTATGTTCATGCACTTTCCTATGCATTATTCGCGGTGGGTACACAACATGTAAAAATCTGATGTGTTGCACTCACATGACATTCTTTACTCTCGTACTAACCATTCTTACAAACTTTTATTCCCATATCTTCTCGTGTTAGTTGAGATAAACACTTGCAGAAATTATCTTATTGTTCATTTTCTTGTAGGTGCAAGGGGAATATCGGAATATAGTAGGCTTTGAGCGATAGTCAAATCTTTTAAAGCTTTGAGATTCCGTTCTCTTTGCACGCTTAACATGTAAAAATAAATAACGATATTCCACTTAACGAAAGTTTAAGTTTTCCGAAACTCACAAATAACAAGGAATATCTCACAAACGGTTCACTCTAAAAAAATTATTTGGACACAAATTGTGACATCTACATTTTTGTGTAGTAAACTTTGCTCTATCTCTTACGATTTACGAGTTATTCAAAAGTCATCAAGAATGAACAGGACTACATGGGCTATAGTCACAACATTCATCATTTACATTTTATTTTTAATAAAAATATCGTAAACATACGGCATTGAAATCAAAATAGAGCCATTTTCGATAAAATCAAAATTTTCCATGTAAAGGGTAGTTTTAGGGTGGAGGAATTTTGTTCAAAATCTTGGTGTCGCATCCTTAAAATATGCTAAACTTAAATACCAACTTTGGTTTTTAATCAACGTTTCGTTTTTTAGTTATGTTGCCAACAGATACACACATACAGACATACACACGCGCGCCACACACACACACACACACACACACACACACACACACACACACACACACACACGCACACACACACACACACACGGACCTTTTGCTAAAACTGTTTTTTTTTTGTTTTTTTTTTACAAAGGGGGTCTCAAAACATATATTTGCACTGAAATCTCGACATCGAATTTTTGGGTGGAATACAATACTTCCTCTACTTACTATACGTAGCAGAGAAAGTAAAAATGGCAAGATTTGGTGATTTGCGAACTCAAAACAGAAAAGGAGTGCAAGATCTAGCACCTATAATACGAGAAATGTATAATGTCATTACATAAAACATACGATAGTTTGAAACCTTCTATTATCATGGAACTACAATAAAAATTTGACATAAGTGTTAATCTGACTGTTGTCTGAAGCACAGGGAGCGAGAGTTAGCTTACGTTGTCTGTTAAGCTATTACATCATTTAAGTGATACAATCTCAAAACCATTTATAGTCTTACAATATTTACATTTACGTATATAAATATTTGTTCTCGCACAAATATAGAATATCTGTATATCATATAGGGTTACCATATCACCCGTTTTTACCGGGGGCCACCCGTTTTTGAGACCCTTCTCCGAGCCCCCGTTCAGTTTTCGAATATTTTGCGAAACCACCCGTTTTTTAGTTAGCAGTAAAAATATATTTGTGTATCACTTCAATTCATTTTGAAAATGAATTCACACGCCGCGCTTTTAGCAATTGCTTTGTGTGTCCTCTAGCGGGTCTTTGCTGAACTCTGCTTAAAGTTTACTGCACCTGTACGCCGCATCACTTTCTCTTCCTTCTTTTTCCACTGAACGAAACCTACATATTCTTGTTGTAGCCTGGACTGACTAGTTTTGCCGATATATCATATACAGATCAGGATGACAAAATATAATTATAAGTGCAAGTTTAAAATTAGGGCAGAAAACCATTTTGTCCCTTTAAAAGTAAAGGAAAGTATTTGTAAATCTGATGATGGAAATTTAGTTGAAGTCTTTGAAAGTAATATGTATACTTTTTATACTGTTATAATTGGATGACCCCACATAGTGGTATGTCTTTGTTTCGATGGATAACTCTGGATAAAGAACCAGAGTGGCAAGCGGTGGAAAATACTGTGTTATTTTTAAGAAGTGTTAACATTGTTATTGATGACTCTGTACTCTTTGATGAAATAAGTGCTAAGAACTTACCGCAAAATGAACTCTGCAACATTTGGTAGGGAACTGTTGCTGAGAAATGGCACGAATACATGAGTAATAATGTTGAGTGCATAGCACTGTTGAAAGTAGTGCAGCACTATTTTGCCATACTTGCACATAATGCAGCTGTAGAGAGAATATTTTCTCTGCTAAATGTTCAGTGGACAGATGAATGAAATAAGCTTGCTGCCGAAAATGTAAAGTTAATGTTGTTCATAACGCACAACGTTAAAAATGTAACTTGTGCTCAATGTTATGAGAGCATTATCCGTAAAAAGGACTCCCTGAAAAAGGTCAAAGTAAATGAAAAGTATGTGAAATAAATGTTGGTAACTGAATTCCCCCAGTTTTTTGACATCATGATATGGTAATCCTAATATCATAAGGTATAATTGCTAATATTACCTGTAATAAGAAGTAGGCAGTCTTAAGGTTAAAATTGCTATCAACGATAAAATACCTAGTATGACAGAGGTTTACAATTCTTGGATGAACACCACATATTTTTCTAACAGCTTTCTTGTGTGGAAGAAAACGTTTATTAGTTGAAGCACGATTCCTCCACAGCGATGTTCCATATGTAAGTTGACTGCGCATAATAATCTGTTTTATTGACTCAAGCAGGAAATAATGTTTAAAGCTCTAAGTTGGAACAATGTCTGGTATAAGTAATTTGAGATAGGCAATGTATGGTGTTAAACATATTGTTATCAGGTGCTGATAAGTCGGTGTTAAAGCAAAGCCGGGTGAAAAATTGGTTTAGAATATCTAAGTCTGCTGCCCAAGAATAGAAATATTGATTGAATTATTGATCACCGTTCAAGACTTAATGCCACAAAGTTCTCTCAAATTTCGAACTAATCACTTGACAATGTGACACTGAGCAACAATTAGCTGCTTCCTTGAATTGTGTAGCCTACTCTAGAGAGGGAATACAATACTTCCTCTACTTGCTATACGTAGTAGAGAAAGTAAACAGAAAACATCACGGTGTTTTATGCGCATTGCATGTTTCAGAACTTCCGGTACTCACTTAGGACTATACCGGTACTGATTGTGAGTACCGGTGAGTACCGGCCCAACTAAGTCCTGCCTTCCTATCATTGTTTAGCCAAATCTAATTGTTGATCCTATACTTGTAATTATTATCCATTTGTTAATGTTATCTTCTTTATCTATTACACATATTACAGGCAATATCCGCAGTTTGTTATAAGTAAGGTAATTGTCAATCTTTATCACTGGCTTGTAGCCTATACAACCCGGCTGAACGGCCAAATATCTTAAACAAAAGAAAGGGAAAATAAAATAGTTATTCATACGATACACATACACACAGTGTGGTTTGGAATCGCTGCCCAGTTAGGCAATCCAAAATTACAATATTAGGAATGGTAAAATATCTTCACTGGTTCATCATTACATTACGTAAAACCAATTTTATTGCTTCTATTTGTGTTATTTCATTTAAAAGCGTGGTATTATTGCACTGTCACCACGAGAGGGAAAGTGTGTTTGTGTATTAGTAATTACTTATATACTTCGGCCTACTGTATCCTTTTATCTGAGTCCGTTTTTATAGTTCAGGCTCTTATGTTCGTTCTTTATTACTTTTCATACATGGTTTTGTTACATATCGCTTTTATACAAGGAGTAACTAACCTAAATTATATTATTCACTTCTACAATGTTTTTGCAGATGAAAGTTTCTCTTTTATTCTATACCTACTTAATATTTATCTTATTTTTGTTTTGTTTTAGAAGTGATTCTTGTTGCTAAACTAATTATTATATCTAGGTTAAAGAAAAAAAGGTCCTCTATCAGTGAAATGTCATAATTGGGATGTCACTGTCGGGTAGTCAAGCCTTCTAGGTGTCAATTTCTTTTACTCATTCTTTATTAATTTCTCATACGTTGTTTTGTTTAGATATTTTTATACGAGTAACTTAACCTGAATTATACTTCGTATAGTATAATCGGTGGCGTATGCAAAAGCATGCAGCATGAAACATAGAAGTTATGTCTATTATGCACGAGTAACACCAATCTTTACTGTTTCCGGGCACAAACAGGACCAGCATAAGAACTTACACAAAGTTTCAGAGTCGCATAACCAAACTCTAAGTTTAAAGTAAAATGTATGTAGGAAGTTCTTCACGTTGCTCTGCGTCTTTAAGGTCTTTTTCCCCCAAATCGAGAGTAGGTCTCCATTTTACTTTCTCTACTGGTAAGAGATTTCGAGATTTCACTGGAAATATCTGTTTTGAGACCCACTGAATAAAAAAAAAAGTCCGTGTGTGTCTGTGTGTCTGTCAGTCTGTGGACATCATAACTCAAAAACGAAAAGTCAGTTAAAAAGCAAAGGATAGGACACGAAGATTTTGAAGAAAATAGCCCAACCCTAAACTACCCTTTACATGGAACATTTTTAGAAAATTTTTATTTTCTTGAAAATGGCTCTAACGATTTTGATTAAAATGTCATATGTTTGAGATATTTTGATGACAAATGAAATGTATATCTTGAATTTTCTGGCTATAGCCCCTGTAGTCGTATTTACTCTGGACGACTTTTGCATAACTGGTAAACCGTTAGAGATAGACCTAAATATACTGTACACAAAATGTAGATCTTGCTAAAATACACAATTTATGTCTCAATAAAGTTTCTTGTAGGGGGAACCATTTCGGAGATATTCCTTATTATGTGTGTGAGTTTCGGAAAACTTAGAATTTTCGTTAAATGGATCGTCGCTGTTCATTTTTTATTTATACGTGTAGTGTGCAAAGACAACATAATCTCAAACATTTGACTATCGCACAAAGCCTACTGTATTCTAACATTTCCCTTGCATCTACAAGGAAATAAGCAATAAGATAGTTTGTACACATGTTTGTCTCAACTAACAAGAAAGAAGATATAGGAATAAGAGTTTGTAAGAATGGTTAGTACAAGACTAGAGAAAGTCATGTGAGTGCAACACATCAGATTTTTCTATATGTTAATCGTGCAAAGAGAACGGAATCTCAAAGCTTAAAAAGATTTGACTGTCGCACAAAGCCTGCTGTATGCTAATATTGATAAGCAATAAGATAATTTGTACAAACATTTATCTTAACTAACATGGAGATATAGGAATCAGAGTTTGTTAGAACAAGAGTAGAGAAAGTCACGAGAGTGCAACACATCAGATTTTTAAGCTTAACATCGTTTTAGAATGTGACACAAAGATTTTGAAGAAAATTCCTCTACCCTTTAAATGGAAACTTTTTAGAAAATGCCTCTAACGATTTTGATTAAAACGCCATATGTTTGGGATATTCTTATGACGAAATGTATATTTTGAATTTTCTGGCTACAGCTTATGTTGTCCTGTTTACTCTGAATAACCTTTGCATGACTGGTAAACCGCAAGAGATAGACCAAATCTTACTATACAAAAAATTTAAATGTTACTAAAACACACAATTTATGTCATAATTTTTTGTAGATGAACCATTTCGGAGATATTTCTTGTTATTTGTGCGAGTTTTAGAAAATTTCGCTTTCGTAAAATGAAACATCGTTATTCATGTGAGTGTGGTCAGTTTGGCGATGCAGATCATATATTCTTTCAATGCCCTAAAACATTCGACATCTCTATATTCACACATATGTGCACGTATTGGATACGATCCCTGGAATATTTCCTCACTTCTAAATTGGAAAATACGTTATATAGCACCACTTCTTCTTCGTTTCCTCAGAAAATGTAAAATGAAACTATAATACTAACAGCATAATAAGAACATATGTATATTCAAATTACATCTTATGTTACATCTACATCTCTACTTCATCAAGGACACCAGACGCGGAAATCCAGAATACACTGGATACAGCGTCATTAAATAAACCAGCAACAACAACAACAACAACAACAACATTCATGTTTTATAGGTTAGCCGTGGAAAGAGAACGGAATTTAAAATGTTCAAAAGATTTGACTATCGCACAAAGCCTACTGTATTCTCATATTTCCCTTGCACCTACAAGGAAATAAGCAATAAAATCATTTCTGCAAATGTTTATCTCACCTAACATGAATAAGATACAGGAGTAAGAGTTTGTAAGAATGCTTAGTACAAGAGTAGAGGAAGTCGGGTGACTGCAACACATCAGATTTTTAAGGTCTTCAGAACTTCATTATACTAACTATATAAGGCGAAAATTGGCGCTGTGCACTAACCTGTTTTATTGCAATTTCTACGCCCTATATGCACCCGCGTAATATCTAGTAAGCTACTTTAAACATTAACATACAAGACTAACTCTGTTTTCATGGTACATGAGGGCCAAGACGAACAAGCAAGATGAACATGTGGAAACGTAATGTTCCTGAAAAAACGCACATGAAAGAAAATGAGTACTCCAAGAAAAAGAATGAAGATGAAGTAATGAAAGAGGTATTTGATTTATTCGACAAGGATAAAGATGGGCTTGTATCATTAGAAGAATTTACAGATATTATGGCATGGTTGGGAGAATCAACGAATCCAATAGCAGTGGAGACCATGTTTAACATGTTCGACCAGAACAAGGATGGTGTATTGGGATATGAGAAATTTTGTGATATAATTGCTTTGAGTGTTCATGACAAGGATCCCACTTTACGTATTGAATACTTGAAGGCCTTCAATTATTTCGATAAAGATAAGGATGGGTATATCTCTTCTGCAGATTTGACCGCTGCTATGAAAGCGCTTGGTGAAGTGAATATCACAAATGAAGACATCCGGGAGATGATGGCCGAAGCTAAATTAGACAAGGAAGGAAGAATAGATTTTAAATCCTTCAAAAAGCTAATGAAAAGTTTGGATATACAAGAACCAGTGGTAAGGCCTCGTCGCAAACTTAAATGTACTATTCTGTGATCCTGAATATCAGGTATTTTAAATATCATTAGTGTAATTATAAAAAGAAATAAAAAGTATTTACTTTTTTTGCCTAGCATATGGATGGCAGGCACACTCTGTTACTGGTTTGCTTATGAGACTAACATAAGCTCAACGATGTTGATGGTTCAGTTCATTATGTTATATTTAAGTGTCCGTTTCTGTTGATGTTGAGAACCTTAAAGGTTAGAATACAGAATTATTTCTTCTGTAATAACAGTTCACCAATACTTATATGATTTATATACCTGCTTAATTCAAGGAATAGCTAATGGTGGTCATATTGAACATACATTCGACATACATTGAACACTGCTCATGTATAACTTTTAGCATTTTACTTAAATAAAAGATGCGTTAAAATTTCATCATATTATCTGTGTTTGAGCAATGAAAACACAAACAAAGAAGCATTTCTTTAATACCTTAATTTTGTGGTATAACCTTAAAATGGGAACTGTGAAAACAGGTTAATTCCAGACATGAAACTTTCCAGGTGTAATAACAAAACAATTATAAATGTTCTCAGAAAATAATTTTATTGTGTGTACTGTAGTTTCTACTTATATTTACGTAAATAGAGGATTTACATAGGCATTTTCATTGATGATTTTAGAAGAAATTCTTTAATAATTTTTACTTTTTATACAGGTAAGTAGGGGAAGTATTGTATTCCACCCAAAAATTCTATGTCTACATTTCACCGGAAATATGTTTTGTGACCCCCCGAAGACCAAAAAAAGCATTTTTAGAAAAATGTTCGTGTGTGTGCGTGACTGTGTATTTGTCAGTGTGTGGGCAGTATAACTCAAAAACGGAAAGTCGGTTAAAAACCACAGATGATATTTATGTTTAGTGTCTTTCAAGGATGCGACACGAAGATTTTTGAAGAAAGTAACCCCACCATAAACTACCCTTTACACGGAAAATTTTTCGAAAACTTTGATTTTCTTGAAAATGGCTCTAACGATTTTGATTAAAATGTCATGTGTTTAAGATATTTGTATGACAAATGAAATGCATATTTTTAATTTTCTGGCTATAGCCTATGTAGTCCTGTTTACTCTGGATGGCTTTTGAATAACTCATAAACCGTAAGAGATACACAAAATCTTACTAACAAAAAACATAGATCTTGCTAAAGTACACAATTTATGTCTCAATAAATGTTTTTGTAGAGTGAACCATTTCGGATATATTATTTTTTATTTGTGTAACTTTTGGACAACCTACAATTCTGTCAAATGGAACATCACTATTCATCTGTTTGTATGTTAACCGTGCAAAGAGAACGGAATTTGAAAGCTTTAGAAGATTTGATTATTGTATTCCCATATTCCCCTTGCGCCTACAAGGAAATAAGCAATAAGATAGTTTGTACACATGTTTGTCTCAACTAACAAGAAAGAAGATATAGGAATAAGAGTTTGTAAGAATGGTTAGTACAAGACTAGAGAAAGTCATGTGAGTGCAACACATCAGATTTTTCTATATGTTAATCGTGCAAAGAGAACGGAATCTCAAAGCTTAAAAAGATTTGACTGTCGCACAAAGCCTGCTGTATGCTAATATTGATAAGCAATAAGATAATTTGTACAAACATTTATCTTAACTAACATGGAGATATAGGAATCAGAGTTTGTTAGAACAAGAGTAGAGAAAGTCACGAGAGTGCAACACATCAGATTTTTAAGCTTAACATCGTTTTAGAATGTGACACAAAGATTTTGAAGAAAATTCCTCTACCCTTTAAATGGAAACTTTTTAGAAAATGCCTCTAACGATTTTGATTAAAACGCCATATGTTTGGGATATTCTTATGACGAAATGTATATTTTGAATTTTCTGGCTACAGCTTATGTTGTCCTGTTTACTCTGAATAACCTTTGCATGACTGGTAAACCGCAAGAGATAGACCAAATCTTACTATACAAAAAATTTAAATGTTACTAAAACACACAATTTATGTCATAATTTTTTGTAGATGAACCATTTCGGAGATATTTCTTGTTATTTGTGCGAGTTTTAGAAAATTTCGCTTTCGTAAAATGAAACATCGTTATTCATGTGAGTGTGGTCAGTTTGGCGATGCAGATCATATATTCTTTCAATGCCCTAAAACATTCGACATCTCTATATTCACACATATGTGCACGTATTGGATACGATCCCTGGAATATTTCCTCACTTCTAAATTGGAAAATACGTTATATAGCACCACTTCTTCTTCGTTTCCTCAGAAAATGTAAAATGAAACTATAATACTAACAGCATAATAAGAACATATGTATATTCAAATTACATCTTATGTTACATCTACATCTCTACTTCATCAAGGACACCAGACGCGGAAATCCAGAATACACTGGATACAGCGTCATTAAATAAACCAGCAACAACAACAACAACAACAACATTCATGTTTTATAGGTTAGCCGTGGAAAGAGAACGGAATTTAAAATGTTCAAAAGATTTGACTATCGCACAAAGCCTACTGTATTCTCATATTTCCCTTGCACCTACAAGGAAATAAGCAATAAAATCATTTCTGCAAATGTTTATCTCACCTAACATGAATAAGATACAGGAGTAAGAGTTTGTAAGAATGCTTAGTACAAGAGTAGAGGAAGTCGGGTGACTGCAACACATCAGATTTTTAAGGTCTTCAGAACTTCATTATACTAACTATATAAGGCGAAAATTGGCGCTGTGCACTAACCTGTTTTATTGCAATTTCTACGCCCTATATGCACCCGCGTAATATCTAGTAAGCTACTTTAAACATTAACATACAAGACTAACTCTGTTTTCATGGTACATGAGGGCCAAGACGAACAAGCAAGATGAACATGTGGAAACGTAATGTTCCTGAAAAAACGCACATGAAAGAAAATGAGTACTCCAAGAAAAAGAATGAAGATGAAGTAATGAAAGAGGTATTTGATTTATTCGACAAGGATAAAGATGGGCTTGTATCATTAGAAGAATTTACAGATATTATGGCATGGTTGGGAGAATCAACGAATCCAATAGCAGTGGAGACCATGTTTAACATGTTCGACCAGAACAAGGATGGTGTATTGGGATATGAGAAATTTTGTGATATAATTGCTTTGAGTGTTCATGACAAGGATCCCACTTTACGTATTGAATACTTGAAGGCCTTCAATTATTTCGATAAAGATAAGGATGGGTATATCTCTTCTGCAGATTTGACCGCTGCTATGAAAGCGCTTGGTGAAGTGAATATCACAAATGAAGACATCCGGGAGATGATGGCCGAAGCTAAATTAGACAAGGAAGGAAGAATAGATTTTAAATCCTTCAAAAAGCTAATGAAAAGTTTGGATATACAAGAACCAGTGGTAAGGCCTCGTCGCAAACTTAAATGTACTATTCTGTGATCCTGAATATCAGGTATTTTAAATATCATTAGTGTAATTATAAAAAGAAATAAAAAGTATTTACTTTTTTTGCCTAGCATATGGATGGCAGGCACACTCTGTTACTGGTTTGCTTATGAGACTAACATAAGCTCAACGATGTTGATGGTTCAGTTCATTATGTTATATTTAAGTGTCCGTTTCTGTTGATGTTGAGAACCTTAAAGGTTAGAATACAGAATTATTTCTTCTGTAATAACAGTTCACCAATACTTATATGATTTATATACCTGCTTAATTCAAGGAATAGCTAATGGTGGTCATATTGAACATACATTCGACATACATTGAACACTGCTCATGTATAACTTTTAGCATTTTACTTAAATAAAAGATGCGTTAAAATTTCATCATATTATCTGTGTTTGAGCAATGAAAACACAAACAAAGAAGCATTTCTTTAATACCTTAATTTTGTGGTATAACCTTAAAATGGGAACTGTGAAAACAGGTTAATTCCAGACATGAAACTTTCCAGGTGTAATAACAAAACAATTATAAATGTTCTCAGAAAATAATTTTATTGTGTGTACTGTAGTTTCTACTTATATTTACGTAAATAGAGGATTTACATAGGCATTTTCATTGATGATTTTAGAAGAAATTCTTTAATAATTTTTACTTTTTATACAGGTAAGTAGGGGAAGTATTGTATTCCACCCAAAAATTCTATGTCTACATTTCACCGGAAATATGTTTTGTGACCCCCCGAAGACCAAAAAAAGCATTTTTAGAAAAATGTTCGTGTGTGTGCGTGACTGTGTATTTGTCAGTGTGTGGGCAGTATAACTCAAAAACGGAAAGTCGGTTAAAAACCACAGATGATATTTATGTTTAGTGTCTTTCAAGGATGCGACACGAAGATTTTTGAAGAAAGTAACCCTACCATAAACTACCCTTTACACGGAAAATTTTTCGAAAACTTTGATTTTCTTGAAAATGGCTCTAACGATTTTGATTAAAATGTCATGTGTTTAAGATATTTGTATGACAAATGAAATGCATATTTTTAATTTTCTGGCTATAGCCTATGTAGTCCTGTTTACTCTGGATGGCTTTTGAATAACTCATAAACCGTAAGAGATACACAAAATCTTACTAACAAAAAACATTGATCTTGCTAAAGTACACAATTTATGTCTCAATAAATGTTTTTGTAGAGTGAACCATTTCGGATATATTATTTTTTATTTGTGTAACTTTTGGACAACCTACAATTCTGTCAAATGGAACATCACTATTCATCTGTTTGTATGTTAACCGTGCAAAGAGAACGGAATTTGAAAGCTTTAGAAGATTTGATTATTGTATTCCCATATTCCCCTTGCGCCTACAAGGAAATAAGCAATAAGATAATTTCTGGAAGTGTTTAACTCAACTAACACGTAGACGATATAGGAATATGAGACTGTAAGAATGGTTAGTACAAGAGGGGAGAAAGTCAGTGAGTGCAACACATCAGATTTTTTATATGTTAAGTTTGCAAAGAGAACGGAATTTGAAAGCTTTAAAAGATGTAACTACCGCTTAAAGCCTAGGTATTCTAATATTTCCATTGCACCTACAAGGAAATAACCAATAAGATAATTTGTACAAAAGGTTTATCTTAACTAACACGAAGATAATAGGAATAAGAGTTTGTCAGAATGGTTAGTACAAGAGTAGAGAAAGTCATGTGAGTGCAACACATCATTTTTTTTAACTAACACTAGCTTATCACAAAATTATGTAACATCGCTTTCGGAATCACCCACAGTTTGAGTATTCAGAGCAAAATTGTCAGAAATGCACCATCAAACACTATTCGCACCTTTGATCGCTGACACGTGATTTCTCCGTATTTCACAGAGTTATGACATCATGATAGCAGGGTAGCACTTCGCCTAAGCTGTTAGAACTAATGAGCAATTGCCTACACAAGCATTCAGCCCAGTAAACGCTTCTTTGGAAATTATTTCATAGTTCTCTCTCTTAGTTCGCGGGTTATTAATGCCTTTGCTATTTACATAGTTATTTATTGATAAGTCATTTTGTTGTTCTACAACGCATGCACTGCATGTAGAATATCCCACTGATTATCATATATAAATATTTTGTTTATTAACGACCCTGTTAATTTCAGGATCACATCAGCACCACGTAATTTTTTCCGTGGGTGTTCTTTTATCTTCTTCTTCCACAAGGCATAGGCCTGACGACCTATTTCGTCCTCATTTAAACCTAACACTTCATTTTTACTTTGGTCTTCCTACTATGCGACATTCTCTAGGTTTATAATTTATAATTGGATACTCTAGGTTTATAATTTAATAAAAAATTTGGTATTCGTGTCTATTTCATCCTTAATATGTGTTGATACCAATTATTTTTATTTTCATTAACTTTTTCATTTAGGTTATATGTGTGTGTATTTATTTTCGAATTTCATAATTTCTTTGTTTGTCTAGAAGGGTACATCGAGCTATTGCTCTAGGGAACTTCAGTTCTTTTCCCAACTGTCCTATTCGTAGTCCAGTTTTCACTTCCATGTGTTGCCATTGGCACTATCATTATTTTATAAAATTTCAATGGTTGTTCCGTTTGACGTATTGTTTTTCAATTTCTTCAGGTTGATTTGTTCATTTGTATTAATTTGTTTAATTTTATATTCTGGTCTTCGTTTTTGTTATATGATATATTAAAACCTAGATAACTAAAACTAAAGATTCTTTCTACCATTTATTCATTGATAGCTATCTTATATCTTGCATTATTTATGCCTTTAGAAGTCACTGTCTGTCTCTTAGCTGTTGGAACCTAAGTTATGTATCCATAATGTCCTCCAAGTTATTAACACTTTTCTGTAAGCAATTTTCTGTTTCCTCAAAAATAAGCTGGTCGTCAGCAAATAAAACTGTTTTAAGCTTATATATGTATTTATTCGAATATCCCCAGTAGGACAGTTTTTCCACTTAACCTTCGTCAAAACAAATATCAAATAATGCTGGTGACAAATAACGCCGCTGTTTAACCTTTTGATTTCTTTGTTCTGCATTTTTCCAATATTAACGCCATTGTCAATCTGCATTATTACATTTTTATGTAGACTCTCAATGGTCATTGTCACTTCACTCGGATATTCTTTGTCTTGCATTATACTTCAGAATTAATTACGTTAATTACGTTAATTACGCATTTTCATAATCCAAAAACAATATAAATCTCGGAAAATTAAATTCCTTTCTCTTGTAATCAATTGTTCCACTGTTAATCCACAATCAGCACAAGATCGTCTCCTCCTAAAGTCACATTGTTCTTCCTGTAATAATAGTTCACTAATGGTATTGTATATATTTTATATACTGTTTGAAGAAGGTTTATGCCTTTAATTATTTAAGTTATTCTTGTTACCTTGTTTAAAGTTGGACAGACCACTACTGCTACCTGATTTAATTTCCAACATTGTATATTAAAATGTTTAAAAGTATACTTTTCACTTTTCTGTGCATATCTTATAAGTTCTGTATTTATATTATCTTTTTATTATCAAAGCTTTTTAAGGTGTTTTCAAATTCTTCTTGTTCTATTTCGTCTATAATTTCGAGTCTTCCAGAATAAGAGTCTGGGCAACTAGGTTCGTTATTCTTCCATAGATTCCGAAAATGTTACAGGCATTCTTCTTCCTTTATATTACTTAGCTTTATTTTATCTCTTTCTTCTCTGTTCAAATGTTTCATAATTTTATAAGTCTTTTGTTTTGTGCACCATGTGTGTAATGTCCTAATTCACTCACATATTCATCCCACCTTCTCTTTTTAGCTTTCTCACTTCTCTTTTCACTTTTGCATGTTGACGTTCATACTCAATCTTATCTGCATCTGAATTTGTTTGCAAGTAACGTGGATATGCTTTCTTATTTTTTTTTACTATTTCTTGCATCTCTTCATTCTATATTCTTAATCATTTCCTGTACCTTTGTCTACTTCTTTTACTGGCAGCTTCTTCTGCTGCTTTTAATATTATATTTTTGAGGTTATTGCACTTCCCATTTACATCTTTACTAATCTCTCTGTCATCTATGTAATTTGTTAATCGTGCTTGGTAGGATTCCTTATACTCTCTTATTGCAGCAGATTTATTTTGTAGCATTTCTTTGGGTCTACATTATATTTCATTCGTAATTTCTCCCAGAGCTTTGGGATCTTTATTGTTGATCTTATTAGACAATGATCTGAATTCACATCGCAACTTCTGTGTGCTCTTGTATCTTTTATTTGTACGGCTAATTGAATTTCGATGCATAGTCAATCCACTGGCACGAGGCTGTCGCTTGTAAGAACAAATAAAAACCATCGGTCTAGGCCGGGATTGAACCCACGACTTTGAGATCAGTAAGCTAGCGCTTAGTAACTGAGCCACCCGACGTATAGTATTATGTTTATAATATAAAGTAATATTCAGATGAAGAGGATGATGTGAAATGCAGGCGAAATCGATGATTGGAAAGGTGATGAAGCAATTGGTGGAATGAGTGGTAGGGGAAATCGGTGAATCTGGAGAAAACCCGCCCTGACGCCGCTTCGTCCACCATTAATGCCACATGTGGGTCCCTGGGATCCGCCTAGATGGACTAAATCTAACTACACAAAAACTGTAGATCTCGTTAAAACACACAAGTTATGTCCAAATGCATTTTTTTGTACAGTGAACCATTTGGGAGATATTATTATTTGTGAGAGTTTTGCAATATTGAAAGTTTTCTCAAATGGACGGTCGTTATTCACTTTTTAATCTCCTGGCCACGTAGAAAGAATAGAATTTCAAAACCTGCATATAGCGACTGGATTTAAAAATTTGACCATTGCTTAAAGTCTACTGTATTGCCGTATTGCCCTTGCAACTACAAGAAAATCAGCAATAAGATAATTTCTGCAATTTTTTATTTCGACTAACATGAAGAAGATAAAGGAATAAGAGTTTGAAACAGTAGTTTGTGTAAGAGTAGGGAAAGTAATGTGAGTGTAACACATCAGACTTTTTGCTTTCATGCTCACATAGTCATTACAGTCAATATTACCATGTTCCTTAAGGTAGTTTCTTCTTCTGCTAGCACTGTTCGTTGTTGGCGGGCTCGAATGTACTTGCTGAGTACTCACTGGAATGTACTCACTCGAGTAGGGTTTTACCGCAGATTATGGATATAACTGAGGTTGGAGGATCCTAGAGATGGCGAGTGCTGTCTCCTCAACGGCTCTCAGACTAGGGTATAATGGTCCTTAAGTGCACCTCTGGTGGATATTGTAGTTTCAAAATGGAATGTCCCAGATATAATTCTGAAGCCCAAATTTTCTGGGATGGATTGAACAGAAGCTGAGGATTTGCTCCTGATGGAGCTGCTTCTAGGCTACCACGTGTACCCGTTCCTATGCGTGACAAACTGTTACAGAACTTATCTTGAACGTATGAAAAATGCAATGCTTCGAGGCATAATCTCGGCAGGAAGCAGTGGCGATCTGAGTCCTTGGTACCGGCCAGGGGTCCGCGGCCATGCACCGGATCTCGCAGGTTTTAAGCAAGAGGAGGATCATCAAGGCTGGAAATAGTACAAGTTTGTAAGCGCACAGACATTCCCGATTGAAACAGATTGCAGACAGGCAATTACTTCCTGTGCCTGATGCCATAAGTCTCCAACATCTTCTCTGAAAGTTAAACCTTTATGCCGTTTAATGCCCAGGTAAGTAACTGAACCGTAACCAATTTGCGGAATTCATGCTAGTATGTGCGGTCGTGGCCGGGGATACGGCTTTTTCACTTTTATCCGGGTTGATGAACATTCACCAACGTCTGTATGTGCTCTTGGATGATTCAGTGTTGTAGTTGAAGGCTCTGGGAATTTGGCATACATCAGTAAATCTTAAATGGTTTATTCGTATTCCGTCTATTACCATTATTCCCTATTTCTAGGAAGAATTCCTCAAATTCTCCAAGCAGACGTTCAATATATTGAATGATATGGGACATCCCTATTATATTTCCCACCATAGTCCATTTCACTCTGATGTATCTTCTGTTATCATAAGCAATCCATAAGGAATTACTAATGAGTAGTCTCTTTTTTAAATCCCTAAGGTACTATTAAAATGACCACTTCCAATGATACACAAATTATACACCATTCTACAGTAAAATACCGGAATCTCTTTTACTACACTCCTTCCTAAGACCTTACTATTTTTCTTTGATCTGGACGTCAATATCAGGCAAGTAGTGTTAAACACATCGTATATCTTTATGCAATTTTCAAATGGCATTGTGAGAATTGCGTTTTCTGTTAAGTCCTTAGTGCATTCATTATTATCAGATCACATATAAAGAAATTCTAATTATGTAAATATTGTATGAGTATATAAAAGTTGTTGCGAAATGACCTTTTTTTCTTTATGGTATATGTTTTCATATAATCACAAACTACAACTAATATTGAAGTACATATATTACTTTTAAAAAGTAAAACTCATGTTTACGTGTCGGCAATAAACAGTAAACCCGGCTGAACACGAAGACTTGGACGCTCGACCTGGGGACACATAGCCACATCACACCAGGTTTCCATGGCAACGGTTCCCCTTCCTCACTAAAGTCAGATCCAGTGGCGGTTTTGCAGCTCGAAACTTGTGCGTGCGGAAAACAGGAAATTGAGCTTCGAACATCCAGCAGCTCTGGGCAGTATTGGCTTCAGGGGTGTACTCCATTAGGGGTGACGCAGTACAAACTTCTCTGTGTAAGGTTTAAGCCCCGAGATTTGGTCCTTTGAGTAGTAATTTATTGACTTTTCCGGTTAAGTGTAGTAAAGTTGTGTGTTATGGTGATGTTTGATGCTGGTGTACCTAATAATTATGGTGGTGATGGTGGTGGTGGTGATGGTGGCGGTGGTGGTGATGGTAGTGGTGGTGACGGTGGTGATGGTGGTGATGGTGGCGGTGGCGGTGGTGGCGATGGTGGTGATGGTAGTGGTGGTGGTGGTGGTGGTGATGGTGGTGGTAATGGTGGTGATGGTGGTGGTGATGGTGGCGGTGATTGTGGTGGTGATGGTGGTGGTGGTGGCGGCGGCGGCGGTGGTGGTGATGGTAGTGGTGGTGGTGGCGGCGATGATGGTGGCGGCAGCGGCGGTGGTGGTGGAGATGGTGGTGGTGGTGGTGATGGTGGCGGTGGTGATGGTGGTGGTGGAGTTAGTGGTGGTCTGATGTTAGTGGCGGTCATAATGGTACGATGATTGCATTGGTGTCTTGTGGCGATGCTGACGCTGGGTTGTCCGTTGAAGGTAATGATGATAAGATGGTGGTGTTAGAGAACTGATATAGCGATGTTATTGTACTATATGGTGGTATGGTGGTACTGTCTTCAGTGATGATTGGGGTATGGTGGAGCTGTGGGGGTTACTGTGATGATGGTGTTAAGGAACCGATGGAATGGTTACATGGGAGACTATATGGTGGTAACGGTGACATTGTGATGGTGCTTTTGTGGATTGGTTATATAGCCGTTGGTGTGGTAATGGTGTGAGGGTGGTATTGTGGAGGTGACGACATTATTCTAATCGCGGAGTTGCGCTGGCGGGAACCATGACGATGATTATGATGGTGGTGGCAGCGGTCTTGGTGATATATGCCCAGGGTGATGATGATGGTGATGATTCTTTTATGGTTGCAGCAGTGATGCTAGTGTCATACTTAAGTGGGTTTGATGCTGACAACGTGGTGATGTAGTTGTAGCATTGTTAATTATGGTGGTGTTGTGGAGTGGTGCTCATGGCAACCATATTGGTGTAAGAGTGGTGGTAACGGTTGCGGTGGTGTTGGTGATGGTGATGGTGAAGCTGATGGTGGTGTCCTGATGTAAGTGGGTCTGACTTTGGCGATGGTGGGGTGGCGGTATTGGTAAATAGTGATTGTGTCAGGAATTGTTCAATAACAACAATGGAAGGCTATTAACTTGATGGAAGCACATCAAATTATTTTCTTTACTAAACTTCCATTTCCATTCGGATATGCATATTTCAGGTTTCTTTGTTTCGCATTAAATGTATTGTATATAGTAAACCTAGCTTTTTACTTTTTCCTTCCTTGTGTTCCGTTGTATTCAAAGCCACTTTTATTAATTAATGCTTTCATATTTTGCACAGACTATGCATTTCTGGCTTCCAGGTTTCACCTTGCTGTATGTTTTATATACACAGCAATGCGCAACAACGTTTCACTTCCGTTACCTCCCCCCCCCTCCTGCCTACAAGGAGAGCTAGTGTTTCATGGGCCTAAAATAGAAAGAAATTCTGTGGATAGTAATTATATAATATCCATTCAGAATTAAGAGCCTTCACAGAATATTCACAGAAAAATCAATTTTATCCGTTCTATCAATTTGTCTAACATGTTACTTTAACTAAACAGTTCAACCGTTTTTGAATAAACATACAATAGCCTGACATTTTCCATGTAAGAAGCAGTTTAGGTTGGGGGAGATTGTCTTGAAACTATTCATCTTACAACCATCGAAGGTAAAGAACTTAAATGCCAAGTTTGGATGCAAATTCTAAGTTTTTCACGCAGACACCAACATACACATATACACACAAACACACGCATACACTCAAGCAATAAGGCCTTTTCCTAAAAATATATTTTTGGGGTCCAGGGGACCTCAAAGTATGTATTTCTGGTGAAATCCGATATCACAGTTTTGGGTGATCTATTATACCTAGGTGGCAGGAAAAGCAAAAATCTGATTTGTTGCGCTTTTTCTTCTCCTGTACAAAATCTCCTTACAAACGTATATTCCTCTGTCTGGCTCACCTTAATCCAGATAATCATTTTCAGAAACTAAGTTACTACTAATTTTCTTGTAGGTGCAAGAGGAATATGGGAATACAGTAGATATTAAGCGATATTCAAAAATCTTTAACGAGCTGTACGCATCTGATGGCTTTGAGATTCCATTCTCCAAGAGATATAAATGAATGAATAATGCATTCATATTTGAAAAAAGTAATAAGTATTGGAAAACGCAAATAACTAAGAATGTATCAGAAATGGTTTACTCCATAAACAATTGAATTTGACATAAATTAGGTGTGTTAACGAAATCTAAATTCTCTGTGGAGCTAGATTTCTGTCTCTTACGGCTGGGCTTCCGAGGACTTTCCCAGAAACTTCAAGTTATACACTTCATTTTCCATGAAAATATCTTAAACATAAGGAATTTTAATGAAAATCGTTAGAGCCATTTTCTATAAAATTAAAATTTTGCAAAAATGTTCCATGGACAGGGTAGTTTGTATTTTCTTGAACATCTTCATGCATAATGCTGAACTTAAATACCAAGTTTGGTATTCATGAGAGTTTCCGTCTTTGCTATGCTGTCTCTCTCTCTCTCTCTCTCTCTCTCTCTCTCTCTCTCTCTCTCTCTCCTTCTCTCTCTCAACCTTTTTCTTAAATTTTTCTTTTTTATTCAGGGAGTCTTAAAACATGTATTTCATATGAAATCTCGGTAACTACCTCTTGGGTGGAATACAATACTTCTTGCACTTACTGTAAAGTACATTTCTTTTCTCACCTTATTTTCTTCCAAAACTGAATCCACAAATACACAGTTCTATTTTACTGTCATTACTACAGTATACAGTCCTTCGTGACATTACAACTCACAACTGTTTCCTTCTCATAACCTTGACTCGATGCTTTCTGTCTTTCTTCCCCTTCTCGGTCTCTTAAACAACTCACTTAGGCGATACAATCACTCAACACTCATTAACTGCTTCGGTATCTTCCTTTCGACACAGCCTTGCGCGCACACACACACACACACACACACACACACACACACACACACACACATACACAAACATACACACAAACACTGAAACTAAAAGTTAAAACTCACTGACACCAAACTCGTTGACTCTCTTATTTTGCGAGGATGGCGTAACACGGAGCTTTCTCGAACTTTACCTCTCTGGAATTTCTACAAATACGCCGGTCACTGGACGCTTATCGAATAATCTCAAAAATTCCTTTGACGTGCCGCGCTCATTGTTATCTCGTGTTCACATGCAGTCGCACAAGATAGCCTGACCTTGAGCGTCTTTAATACAGATACCGACTGTGGTGTGAGGCATCCCGGCCCGAGCCTTTGATTTGCTGCCGCTGCCGTTGGCTGGCGTCACAATAATATCCCAATAGTGTATTCTGAAATTGTAGAATTGATCACTTTATTTTCCAAAAACCATAAGCTACTATATTTGAGATAGTCCTATGCCAGGCTGGTGTCCTTTCCGTATTATCAGTGCAGATGGTAAAATCCTTCCGCCTGGGTTAACTCGGAGGACCTGCCCTTGCCCCTGTAAAGATTTATATTAGCAAATACACCGATAACACAGAAAGGTCACCAACTGATCATAATACAAAATACCTCTATTCCAATATACTACCTAGTCGGCTTGCGTTGCAATTCTCAGCTGCATCAATTACGCCTACTATGAACTTAGAACTACTGCTCCCCATACAGCTTTTATGTAAACAAAATTCACTTCTTCTTTGATCCCCCTAATAAATAACTGCAAATTCATAATGTCAAATTTTAAAAAGTAGTTATAATGATAAACTAGTTAAAGATAAACACAATCTGTAGCTACTTCTGTTGGCAGCAACGGGAGTTTACTATCCAATGAGCGGTACTAAATGTCCGTAACTGCAGCAACTGCGGGTAGAATTGCTTTTTCGGATAAACATTAACGGCTGTAAACCACAAAATGATTTAAATGCAAGTCCTCTTGCGTTTAGGACTTGCTGATCCTGACTTTATAGTGCATGGTTTGGTCATAACGAGGGCGTTGATCCAGGGTATAACCATAACAATTCACGTGAATATTTTATACATGTACAGTGGATTTAAGGGGGACTTCAGAGGACTTCGTTGTTTTGTACCTTGTTTTCTTTTGTTAGTTATGTTATGTACCATTTAAGGCACTCTCTATCCTGAAGTAACTTAATATATATATATGATAATAAACAGACAAAGAAAACTAGAAGAGTAATAGAGAAGCCGAGCTCACATGAACTGCCGTAAAATTTCGCCCGTTTGGAGGAAGAACATAAAATTATGACTCCTTCAAATTGAGGCACAATTTGCTACTGTAGCAATTTATAATGAAACAACAAAATTCAATCTTTTTGTATATCTGGAGGCTGATGTTGCAGAAATGATTTCCGATTTTAAGGGGGTAGTTATGGTTTAAAATGTTCAAAAAATGAATTTATAAAAATATGTTGTTGGATGCAACAAGGCTATAAGCGTATTTCTCAAGCAGAATTATTTGCACATCTGCATTAGTTTCAGCGTAATGACTGCAGCAAGATGCTGCACTATGTTGTACATAGTTAAGCAAATCCTTAAGGTTCATTTCTCACAAATTACATTTTTCGAAATCTTAAGCTTGAGAATTTCAGAAATTCTGAAGGGATTTAAATGAATCTTTTGGTGTTTTTTACTGTATACATAATCCAGTGGAATGAATAGTCAAGCTTCTCTGTTTGACAGAAGTTATACTAATTAAGTAATCCTGAAAAATAGGTTTGCTAATTTGATAATACATACTTTGTAATATTTGTATGCAGATAGAAGCCTAATTCTGGACATTTCCCTAAAACAAACCTTAAGTTTTAAAATAAAAACCATAGAAATAGCCAATTTATTGGTAATAAATTGAAGAATTAAATTAGGCATGTAAATTAATTTAGTGAAGCAGAAATTAGGTTCATTTGGTATGAAAAAAGTAATGTGCTTAAAGACTTTAATTAGTAACTTTATATGGTTGATTCATACACAAGAATTAATTACAATTCTTTATTGGATTACCCTCCCCGTATGGAGGGCTTACACCCCTTAGGACTTAAGGCAGAGCCTCGGGTCAGACGCCTGTCGGGGAGCAGGCGAACCTATGAACCGGACAGAGTGAAGACCTGGAAGCGCGTGGTCTGCCAAGCACCAGGTATGCTAGAGAGGAAGAGGATGATATGAAATGCAGGAGAAATCGATGATTGGAAAGGTGATGATGGAGCAGTTGATGGACTGAGTGGTAATAGAAACTGGTGAATCCTGATAAACTCGCCCAGACGCCGCTTCGTCCACCAAGAATACCACCTGCGGGTCCCTGGGATAGATCCCTAGACAGGTGAACGGTCTAATTGTGTATTTGAGAAAAGTAAAAGTACTGAAAAATTCGGACACTAACAATAAGCATCTCCGAAACGGCTGATTCCACAAAAAATGTATTTGATAAGTTGTGTTCCAGCGAGATCAACATTTTTGATTCTCTCAGATTTACTCTCTCTCTCTCTCTCTCTCTCTCTCTCTCTCTCTCTCTCTCTCTCTCTTATAGTGTGCAAGTTATGCAAAAGTCACTCAGAATAAAGAGGGCTTCTGAGGATATGCCAGAAAATTCAAGATACACATTTCATTTGCCATGAAAATATCTTAAACCTATGGCACTTTAATCAAAATCGTTAGAACCATTTTTGATAAAATCAAAATTTTCGAAAACTGTTCCATATAAAGGGTAGCTTGGGGTGGGGGATTCTGTTGAAAATCTTCGTGTCGCATTCTTCGAAGATGCTAAACTTAAATACTAATTTTGATACTTCACCAATTTTCGTTTTTGATTTATGCTGTTCTTCCTGTCTCTGTCTGTTTCTCTCTCACTCACAGACCTTTTTCAAACATCTGAATGTGTTGCACTCACATAACTTTCTCTCCTCTTGTACTAACTATTCTTACAAACTCTTATTCCTATATCTTCTTTGGTTATTTCCTTGTAGGCGCAAGAGGAATATGGGCATACAGTAGGCTTTGTGCGATAGTCAAATCTTTTAAAGCTTTCAAATTCCGTTCTCTTTGCACTGTTAAAATACGAAACATGAATAACGATGTTGCACTTGACAGAAGTATAAGTTCTCCAAATCTTACACAAATAACAAGAAATATCCCCGAAATGGTTCACTCTACAAAAAATTATTATTTAGACATAAATTGTGTGTTTTAGCAAGATCTACATTTGTTTGTAGCGTAAGATTTGGTCTATCTCTTGCGGTTTACCAGTTATGCAAGTCATCCAGAGTAATCAGGACTTCATGGGCTATAGCCAGGGAATTCAAGACATGCATTTCATTTGTCATAAAAATATCTCAAATATATGACATGCAAAAGTCATCTAGAGCAAACAGGACTTCATGGGCTATAGCCAGGAAATTCAAGATATTAATTTCATTTTTCATAAAAATATCACAAATATATGGCATTTTAATCAGAATCGTTAGAGCCATTTTCAGGAAAATAAAAATTTTCGAAAAATTTTCAATGTAAAGGGTAGTTATGGTGAAGCGATTTTCTTAAAAATCGTGTTGCATCCTTGAAATACTTAAATACCAACTTCGGTGTGTACCCGACTTTTCGTTTTTGAGTTATATTGTCCACAGTCTGACAGACACACACACGCACACGCACACGTTGATCCCTTTCTAAAATGCCCTTTTTCGGATTCAGGAAGCCTCAAAAGATATATTTGCCTTGAAATCGAATTTTTTAGTGGAATACAATATTTTCTCTACTTTACTAAACGTAGTAGAGAAAGTAAAAACTGCTATTTTGGGGTTCAAGGGCGCTGAAAACATATATTTCCAATGAAATCTCGGCATGGATTTTTTGGGTTGAAGGTAATACCTTCTCTTCCTACCGATAAAATAAAAATTGCTAGCCTGGAATATTACAGAAAGACACCCCGGTCTTTGTGTCGCATTTTGAAACCCTTTCTGGTTCTACAATGATACATTTATCGCATTTGTATTGGAATGTGCAATTAGGAGGCTGGAGCGATTGGCGAGAAGCTAGCATAACCTTATTTTTATTTTATAACTAATAGTAGAAGATTTTCTGCCATCGTTTGGCAAGGAAATGTTAATTAAAGCTCAGATGCAATAACCCTTCCTCATTGGTCTAATGAGCAACAGAAAAAAGTCACTCGCTACTGCTAACGAACTGTTATTAATTGTTTTAATATGCGGACACTTGAGAATGAAGCTGCAGTTCAAGTTCAACAAATTAATGCGTTAAATCCGATTGGTTGGGATGAAGATCATAAAAGAAACAGTTCTGTGAGATGTTTGTGTCTCTACGCCTTGGATTGCATCGAGTCACCATTTTTGTAGCAATTCCCTGCTCGTGAATACAAATGGACCGGAAAATTGACTGCGTCATTGCTGTTTTTTCTGTTATTGCTGGATGATACGAAACTAATGAAGCAGAGATGAAAATCTGATTGCCGTTTGCTAAGTAGCATTTTGTTCATTACCAATAATAATTAAAACACGGCTTTTAAAAAGCTTTGATTAGTTTTACTGGTATGGTAGAATAACCTCAAAGCCACAGGTTATAACTGATGTAAAAAATTATTTAGTATTCGATCCTATGAGGAACTATGAAGAATATTAAGAGTGTTTCTAAGAGCATGATATTCAGATAGACAAGAAATGAGTAAGCCTGTATGTATCAATGTCAAAGTACAGGTTCGTGTCCTGGCTGGTTGTATCTGAATCACAGATTTTATCTTGTTTTTATTAGGTCGTTTGGTTGTTGCTGTGATTCTCTGTTCTCGGTCTTTTTATTAGTTTTGCTTTTACAGATTTTTGTGACCTTTATTTAGGTAACCTTTCAGTTTTTAGCCGTTTTAAACTGCAGATTTAATACCTGCACTTTCTGTTTTTGTGTTTTGGGCGCTAATAACCTGAGTAGTTGTGCACCCTAACACCCAACCCAACCAACAGAAATGAGAATAAGGGAAGAAAGGAAGGAATAGTCTGGGTAATCCCTGCCGCCGAAACATACTTTCGGCCGTAACAGATTAATTCGAAATTCTGGCTCTTGGCTAGCGAGTCCAAGTGTCTTTAATTCCACTTTGTAACACATAATGATTCACTGTGTAACAAGCGAATCACTTACACACATACCCAAACAGTTTGGATCCTATCCCTTATACGCATCTGTATCAGATTCCTCTTTGGCATCCTTAGACTGACGCATACCTACCGTTTTATGGTTTGATTCTGTGACTGTCCAAAACGAATTGTGTGACAAAGTGCCACCGACTGCGAAGTGGGAGCTTGTGGATATTTGAATGTTTGGAAATTTACCGTCAACTAAAGAAAAAAAAAGGTAAAGGGTACAGATATAGAGGGGACACCTCGCTCACTTCGACCTACACAGATATATTGTGACTACCACCCCCACCTCAGGAGGCAGGGATGAAATGAGGGAACCGAAAGTGTCACACAGGGTCGCAGCTAGACAGGCCACAGAGACGCGCGGAAGTCCCTAACAAGTGCTGAGATATCTTCATCCCGGCGCCAGTCCCCGCCAAGCAGCCATCACACCACGGTCCGGTGACGTACTGAGCGTCCCCCCTCCCCGACGGAGGACAAGACCGGCCAAACGCCACCAGCGACAGAACAGCAGTTACCATGCGCAACCATCCGCGCCATCTGCCCGGCACTGCCAACACTACGCGCCTGAAAGTACACCTGAAAGATGATATGGAGATGGAATGAAGAAAAATGATGGAAAGGAAACCGTGGTATGAAATAATGCATCCCAGCATTCGCCTAAATGACATGGGGAAACCACGGAAAAACCCACGTCAGAGTGCGTGGCCTCCGTGATCGAACCCGCGAAGTCCCAAAGTGACGTAAAGTAAGTAGAGGAAGTATTGTATTCGACCCAAAATTTCGATTTCTAGATTTCACCGGAAACAGACATTTTGAGGCCCCATGAAACCCCCCCCCCAAAAGAAAAAAATTAGAAAAAGGTTCGTGAGAGAGAGAGAGAGAGAGAGAGAGAGAGAGAGAGAGAGAGAGAGAGAGAGAGTGTATGTATGTGAACAGCATAACTCAAAAACGAAAAGTCGATTAAAAACCAAAGTTAGTATTTACGTTTAATGTCTTTCAAGGATGCGACACGAAGATTTTGAAGAAAATTCCTTCGCCCTAAACTACCCTTTACCTGAAAAAGGTTTCGAAGTTTTGATTTTCTCGAAAATGCCTCTAACGATTTTGATTAAAATGTTTAACATATTTTAATAACAAATGATATGTATATTTTGAATTTTGTGGCTATATCCTATGTAGTCCTGTTTACTCTTGATGACTGTTACATAACTGGTAAACCGTAAGAGATAAACAATTCTTACTACACAAAAGTGTAGCTCTTATGAAAACAAACAAGTAATGCCAAAAGACATTTTTTGTGGAGTGAACAATTTCGGAGATATTCCTTGCTATGTGTGTGAGTTTTGCTGTACTTATACTTTTCTCAAATGCAAGGTCGTTATTCAATTTTTTATCTCTTGGCCGTACAAAGAGAACGGAATTTAAAGCTCTAAAAGATTTGACTATCACTCAAAGCCTACTGTATTCCCATATTGCCCTTGCGTCTGCAAGAAAATTAGTAATAAGATACTTTCTGCAAATGTTTATCTCGACTAACATGAAAAAGATAGAGGAATAAGAATTTGTAAGAATTGTTACTACAAGAGTAGAGAAAGTTATGTGAGTGCAACACAGGAGATGTTTTCTATTAGAGCCTCTCTCTGTCTTTTAATCTTGCCTTGTATTGTGTGCCCAAATCGATATTTTTCTAATGGATTATCTAATTCTACTTCTTTTTTTTTGTTGTTTGAGGGTTGTTACATTTAGAGTGCCTATTAACATTTGGTTTTCCGCTTTTGTTTCCTTCGTGATGTTTTACACCTAATCCTGTGAGGGATTTAGCTGTTGTTGGTTGGGACTGTTCCTTCCAGTTTAACCAATTTCAGTTGATACATATTTTCTGGTAGTCGACTTTTGACGTTTTTTACCCCTTGTTCTGTCTCTACTCTTACTCTCGCGCTTACTTCGGCTTGTAGTTTTCTTTCCTCGTGTGTGTGTCGAGGTAACAATCTTGGATCTACACGTTTATTTTGTTGTTCCTTATATTTATTTTGTGTTCAACTGTTTTCATTTCTCCCTCACTGTCGCTCCAGCCCTTTCCTATGTAGTAGGCATTTATGAATCTTGTGTCTGCATCAGTTTTTTATAATACTTCCTTCACTTTCTTTTCAGTCTCATTGTTGTTCGCATACCTACCGTCTGGGATAATACTTTTGCTTTTAAGAAATATATTGTTCCGTTTTTCCCTCTTTTGCTGTGCTCTTCAGACTCCTACAGGTGATGATCATTTTTCCTCAGTTACTCTCATTTGCTCGTCCTCTCTTATCTACACAGCTCAGTTTTGTTTCTAAGCTATTGAAGTTTTTGTCCCATTTTTCCCCCTTCTTCAACTCATCTTTGATTTATTCAACGTATTTCTTAGTTTCGCTACACAGTTTTTTATCTCATTTAACAGTGCTAAGAACATACCGTCATTTCAAATTCTGGAACGCTGGAGGAGACAGCTGACAAATCTCCTTTGAGTTTGTATTTTTATTTGTGCGCTTTGGAGTTCCAGCGAACGAACTGTTCTTTTTCGACATGGTATACAATGCTGTCTGTTGTACCCTCGCCCACTGTTGCATTGTTATGAAGCGAGACTTTGTAGTTGGTTCGCTGGCCTTGTTAGAGCTCTGGTAATTCCACTTTTGTCGCTATCGCTTCATTCTGCTGTTGGGGAGGACATAATTAAATTTATAATATATCCAGATGCAATATGCATTTATTTATCGTGTTATAAGTGTTGTAAAATATATCTCAGGGGTGCTCAACAAGCGAGCACACGCTCGATTCCCCTACATAGGTTATCCCCCCTCCACTGACCAAGGCAAGCAGAACCAGAACTGCTAATCAGAGGCGGATGGCGCGAATAGTAGCACATAGAATTCAATGTGAGGACGAATATTTTTGTTTTCGAGATGAAGACGATAATAGATTTGTAAGACTGGTAATTCCAGTCCCTTGCTTACGTTCCGTGTTCAGGATAAATGTTATTTTTCTGGAAAAATACAACGAACTTTTGAAGCAATTGTGCGATCAATTCTCTTCACAATTTGAAGACCTAAAAACATTTGAAACCAAAATCCAATTATTTTCCACTTATGAAGTTTCCATGTAGTGAGGCTTCACATGAGCTACAAAATATGAAACTACCTGCATTACAGAATTCCACGACCGTAAAATGTTGCGAGAAAGAAGGTTTGGAAATTATTTAGGTCTCTGCTCTGCTGTGAGTATCTGAGATTACGTTTGTTTGCATCTAATTTAATGGCAGTCTTTGGCTCCACTTATACCTGCGAAAAAAAAAATAGAAATAAATAAATAAATAAATAAATAAATAAATAAATAAATAAATAAAAATAAAAAATGAGCTACATTAAAAGTGAGTATCGCAGCAAGATAAGTGAAAATCACCTTCCTTATCTTTTGAGACTGTGCACTTCATCTTTTGCACCAAATATTGAAGATCTTCTGAAACGTAAATCGTGCCAGAAAGTAATCCCCAGAAACATCTTGGGTTAATCAAGAGTAGAATATGAATGTGTACGCCTTTGATTTCCTATACGTAAGAATGTACCGCCACTGGAACTCAGTAACCACGGATAAATGCGTCATTCTGTCCTAGCGAGTGGAAGGAGGTGATTTCAACCTCCCCTAACTTGCCTGCGGTTGAGCACCCTGATATTACAGGATAGCCAGGAAAGACTACTTTTGTCTTATCTGGTAATTACGATTTAGGAACTTAGAAGTAATACAACTGTTTTTGTCGATTATTACAATTATTTTCAATTTACTAATGACAAATGGGAAGTCATTTAAAATAAACGTTCACTGACTTTTTTACAGGACTTTAGTCACACACACTAGGAAGTGCTTCACTGATTGTGGAAAAATCCAAACGAAGGGATAAGTTTCTTATCAGTTTTATTTCGTTCCTGTGCGCTATACCTATAGGAAGCAAAAAACAGCAGTACTGTTTACACACTGCCTGAAGTTCCTTGCTATAACAACACTAAACAAAAAACCCACGATCGCACGAAAGTTCTTTTACCATTGGTTTAACCTTCATTACAACTCCATTGCACAACAGCACAATTAGTTTGGCGCTGCATACATTTTTTTTTTTTTTTTTTTTTTTTTCCTTTTTCATTCCTGATTATTATTTGAATTCACCTGTATGCCGTTGGCTGATGATGCTGCAGTCGGAACGCAAAGTTCGACCTTGTTCAGGAAAGGGAATTGGTAATGTTAATGAGAACTAGAAAATACTGTGTTAGGTATAGGAAGTTCTTTTACATGATAGCTTTTATCATCCCAATGGTAATATGTAGCTAGTGCAGCTTTATTAGAGGTCTATGGAACTATATTCCTCTTATTAACCTATTCAGTATGTTGTAATAATAATTCTGTTTCATAATCTAGGCGTAAACAACTTTATCAGATCAATATTATTTTAATATATTTTCTTCTGGCCGTTTTATTAACTAGCTAGGTGCACAGAATTGCGCTGGTTGCTTTCTTAACTCGAATGGGACTTTATTTAAATTAATTTACCTCCGCCTTTTATTCTTTAAATTACAATGCGATGATCTACAAAGCTTTTGTTTTGAATACTTCCCTTTATACCTTAGTATTCTAATCTTGTACAGCCCCGGGTATTACTAATAACGGATGAAAAATTCCCTGACATTCACGCAAAAGTATGTGAAACGTCGTCTGACAACTTTAACCGTTCCCCGACAGGTTTCCAAGTTCTGGAAATGCTACATAACAAATAAGTACCCTTTCGTCGTTATGTCCGAAATTTTATTATTATTATTATTATTATTATTATTATTATTATTATTATTATTATTATTATTATTATTATTATTATTATTATTATTATTATTATTATTATTATTATTATTATTATTATTATTATTATTATTATTATTATTATTATTATTATTATTATTATTATTATTATTATTATTATTATTATTATTATTATTATTATTATTATTATTATTATTATTATTATTATTATTATTATTATTATTTTAGGTATTCACGGTAGGCAATACTTTAAAAACTTCTGTTAGATCCTACAGTTATCTTATGACGTAAAAGCTATATATTGTTTACAAAATACATAGACGTTCAAAATATACAACGGTATAGAGATGAGGCTGGTGAATATAAACATTTCCCAGGTGAAAAATGTGCATAGCCCGCTACCATTGACAGAAGTAATATTGTTTTTAATATCTGATTACTGATTTCTAATATTCGCTGGACCAATTTTGTCTCTGTGTACAATTATTTGACATGCCCTGTTAACGATGGAAGCAGAGCGGAAGGTTTTTAATTGAAGGTTATTAAAATGTGTTGACATTGCTGACACCTATGTATCGTATCGCTATAAGCAGATTAGATTGTTTTATTTTTCATCGTCTTAGTTACTAATTAATCTCGACCATCTATGTGCACCCGTGGACAAATAAACTGTGTCATATCTGGAGCGCCAGTCTACTTTAACGGCAGAGTACAAACTCCACGACTACAAAATAACTCGCAGTTTTCAACAAGTATGTCTATCTGTCTGTCTGTCTGTCTATCTGTTTATCATATCTGTATGTATGTAGGCACGTACGTATTGTAATGGTATGGTATGTATGCGTTCCAGATATGCCTCATTTTTTGTCCACGGGAGTACACATATATTGCTTGGGATGAAATATGCTTGGTACTTTATTTAATTAAAACACTTTACCTTTTGGAGGGCTGCTATATAGACGAAATATAACTATACAATTAACATGCTTTTAAAGAGTTACACAATGATGTAAAATAAATTATAACACTAAGTATAGAAAATCTATACATCTATGGAGTAGAATGATTGTTGAACTATTAGTTGTCAAAACTGCGAAGTTACCCAATGGCTGCCATGCAACCTGAAGAGTAAGGAAAGCATATGTCAAATTTCATTTTCATACCACCTATTCAAGAACGCCTGAGTATTAGGCGACCCTTCGTGCAGGTGTTATTGAAGTTAAGCATCTAACGAGAGTCAAAAGCTACCGAACCGTCTGTGAAGTGTTTTGCCTGTCCGTATGCTCGACGCCCGTTACCGTCTGCCGCTATCATAGAAAGGCGCGAATGAAGCCATACAACATGTTTAAAACTACTTTTAAAGGCTTTACTGATCAGCTTTATGAAAGCAGATGTTCAAACTGGCCACCGTCGTTGTGCATACATTTTTGGCATCTCTTTAGGAAACTATCCACCACTCGCCGTAGTTCACGTTGAGAAACGCTGACAATTTTCTGGCGGATATTTTGTATTAATTCTTCCAGGGTGTGTGTGGTTGTCTTGTACACTTTATGCCTTAAGTTACCCCAGAGATGGAAATTGCAGGGGGTTAGGTCGGGAGACCACAAATCTCTACTAATAATTCTACCCTGAAAAACTCTTTCTATTGTTCTCATCGAAAGATTGGCCGCATGAGCTGTTGCAGAGCCTTGTTAAAAAAAGGCAAAATCACGCTCCCTGTCTGTAAATTTTCTCTCTATATAAGAAAAATGCTCACCCGAAAAAAATGGCCCTACAACTATTTCTCCGCTAATAGCGCACCATACACCAATCGTTTCATCATGAAGGAGCACTCCATGGACAATATCAGGTTTCTCAGAGCTCCAATAACGATCTCCCTTGAAAAACTTGGTAAGTAAAGCCTTTAAAAGTAGTTTTAAAATTGTATAGTTTCATCCGCGGCTTTCTATGATAGCGGCAGACCATAACGAGCGCCGAGGACACGGGCAGACAAAACACAGTGCAGCCCGTTCGGAATGGACTCTCTCGGTATTTACGGTTATGAAATATAGTAGGTGTGTACAAGAGGGATGCAGGGGTTTGAATCGATAGTTAAATCTTAATGTGGGCTTTGGGGAGCTTACCCAAACTTAGGTCTGGAGCACTTCCTTCCCAAATATCCTCTCCCAAATATTTCATTTCATACAGTATCAGTGTCCACCACCTATAGTACCTTATGCAGTAAGAATGGACGTTGAACACTACTTTGTAAAATATTACAAGAAACAAACGAATGATGATCAAGCACTTCACTTGCTATACGTGGTGGAAAATACTACTTTGGCCAGATGGGTGTAACAAATATGTCCAACACAATTTTAAAAACAAAGGAGAAGAAAAGAAAGAAAAGAAAAGAAATTATTATTATTATTATTATTATTATTATTATTATTATTAATTATTATTATTAATAATAATAATAATAATAATAATCGATTATTATTATTATTATTAATATTATTATTATTAATAATTAATAATAATAATAATAATCGATTATTAATAATAATAATAATAATAATAATAATAATAATAATAATAATAATAATAATAATAATGATGATGATGATGATGATGATGATGATGATGATGATCATGATGATCATGATGATCATGACGATGACGATGACGATGACAATAATAATGATAATAATAATAATAATAATAATAATAATAATAATAATAATAATAATAATAATAATAATAATAATAATAATAATAATAATAATAATAATAATAATAATAATAATAATAATAATAATAATAATAATAATAATAATAATAATAATAATAATAATAATAACAATAACAGCTTGTGTTAAATATTTGGAGTCATCTAGCTTCTTGACGAATGTATTTGACAAATTCCGTGTTTTAACAAGATCTGCGCTTTGGTGCAATAAACTTTTGTCTACATAATATGGTTTACCAGGTATACGAAGGTCTATAAATGTCACCAGATTGACTAAGTCTTCATATGGTATTGGCAGAAAATGCAGATGCTTAAGTGTATGGTATTTATTCCAAGTTACTAAGCGCCTTTTTTGAGAAAATGAAAACTAAGTAAAATGAAGAGTAGTTTTCAATTTATGCTGTTAAAAAAACGCATAATGCCAACTTCTTTGTCTTGAGTTCACTGGACCCCAAAACATGTATTTATGGAATGGTTTTGGTGAAATGCAATAGTTTCTCAGCCTATAGTGGCAGAGGAACTAAACTGTAAGCCAATAGCTCCGTTACGTAGAAAATTAGAATATCCATCACTTCTTTGAAAATAGTATAGAATGTTATTTAGTAAGCAATATACGCTTCCCTGTAGGGAACTAAATACAGTTGAACCTGGTTTATACGTATATCAAGGGGAAGAGGGAAGATTACTTATAACGCAGAATTACTTAAAACTGAGATTTTGATATTTGATATTATTTTTTTTTTTTTTTTTTTTGAAAAAAGAAAGCAATATAGTGGGCCTACATGTGTACAGTTTTACAAACGACGAAGTTATGCATGAAGAAAACATTATTTTGAACTTGGTCCTCCTTTAAAGAAATCAGTTAATTTGGTTTGTTTTCACTTTTCTTGCATTAAGTGCATATAGCTCATTTTGTTACTGATAACTGTACGTAGCATGGTATAAACAATTCCTAAGTCTGAGCAATTTTGGTTTTGGTTTTGTGTGGATTAAGTTTCACCTCTCGTATGAATTTTACTTTCTGGTCTAGTGTGTACCATTTCCTTTCTCCATGGCTGATTAAAAGCAACTGAGAACTGAAAGACAAAACCGCTGTTCAACAGTAAACACCAGATACCGAAAATGTTTATGTTTACTTCTCGTTTGTTCCTACGACATTGTGGTGCCTAAAGCCACCCGCTCAGGTTGGGACTTTGTAAACAGAGATAAGGAAAATACGCCTCGAGTTTCTTTTAAGATAACGTATGCCGTATTCTAATTACGTAAAACTCAGCTGGTATTTCCCTGAAATGTAATACGTATAACTGGGAATCACGTATAAATGCCTTACGTATAAATAAGGTTCTTTTAACACGTTTCTAAATTATATTTTTCCGGGACCTACAAAAATGAACGTACAAATGCGAGTTACGTAGAACTGTGTTACGTATAAATCAGGTTCAACTGTACATAGAAACAAGACTAATAGTTCAAACAAGATTTTACTCTGGATTGAGATAATCTGAAGATGGCTGGTTCACAGCTGCTGAAGATGTGTCAGATGCTGTGGAAACTTCTCGTATTTGTTCCATAGCAGTCGATGGGTGGAATCAATGCATCATTCACCAATGAACGCCGGAGCAGGGCAATCAATAACAGGCAGCCAGGTTTGCTCTCTCTCACAGAATACCCTTTCAGCTTGGAAATCTTCAGAGGGAAAACTGTATCGTCACAACTGTCAGCCTATCTGATTGAAACGGATGCACTCTACATTACCCTGTTTCAAACTGGGCTTAGGATAAACTGGCACCATTTCGCCACAACGAAATTACACTGCTGAAGAGGTGGAAATATTGGAGAGCTTTTGCAACAGCGTGTTTTCCGATGCGGTGTGGGCTTTCGTCATGTTAACCAATACGGCAAATACGGCAATGTGTTTTTACCAAGATTATGTGATTCTGCCCCGTCATCAAATTATAAAGAAAATGGTGGACCTACCTACTTCAGATAATCGTATCTGTAGAAGTCGAAAACAATTTCTTAAATTCTGTGATTAAACCTGAAGGTTTGGACAGCGAGTACATGAATTAACTGCATTGTGAACCACATACAAGGAGTTATTCACTACAACCAAGAGAGGAATGGGTTATACAAAGCTATATGCTAAACCGGAATCAAAACACTGGACCGTATAATTACATAAAACAAATAAATGAAGCACAACAGAGTTCCCATGCATAACGAAATAACAGTATATCAATAAACTAACCTTATTTTATTAACAGCCTGCTACTTTGGTAGCCTACTTACGACGAAACATAGCAAAGTAATAATAGAAAAATGAATACACAGTAACATGGAACAGATATACAATACGACAATAATTATAAATAAAACAACAAAAGTGTTGAATGAATAACAGGTGCCTACAGTATCAAATCTTCATTAAAGGTTACAAATTAAATACCACATAATGCTTTCTAAGGTAATTTTCTTTCCTTAATGTGGTAGTAGCGCTCCTGCTTAGTAAACGAAAGACCGTGGTTCGATCCCCAGTACCAGAGCGAAGATTTTCCCACTGGGAGACCTGTCCGGGGTGCACTCAGCCTCGTTAGGTACCTAAGGGACCAATGGAGGAGCTATTGCCTGTCCAGGTCGTGGTACTCCCCCACTTGTAAAGCATAGACGTACAATAGCAGATACCTATCCACTTGCATAATAGAAGGGGTGGAGATTAGTATACCACTTGCTCTGACTGTGGTAACTACAAAATAATTGTTTACAATACGTAAACATGCAATGCTTGTGTATGTGACTACCTGAGTTCTGACATCACTCGCTTGTTCCCTATCACTCCAGTCACTTCTAAATTTTTTTTTTTTTTTTTTTTTTTTTTTGCGCATATGGAGTGTCAGGGTGATCTGGACAAGCTGTACTTGATTGGCAGGTAGCGGCCCTTGGCTGCGATGACCGCATATAACGGCCGGGAGGGATTGGGGCGCTGACTATGTCCCACCCTCCAGTGCTGCACCTAACTCACGATCCCTGTGCTGGCCAGAGCTGGGGAACGCAACGGCTGGGCGGTAGGCCTTGGCCTGAAATGGGCTGTTGGGCCGCGGGGTTAGTTCAAATCAGAATTTTATCAAGCCTAGAACGGCTGTGGTAGCTTCCTCTTAAAAGTTTGTCATGGCCGTTTTTTAGAAAAGCAAAGGAAAAAACATACAAACAAACAAACAAACAAACAAACAAACAAACACACAAAGTGAAGTGAAGAGCACCTTGCTGCAATCATCAGTCTGATAACATCAAAATCATTAAGATTTCATTTATCTCTGTAGCATGGGAATGTGGAGCCATTTATAGATTTTTTGTTTACATGAACTTTGCCTGCTTGTCCATGGCGAGCTTCAGTCCTGATGGTCGGGCCGTGTTCCTTATAAGCAATGATATATATTCTTTGATTGCTTCCTTTGATGGCCTTGTCATGAACTTTCTCGTATGCGATATATTTTAAGCGTTTCAAGGCTGGTGCTAACATAAATCGAATACTGTAATGTCTGTATTTCTCCAAATGAGCAGAATCCAAGGAAATGGCCAAGGGTTTCTATCTCACTCAGGCAGCGCCTACAGTGGTTATCCCGGGATCCACCCGGTATGCTTTTCACTGCACATACATTAACAATCATTTTGATTGCTTCTTTCCATTCTCCGCTGGACATTCCTTTAGGCTGAGCTATCCTTGAGTTGGCTGGTGTGAATCCATTATAGACCACTGCACCGTTTCCATTCCGCTGCAAAGCCCACCTAGAGTTAAATTTCCGAAGGCGAAATTCGTTTCTGATTTCCCGAACGTTGATAGTAAATCTTTGGAGATGTGAGTTTCAGCAGAATCTATATGAGTTTGTTAAGGTAGAATGATATTTCCCTTTCAAGGTTTCTGGTGTCATTAATATACTTGGTGGAAGGGAATTCTATGAAGCATTACAAACAAACAAAATCGAATGGCATTTTGTTCTTTGACCAGACGATTTCGAAAAAATAAACGTTTTTTTTTCTCCAAATTGGATGCGTAATTCCACAACAATGTACGAAGATAACAGTTTGTTACTTGTAAGATGCGTAGAGTAACTTATTTCTGACATAGCTTCGGTAGTAATTATGGGACATCACACAGCGTTTCGAAATAATTAATCACTTAATAGAATTGAAGGAATACTCCGAGCAGTTCTTTCAGACGTGATGTAACTTGACAACGTTGGTCAGGGAATTGAATCGATTTCTGTATGTAAAAGGTCGGTCGCTTGCAGGGTGGTGTAATGTTTTGCGAGCTAACGATTGTGATTGGCCTACACTCACACAGTAAACATTGAAGGAGACAGCATGTTATTCATTTACGTTCACGAGACGCGTGGTAGCAGTAGTGAAGCGTGTTTGTTTATGTACTGACCTAGTGAAAGTGACGCCCACACAATCTGCAGTGTAGCCAGCTTGTTTTCGACAAAGCTAAAATATCTCCGTAGGACATGGTCAGAGACAGAAACGTAAGATGCAAAATGTGTTCCAAATAGCGGGATCTACCACTGATTAAAACTAATCTAATGACTTCCCTTCCACCCGGTATATGTTGTCAAAATGGTGTACTTTTATAGTGTTTATATACAGAAGATAAGCCTCCCAATGAGGTCAAACATTTTTCGATCGTTTATATTTCTTTTCTCTATATGGCAAGCTATCGGCAATATCCCCAGAAACTTTTAAAATCTTCTTTATAGAATTTTTGATAACGTTGGCATTAGGCAAACGTGTTTTAGGTATTTTGTTAGGTGGAGTCGTCTGAGGGTGGTGCCGTGGCCAAGTGGTTAGACCGTTAGCCCACACCAAGGCCGCCCGGGTTCGATCCCAGGGACCAGCATGTGGTATCCGTGGTGGACGAAGTGGCGTCTGGACGGGTTTTCTACGGGTTCTCCGGTTTCGCCCGCAGCTTATTCCAGCAATTACTCCATCGTCACCTTTCCAATCATCCGTTTCGCCTTCATTTCATAGCATCTTCTTCCCTCTAATCCTGGTGCTTGGCCGACCACCCGCCTCCAGGTCTTTGCCCTGTCCGGTCTATAGGTTCGTCTGCTCCCCGACAGACATCTGTGGCTTGTCCTAGGGGATGTAAGTCCTACATACGGGGAAGGTGATCAGATGAAGAAGAAAAAGGAATTGTCTGAGAAGCGTATAATCACTTTGGGCAGATGAAAGAAAATGCAACATTGAGTTTTCGGTGCGACTGTAGCAAGGGTGTAGAGGTGAGATTTGCGTCCGGAGAGCTTCTATTGTTTTAGCTGAGTTAAAAAGCAGTTCCATCATTATAGGAGACACCAAGATACTGGATGCTGTCATATACTTGTAGGGCAGAAATCTTCATATCAGGCTCCCATAGCAAAAGGGAAGTTATTTTTCAAGAGGTCCCGAGTTCGAATCTCAATTAGGGTAAGTTATCCGGGTAAGGTGTTTTCCGAGGTTTTCCCTTATCCTGAGAAGACGAATGTCGGGTAACTTTATGCTCTATGGACCTCGGGCTCATTTGAGCATCGTTTGGTCCATTACATTTATTAATTGTCTGGTATGACATTACGTTGGAGGACGTTCATACACAAAAAGGGGGGAATAGTTGCATTTGCCTTTTCTATATTAATGTCGAGTTGTTGACATCGATTCCCAAACCTATCTCATGAGAACCCTTAAGTGAAGGTTTTATAAACTATTTAGTGGACTCAATATCTCTCAATTTAACAGTATAATCAGCAAAACTCATAACTGCGATGTTGGAGATTCCAGGTACTAGTTTGAAGCCATGTTCTTCAGAAAGTTCTTTAGAAGGGAATTCCTGAAGGCTGTAGCTGTAGCTAAGTTGTAGAGATCTGGAGATAAAGGGAAATCTTGCATTACTCCTCTTAAAATTTAATAGGACCGTCTTCTAATAGTGTAGTTCAATCTGAGTGGAGTTAATTTCTTGAATTTACAATTTAAATTTCCTGTATTAAGATGGTAGTTCTAGAGGTTTCGTCAATTGGAGGTGACCAACATTATCAAAGGCCTTACGAATGACTTAAAAATCAAGAGCACTTTCCTCTTTTTGGCTTTTGTACCTTTTAGTATGGAATTGAGGAGGAATATAAGTAGGCATTTATCAAAGTACCAGGAGTGTTTGTGAATCCTCCTTGAAATTCGTTTCTAGAAATAAATTCTCGTAGACGTTTCCTAGAATACGCTGTTATTACTCTTCTAATAACCGAACAGATGTAATAGATCTCTAGTTTCCTACATCATTTTCATTACCACTGTTCGTGTTTTTTAAGGGAGCATGTTCTGCATATATCACTTTCGTAGCTATTAAAGGAATTATTTCATAGCAAACGTCGTTATGTCTGCTCTCTCAAGTATGTGATCTGAACCTGGCGCTCTATCAACAGCAATTGATTTTGAAGCACAAGTTATTCCTTCTTCGCTTATAATGATCTCATTAACTAACTCGAGGGATAATAATACATCCGGTTTATGAGTAAAACCCTCATAAGAAGGACTAAGCAGTCGTTGGGTGCTGAGATTTTCTGGGAAAAGCGATATACTTTATTAATATTTACACTGCAGTGGTTATTACATCTCAACAGAGAACGAACAGCTTTGCGCCTTTACATAACTGTAATATTGGAATTGAGTTAGTTGATGCTTAAATTTAGATTTCCGTTTCTTCCTATCTCTTTTAGGGGTAAGTTGGGAGTTGCTAGATTCCTGGTATTATACGTTTTTGTTGTATCCTTTTACCGATGGTGACGTAAATAATTTAGTTTTAACACGTTTTGTGCAGCTCCTAAAACGCCACACACTTCAATAGAGGGTGTTTCAAGATAGGCGATGATTTTTGGGAAGCATTTGAAATTACTTGCAATGTTGAAAATGTAATTTTTCATTAGGAATTTCACTATCTTAATAGTAGAAACATCTTCATTTTCTAAATTGTTTATAATTTTAACAATTATTGTCGGGTAATTGTGACAGTGCTTATGTCTATGTTGATAGGAACGTGACAGTACACTACTCTGTCAATTTGACATGCAGCATTGATGTACAGTAATGCAGAACACCAACCATAGCTTAGTGCCCAGTAGCCTGACACCGCCTCCATCTAGTGTTTTCCCGTTCAAACCACCCGGCTTAGATAATGATTGTCCACATTAGTAGCCCAAGATTAATTTAGGAGCTAGATTTGGAAAATTCTAGAATACGCGTATTCAAGTAATTAAAGTGACCAGGACTGCCAACTGATTGCCGTTTTGAAAAGACGAATCAACATAGATCGGATGCTTTTAAGGCTATGGCCACAAAAACTCTTGACTAATGTGTCCGCGTAAATAAGATTCAACAACTTCTTGGAGCAGAATTATATCACCGTTTATATTAAAACAAACCTTTATTGATTCTCTTATTCCCTTGCAGCGTGAGATATACCGTGAACCTTCATGCTAAATGAGAACGTCGTGTTACGTTATTGGTGTTCTTCATTACCGTAAAGTGATGCGTACGCAGAACATAGGTCTGGTTTTTAGTGTTTACGTAATTCAGAATCTGTTGTAAAAATACTCTAAATATGTAAGTGCTGTCAATGATTTACGCAGTAACCGTTAGTATAGTAAGTTCAACAATGTTACACCAACAAAGATACCTAATTGTGTATCTTGATTCAGTTTCTGTTCCATTTGTACCTAACTAACACCTCAACTCAGTGTTCAGTATCGGAATTAATGCGGAGGAGGATTTCGCACTGCGACCTATGCTCTTCTATTTAGCTTATGCAATCTCCAAGAGGGAAGGATGAGATGAAGGGACTACGAAGGTTGACCGACCTGTGGTCCACAAGAGCACGGCAAGCAGCGTGCCCCGTAGGGACCCCTCCACCCGAACTAAGGAGCGGTATAGGTCGCAGGTCCTTCTGCGGTGGCGCCAGCCCTATTTAAACCTTATGCTAGAGCTCCGAGGTACCGCACCAGCCACAGCGCTACGCGGCGGGCAAAGGAACCAGGCAACCCCTGTAGAAGGAAGGTTTGAAGACAGCAGTCGTGGCCGAGTGGTTAAGGCATCTGACTAGAAATCAGATTCCCTCTGGGAGCGTAGGTTCGTGTCCTACCGACTGCGACACTGTTTTGGCAGTCGCTCGCTACCTGGCGAGAGAGAAGGTCGTTCACGTCTGCAGTGAAGCATTTATACAGCAGTATAAGTATTGCTGCGTGACACCTATTTCATTGTTTGCTTTGTGTTTCTAGTGCGGGAGTGTTAGTAGTGACGTTATAAATTAACATCTCACACTATATACGACAAAAATAAATAATGGAAAATCGACCAACGACCTTAGTTGTTAGTTTTGTTGAACGTGATATTATTCGACCGACTGCATATGAAATGCATGAGTGGATTTTCAACACGCTGAAATTGGATGAAAGTGACGTCACAGGATTGCAGGTAAATGGAATTTCTAGACAAATTTTTATCCAATGCACCACACCAGAGCTCGTTACAAGAGTGTTGACTCAGACAAATGGGGAAGCTAATTTTGTGCTGTCAAATGGGCAACGCACTAAAGTGATTATTGATGTGGCTGGTTTTGGAAGACGTGTGGTGAAAGTATACAATCTACCTTTAAATTTTGTCAGTAGGAAGTTGATGGCAGCCTTGGAGCCTTACGGAGCGGTGTTACAGGTGAAAGAAGATGTTTGGAATGAAACTTTTCGTTATAAGGTTACAAATGGGGTCCGTACTGTTAATATACTACTAAAAAAGCATATTCCTTCTTTTTTGAACATTGATGGTTATTCAGCATTAATAAGTTACCCTGACCAACCCATCACCTGTGCAATTTGTCATGAAGCTGGTCATTTACGCAATCAGTGTCCTCGCAGATTCGTTCCAAAAATACTGTCTACTACGTCGGAGCCTGCTACATGGGCCAAGCTGGTCACGGGAAATTTGACAAAACCACGAACAGCATTGAGTGTAACAGAACCGCTAGTGGAAAATGAACTACAATTACTAACTCCTACCATAGTTAAAGAGGGAAGTGAACAGAAAAGTGTAGCTACAGTTCCTCTACCCATGCCACAGCAGGAAGAAGACAAGAGTAGTCCGGAAATGCCTGAGGTAACCCGGGAACACTCTACGCAAATGGGTGCTAAAGTCTCTCCAACCGAAGAAGACAAGTGTAGCCCGGAAGTGTCTGATGCAACCTTGGAACACTCTATATCAATGTCTGCGGTAATCCATCCAACTAGTGTGAAGTCACCTCTGAGTACTATGGAGATAGTAGAGGAATGTGTGGTGGAGGAAGCGGAGAAAGAAAAAACCTTAAACGTTCAAGTGGAAGCAATGGAAACAGTCACACCAGTAACGATAAAGTCACAGTCTCTGACGTTTTCGGATGAGGAAGTGGAATATGAGGATTTGGTGAATGTGCGTGGATTGGCGTCCAGGCGTATGGAGAATGATGAAAGGGTGAGTCAGCGTGATCCGCGTTTGGAAAAACGAAAAAAGACTGCCAAGATGCATAAAGCAGGGTCACCTACACGAAAGGCTATGAAGACGCATAAACCTATGGAACAGTGATTGGAGGATTGAATACTTCATGAATAAACACTACATTCGGCGTTTCTCCTTATGGTGTTAATTCTTCAGAAATTTGCGACTATGAATGTAAATTGTTTACGCAGTAAGACCAAACAAGCCTTGGTACGAGAATTCACTTTTGAACACGACCTTGATTTTTTATTTTTGCAGGAGAACAATGAACCACATTTAAACTTTTTTGGCCCAAGGTATAATTATGTTTCCAATATTGGTGAAGAACAACGAGGTACAGCCATAGTTTATCGCTCATCTCTAGGGGTACAACTGACGGAAAAGCATGCCAGTGGCCGAATTACTTCCTTATTGACGGAGGATAATATTCTACTAGTCAACGTATATTTACCATCAGGTTCAAATTGACGAAAGGAACGGGAAGACTTTCTTGCAACAGAGTTATCGTTCCTTTTGCGACACCGATATGACAAATTGGTTTTCGGAGGAGATTTTAATTGTGTCCTTAATGCTAAAGACCAAACTGGGCAATATCTACCGTCTCCAATGTTAGACCGGATTTGCAAGTCTTTGGAGCTGCAGGATGCCTGGGAACTTCTATATGATACCTATGTTGAATATACCTTTCACCGAAATACTACAGCCTCCAGAATAGACAGAATTTATGTTAGTACAACCATGAAGCAGCAGATCAGAAGTGTGAAGGTGCGACCAGTACCCTTTAGTGATCACCATGCTCTAATAATGTCGCTGGTATGCACTACTCGGACACCGATAATAGGCAGAAGTTATTGGAAACTCAACAGCGCGCTCCTTCAGGATAAGGAGATCCGAGAACAGTTTCAGCGATTGTGGACTAGATGGAGGCGTACGGCGCAAAGTAGATCTCCCAGTATGCTGCAACAATGGTTATATACGTACAAACCTGCAATTCGTAACTTTTATAAAGGAGAAGGTATTAAGCGGGCGAAATTGCGAAGGCAACGGTTGAATTATTACTACGAATTAATCAATGAATTATATCAGCAACAGTGTGATGGCCGAAATGTGACGAACCATATTGCAGCAGCCAGGAAAAGATTGTGTTGCTTGCATGAGGAACTCTGTCGTGGAGCACAAATACGGGCGGGAGACCGCTCAGTACAGGATGAAGAGAGAATTTCACTGTATCACTTAGCGTCTGAAAAACACTCAGGAACAAGGAAATATCTTTCCAAGTTACGTTCTTCGGAAGGGAATTTACTGCTGACTTCACGGGATATATTAATGGAGGTTCAGGAGGCTTTTACACAAAGGTTTGCAGCAAAAGAGGTTAATATAGTAGCGCAGCAATATGTCTATAAGCTAATTGAACCACTAGTGACCTCGGAGATGAATGATGCCTTGAATGAAGAAATAACGGAAGAAGAATTGCGTACAGCACTGATGTCGGCTAGTATGGGCTCTGCACCTGGACCCGATGGGATTGGGTATCAGTTCTACCGCGAGAATTGGAGTATAGTGAAGGATACATTGCTTGGTGTCATGATAGAATTACAACGAGGTTCGGGAGTCTTGTCCGGGTTTAATGAGGGCATCATTGTGCTCATTGCCAAGCATCCAACAGCCTTGGATGTAAACGACTATCGCCCAATCACGCTTTTAAATGCCGACTACAAATTATATACAAAGATAATAGCAAACAGGATGAAGAGATACATGCCTGACATCATCGGAACAGGACAAACTTGTGGTATCCCAGAGAGGAAGATTACACATATACTAATGACGTTAAGAGACACTATTATTGAATGTGAGAGCAAGCCTGATGAACCAGCAGCAATCTTGGCGTTGGATTTTGCCACAGCCTTTGACAGAATAAATCATGGATATCTATGGGATGTACTACAACGCTTTGGATTCTCATTCTCATTTTTGAATCTACTACAACGATTATATACAAATGCACACTCCAGAATCCAAGTAAACGGATTCTTCACGCAGCCAGTACTTATAGAACAATCAATTCGCCAGGGATGCCCACTGTCGATGATCCTGTATACTTTGTGTGTAGAACCCTTGATACGAGGATTGGTTTCAGTTCTCTCCAGGAGAAGAAACCCAATGCACTTCGAGAGACTTTTTGCATATGCGGATGATATTACCTTAGTGCTCACGGATGCTGGGGACTTCACAGCAATTGAGCCAATATTATCGCAATACCAGAGTGCATCAGGGGCTTTAATCAATTACAGTAAATCGCAGCTCCTAGCCCTGAATAACTGGATGATGAAGGAAGCTCGGTTTACACATAAGTCAGTCATTAAAGTCCTAGGTCTGTTTCTTACATCTAGGCTGGAGGAACTTATCATATTAAATTGGCAAAGAATTGTTAACCACTGTTTAAATATTTTGAACTCGCAGTTAACAAGGAATTTGAACTTTGTTCAGAAAATCTGGCATGTGAATACCTTTGTGCTGGCAAAGCTGTGGTACGTAGCACAGGTACTCCCGATGCCTAATCAGTTCTCACAGCGATTAGAAAGGGCGATAGGATACTATATTTGGAAAAACCAGTATTACAAGGTGGCCCGACCTCAGTTGCGAAGAGACATACATAGTGGGGGATGGAATTTGGTGGATGTGAACGTGAAGTGTCGTGCGCTGTTATTGCGTGCTGTTCTGGTAGCCATCAATGGCCAAAGTAGACAGCAAGATGTAAATTTTAGTAAAAAATTGATTGGCGCGGATATTGCAGCGCCTGCTGCTTTTCGGATAATGCGAAAAGATTATGAGAGAATTATACCTTTGATTGAAAGAACAACAACGACGTTGACCTCCAAAGACATATACAAAGAATTACTGCAAGAATTTTTGACAGTACCGGCGATTGTACTCAAATACCTAAATGCGCCATGGAAGAACATCTGGAAGCTCTTCAGTTATAATTTTATACCGTTGGACTGGAAGGTCTCCCTATATCAGTATGTTAATGAAATTATCCCCACGGAATCAAAAAAACATAAACATAACATAGTATCAGCACCGTGGTGTAAACATTGTAGACAGGTAGATACGCAACGCCATAGAATTACTTCCTGTGTGATGGTACGTGACATCTGGACATGGACCAAGAAACAGACGGGGCACTTGATTGGGAACACTTCAGAAAACGCTGTGACGTCGGTTTTGTTATCTTGGAAATTTCAGAAAGGAATAACTGAGTACACCCAGATATGGTTGACCCTTGGATTATACCATTACTGTCTCAGTTTTGAACAACCGGAGTTAACAGACTTTAAATCCTGGCTAAAGGCAGAAAGTTACCGGATGAGAAAATATCCTCACATATGGAAGCTCTTAAATGAGCACTTAGATGTTATTTAATAAAAAAAAATGAAAAAAAAGGAGGAAAAAAAAAGTAAAAAAAAAAAAAAAAAAAAAAAAAAAAATTATATAAAAAAAAATTAAAAAAAAAATTAAAAAAAAAATAATAAATAAATAAATAAGGTTTAGCTGCCAAAGAGTTCCAAATATACAAACACTCAATATACTGATTTTTTGGTATATCAGTGCTGCAAAAGAGTACTTTTATAGCCATAGGGTAACATCAGTCCCAAAAATGCTTAGAAGAATTCTTATATAAAATATGAGTAAAAAAAAAAATAAAAAAAAATAAAAAAAAAATTAAATAAAAAAATAAAAAAAAAATAAAAAAAAATAAAAAAAAACAGCAGTTAACATGTGCAAACATTCGCGCCATCTGTCCAAAAAAAAAAAAAAAAAAAAAAAAAAAAACGGTATGAAATGAGGGAGGGGAAATACCGTTGTACTAATAATCCTCTCCAGCACTCGGCTAGCGACAAGAAAATAGTCTGAGAGGCTAGCCCCGGGGATCAAACCCGGAACCATCTGAATGGTAGCATTACACGTTACCGCGGAGCCTCTGTCTCAGTTCAGGTTCGTTAATTCTTCTGTACACGCCGTTACAGTTACTAGAATCCGACTGAAAAATTAAATACGATAATCAGGATTTGAACCATGAATCTTCGACTTTCCGTTCCGTTACTTTAACTGTGATAGCATACCTATATCACATTAAACTATCCAACTGACTCGCATTTTATCTGTAGTAATACCACGAGAGTGTTCCGTACGACGATAATTTTGCCAGCGCAAAGCGCGAGAAAAGTTTTCCCAAACGTCAAGTGATATTTGTTAGAGTATTCCGTGAATTAATTAATAATCCATTTATTTAATAATATGTAATATTAATATTTATTTTAAAGCAAACAAGTTACAATAACACTTATACATTTTAATTAAGATTTATTTTCACAATTGACACTACAAGTAATCCAGTCGGCTGTGAGAGCAAGAAAATAGCAAATTTAGCTCTCAATCCAGGGAAATGAGGAAGTAGCAATCTGTTCAGTTGGTGTTTTTGCTGTGAGTTCGTAACCTCTTTCCTTGCGAAACATCTGAAACGGATTACATACACATGACATTTTAACTTCGCGTCCTGAATTAAAATATCCATATCCTCACAGAATAATCGACAAGTCTTTTGTTCGGAACTTTTTAATGGTCCGTTGATTGATTTTGCTGCACATGGATACTTCACATGTTCAGGAACGTAAACAAATGCTTAGGCTGGCGGAACAGCAGGGAGGAGGTGATATAACTAAAGCGATAATACCACGACCAAGAGGAGATAATTCGACATGAGTGGAGTAGTCACGGTGAACCACAAATAGCTGGCAAATTCATTTTGGGCATCTTCCTATTTCGTACATACCTTAAATGTTGGGCTTCACGAGAGAACCTTGTGGTTTACCGAAAAAGGGTGAGTGGTTCATTGCCATTATGTAAATTGCTTTACGGTTGTGTTAATCCTGGCTTGGTATTATTTTTGGATTTCTAGTTCTCTCACACACACACGCGCGCGTGAGGAAGGTGGATAATAATCAGAAAACTTCCCACTCTCCAGCCAGGGATCGAACCAGGGAGCTCACGATTATGAGGCTAATATGCTACCACTAGACCACAGGATGAATGATTTGGTAGTCCATCAGAGGTATTTCTGACCAAAAAGAGAATGACACACACTTATTTATCATTTTATTTTGGTATTTTTTCCATTTTAATTCATAAACTTTTGAAGCGCATTTATTTTAAAGTCCCTTTAGAAGGATTTATTTGAAAAAGTCCTTTGTGACATTAAAGAATAGCAATAATAATCTCTCCCTCTACACTAAATAGCCTGTGTTTCTCTTTCTGTCACTTATGAAAAGAGATGAACCCCCAAAGAGAACTGCGTGTAGTGCCTTTTGAAGACACCTGCTTCGGGGTGGAACCCCAGTTTCCATTACGTGATTGTTTTTTTTTTTTTTTTTCTGAGAGAGTGGCTGGCGTCTTGAAAAAAAAGGGCAGAGCACGTTGTAAAGGTGACCGTATGCATGATTTATATAGCAATTCGCCCGCCGACCGCCAGGGAATAGTTTCAAGTCCATAACGCTAAGGCCTATTCAAGTATTGAAACGCATACCGCATGAAACATTCAACGCAGCTTTTGCAACAGCCCTACTTCACTTTATGGCAAGCTTTATTTCCCTCACACATATAGACTGCTTGTGTGTGCAGAGATTCTGAACCCTCTTCTGTCACAACATGCCGCCACGTGCACGGCTGTTTCGGTGAAATCTGCTATATGTCGCAACACTGACTCTACCCAGCAAGAAAACAGCACATTTTAATATTTTCTTCGGAGAAAGCGATGTGTTGCATGTACACGAGTTTCTCACTCTTCTACGATTAATTATTCTTGTAAAACCTGATCCTTCTACTTCTTCTTAAACAAGATAAACTTTTATTACCAAAGGCCGCTTTGCATTTTTCCATAGGTATACTGCACATGGGACCGCCTCCGTAGCGCAGTTGGTAGCGCGCGGAGGACCCGGGTTCGATCCCCGGTACCAGCATGGGGATTTTATCCCCTCTGGGAGGTCTGGCACGGGATGCACTCAGCCTCGTTAGGTCCCGGGGGGACCAATTGTGGAGCTACTTGATGGAGAAGTAGCGGCCCCAGGTCTACAAGACCGCATAACTGGCCGGGAGGGCTCGGGGCGCTGACCACGTTCCACCCTCCAGTACTGCACCCCACCAATGACGCCTGTAGTGGGCAGAGGTGGTGCACGCAGCGGCTGGGCGGTAGGCCTTACCCCTTCATGGGCTGTTGCGCCGGGGTTAAAATAAAAAAAATACTGCACATGGGATTTACTGTTATCTTTCGCGGATGTAAACAACTGCAGGTAGGTACAGCCTGACCATGAAAAACGTCTCACTGCAACACAACCTACAACATTCTGGAATTGCTTATACATACTGCTATTTATTAACTATAATATCGTCACAGAGTGCATTACACTGGGTTACAATCTACATTCGTAAATTATTAAACGTGACATTTCGACGCCCAGCACTGAAGCAGTTATTAAACAGTAAAAAACTTCTTTCTACGTCACGCGATGTCAGAAGTGCAAATGTAAGGAATTCCACTCTGTCGCCTGGCGTGTTTTCCTTCTTACTCATTTTCAAAATTTCATGCATAGCTTAATAAACCATATATTTGTTTAGAACTTTCTGGTATTTAGCTTTCACCTTTTTGATACCTGACACAAGAGGTGTCCTGTTAATTGAATTAGCTAAGTCTTCTATCATACTTATGCTCTTGGACATTTTTCATTGTTCAATAGCTTTGGGCAACACTGTAAAATTCTTGGATATGAACTGAAAATTTTCAGATAGTGAATGCGATATCAGAGAGTTTGCAGTTACAATAGCAACAGTCACGTTATACTACACCTTAACCTTTGATTATTTCTTACGCATTAGTGAATCGTTACTCAACTGTTGCTTGTTTCACGCCATGTCGTACACATCAGAAGCTACACGTGGCCAGATTATTGGTGTATGACAAGTTGATAACACAGTTCGACAAATTTCAGATCTACATATTTTGTGGTAAGATTTTATCTGTCTCTTAGGTTTACCAGTTATGCAAAAGTTTGCGAAAATCAAAATTTCCGGAATTCAATAATAAAATAAATGGTTTTAGGTTTATACCTTCTCGTTGTATTGTGCATAGGGTTTCGAATTTGAACTTATTAGGTATGGACAGTCTGTTTGTAAAAACTCAGAGTCATTCCAGTCTGAAAGTAATCAAGTGTACTTAGGAAAGGTCTGGGTTTGCGAGGTCTATTAAGTTTTGAATAACTTGCTGGTTGTCACTCAGCCATTAGTCAAATACTTCCCAGACATCCATATACAGCTGGGACCGGCTCTCATCTTACAACACAGCATTAAACTCTACTTAAACGTAAGATGACATTCAGTAATGTTTAACTGAAGTTCAACTGAAGATTAAGGTTTAGAATACGAAGCAAAGCTTAATATAACCAGGACTTTAAACCTCTTTATAACACCGCACGTGGGCACGTTGATCGCCACTACCCTATCCTGGACTCGTCGGTGGCCTTGGCTGCGGCTGGAGGACGCAGTGCCCTGGCAATATAGGGGAGGCGCCCGGGGAATATTTTAACATCGCGCCTGAAGGAGAAACAAATATTTACAAATGCGGAACTCACTCACGTTGCCAGGAAACTGTAAAACAATGCCTTCATTCACAACTCAGTTTTATGTGCTACATTCACATGACTTTCTCTATCCACCGTCATGCACTTTTATACAGCGTCTAGAAATCTTTCTTTCGAAAGTTTATTTTTATATTTACTTCATGTTAATCGAGATAATCCTTTGCAGAAATAGTTTCAATATATGTTTTGTTGTAGGTGCTAGATGGACTGAGAAAAAGGAATCGATAGTGAGATAATGTAAAATCGGTACCTACTGCGCCGGCCTTAAAATTCCATAATTTTTCTAAATCGCGAAAAATAACCTTAATGACACAGTAGCTTAAGAAGTAACAGAAGCATTGAAAAAGTAATATTAAAATTAACAAGTATGTCAAAAACCAAGGATGACACAGAACGGTTATCTAGAGAAAAAAAAAAAAAAAAAAAAAAAAAGATAAACATAATTTTTGTGTAGCATGCTTTTGTCTCTTGCAGTTTACTGATTATACAGTACCTAATTATACAATGTTCTTTGCGAGTGAAGAGGACTTTGTAGGCTATTTCCGAAAACTTTCAGACATATAAATTATTTTTCATTTAAATGTATTAAATTGTTAAAAGCCATTTTTGAGAAAATAAACAAACAAATCCAAAATTTCTCCATGTGGAGCTTTGTTCGATGTACGGGCATTAGTCCTTTCTTGAAAATATTCATGTTGCAGTTTTGGAAAATGTTGACTAAAGATTTGGCATTTATCGAAAATTTCGTTTTGGAGTTATGCTACAGACAGACACAATCACACACATACGCTCACGCACACACACACACATATGTACACGCACACAGCTCTTTTCATAAACAATTTTTTTAATTTAAGGGTCCTCAAAACACTTTTTACAATGAAATTTCCACGTCGAACACAATGCTTCTTCTTACTTACTAGAAGTAGGATGCAGAAAAACGTAAAACTGTTGTGTCTATGTTTTTATTGATGTGAGATAAGATGGAATGTGGCATTGATTCCCAGAAATGCCAAAATAAGAGTTTACAATAACAGAAAAGCAATGCACCATTTATTTCAAAGCATTCGACATACTGAGCATAAAAGTGTCGATATGCCAGCTTTAAAACAAATAATTCAATTTTAAGCTTGTGACCGTTTATTTAAGGAGAGCTTTGCCATACCTATACATTTACCAGCTTCTCAGGTTTGTATCTCGTACAATGCACATGTGTGGACTGGTAAGAAGACACTGAGAGATCTTGTAAAGTAGTATGGCGTAATTGCCGTTTTTCTGCAGCAGTGATAAAGTACGACTTGACTTAATGGGCGATAAAAAACTGAATCTTATTTCTACACATGCACTATTACTGTCCATCGTAAAACACATGGCTATATCCTAGAAACACAGAAATATCACCAGAATATTTCATGAAGTTAACGATTCCTTCGGGTAACGAAGTCTTCCGGTTTTATGACTCCGGCTAATAGGCGATCCTATTAAGAGAACATGGATAGATATGACACGTAGTGCTTAAAACAATATATAACATATTGCAAATCGATATTTTGCAATGCCTAAAGTGCGATTAAAAAACGTTTTGTGATTTTAAATATTGACCTGAGATTGATGGATGTACACTCACAAGCATAAAAGTTTGCGATGTTGGAGTGCGGCAATTTCGGCCAGGTTTGAAATATTCCGAAGAACCACAGCACCAGAGCTGTAGTTTTAAAATAATTGTTTGTGTACAGTTTCTACCTAGAGACGCACAACTTATGGCAATATTATGCTTCAAAATCCGAGCAAGTTGTCTCTGCGTAACGCGTGATGTTTCCATTTGGGAGGTCCCGGGTTTGGTTCCCCTCACTTATGGTTTTTTCGGGGTTTCCTAGTCTCTAGGTAAATGATGGGGTGGTTTCCCATCTACCACAATTTCCCTTTCATTCTACTCCTTTATGTTTCAGGTTATGCTTATAGGTTTCGTGGTGTGTGGCGGTGCTCTGCTAGCACCATAGGGACTGGAGAGCTTCCTGCTAGGATGGGTCGTTCATCGTGTTTCCTGAGAAGCCCCATCAGCGGGACGGGTTCTTCAAGTCAGGAACTGTTGTGGGCTTCCGAGCGATTCTGTAGCCCAGCGATATCCAACCTATGCGAAAGAGGGAAGGTTGGACTTATCCCCTTCCACTATATGCGAAATTTGCCCCTCTGTAACACTCAAACGTGCATTGTGTTGCAGTGACGGTTTGGTTACATGTACCTACGTTGCGTTTGATTTACGAAAGCACTTTCCAATCTTATGCGATAATCATCTATTCATTAGTGGCTTCTTTGGTACTGCTTACGTTTAAGAAGTCTATCAATATTTGGCGACAAAGTCGAAGCCTTAGAAGATCTACCAAGTGATCGTCGTGTAACATATTGCGATACAGACTTTCAACATAGTTCAATTTTGAGAAACTCTGTTCACAAATATATGTACATCTATACTCACTCTTATGCACACTATTCTTGTAAATCGTTATTTCTCTATATACTGCCTTTAATCGACATAAACATTTTCCGAAATTATTTTATTGCTAATTCTCTTGTATACGCAAGGGGAATATGGGAATATGGTAGGTTTTAAGCGATAATGAAATGTTTTAAGACCTGGTTGCTATGCGATGCCTTTGAAATTCCATTCTCTTTGCAAGGCCAAAAGATTAAAAAAAACAATTAACATATTCCTTTTTGAGAAAGTATAAGTATTGGCAAATTCAAACAAATAATAAATAATATCTCGGAAATGGTTCACTCAAAAGAAAAAAGAAGTACTTGACATAAATTGTGTGCTTTAACGAGATCCACAGTTTGTATTCAGTAAGTTGTTGTCTGTCTCTTATTGTTTACCATTCTGCAAAAGTTATCGAGCATGAAGAGGTCTTCAGAATATTACCAGAAATTTTGTGGTATGATACAGAAACTGCCATGAAATCCCTGTTTGTGTCCGTTACTGGATACTGACTGTCTGGTTGTGAGCTGTTTCCCACTCCTATTCAAAGAGTAGGGTGAGGGATAGCAGCTAATTACGTAAGCGTCTCCAAAGAGACAAAGCTGGACATCGCTGCTGTAGAATCACAACCTGCGGCATGTAGCCTCCTATGTTCCCCTCACCTCATCGCTTCCTCGTGGAGGGTCGTAGTCACAATGGGTCTCAGGTAAGTCGCAGTACGCGATATACATCCATCCGTTGCGTACCCTATCGCTTCTGTTTCGAACCTTGTTGACACGTTAAGCATTTTAGAAAGCATAAGCCATAGACCCCTTTAGAAGCGAAACGAAAACAATCCTATACCAACTGGTTATAGCTCAATTTATTGTCGATCCTAAAAGAAGCACAGAAATGTCATGAAACGATTCTTTTGGGGCTCCACTGTGGTGAGCGTTCCTGTTTTATCAATCCACTGGGGCGAGAAATGCTGCTATAATCAGAATCGATCGTACTTTGATCAACAGCAAAAGGCACTAAGAATTTAAGTTGAGCAAAACCAGTTGAACGAGAAAGATGTTCACTTGTTTCTCAAGTCAGAGCCCTGCTATGACCATTGAAGTTAGATGGGGCTATACGAATGAAAGAATTTTTAAAATCTGAGATGTTGCCTTCATATGATTTTTTCATCCCTTGTACAAGCTCTTCTTAGATAAATATATCCTTCAATCTACTCAATGTTCATCAATATAAACATATGTGGAAATTGTCTAACCGCATATTTCCTTATGGGAAGCGATAGTAAAATCTTTAGTGCTGGTCGGTTTCCGATGGCTTTAAAATTCGTTCTCCTTGCGGCTAAGAGACATAAAAACCTGATGTGTGCACTTAAATGGCTTTCTCTACTCAGTCTGATATAAACTATTCTTAAAAAACGCCAATGTTTCTGTCTCTGCTTCATGTTAATGGAGAAGGACGTTTGTAGAAATATGCATATTTCTGTGTGGGCACAATAGGAATATGACAATACAGTAGTCTTAATCTTTTGAAACACAGTTGCTATGTCATGGCTTTGACACTATTCTCTTTTCATGGTCAAAATATTTATTTAAAAAAAAAACAAGAATAACGACTGCCTGAGTGAGATAGGTGTTAAGTATTTGAAAATGGAAGCCAATAACAAGAAATATCTCTAAAATGGTTATCTCCACAAAAAGTATTTGACATAAATTATATTCAGTAGTGTTTAACGGAATTCACACTTTTTAGTTAAGATGGGGACACTGGGAGTGAAATTTTGGTCAAAATTGTCAAAAAGTTGAAAATTGTTTTTTTACCTTAAAATGTTCCTGGAACACCGGTGCATTTGGATCAGCCATTTTACATATCCCACACTCCATGTGGCCATTACGGCCCAGTGCTCTTCCCTTAACGTACATATAAAAGCCTATTTTTCTCAAAACTACATTTCTGCACATTCCAAAAGAAGGTCGCGCCTGAGTTTTGCTTCAAATTCAATGAAAATTTCCAAAAGTATTCATAAATAGCAGCTAAACAAAACTGTGATTCAATATTGATGTTATCATTAACATGAATTCCAAAAACATTATTTTTGTATGAAAAAATCAATACCTAATTTTTAAGATTAAATTTTCTTTGTTATTAAAAAAATATGTACATCATAATGAGCAAACGTATTTGAAATATCTCTTCATACAATTGTTACCCATGTTTTAGAGTATCAGTTCTGCCAATATAAATGAATTTTGAAAAGTCAATAGACGCGAGCTCTATTTTGAAAATGTGCCTATTAAATTCATAAAATAATTTATATATCCTAAACGAATTATCTAATTTTAATTAAATTTGGTGTACCTCCTATTCTCATATAAATACAAACACAGTAAAGAATTTAGAAAAATCTATCAACAAATGTGGAACTTTCAAATTTCACTCCCAGTGTCCCTTAATGGAGATAGACGTTTGTAGAAATATGCATATTTCTTTGTGGGTACAATAGGAATATGACAATACAGTGGTCTTAATCTTTTGAAACACAGTCGCTATGTCATGGCTTTGACACTATTCTCTTTTTATGGCCAAAAGATTTATTTAAAAAAAAACAAGAATAACGACTCCCTGAGTGAGAAAAGTGTTAAGTATTTGAAAATGGAAACCAATAACAAGAAATATCTCGAAAATGGTTATCTCCACAAAAAGTATTTGACAAATTATATGCAGTAGTGTTTAACCGAATTCCCACTTTTTAGTTAAGATGTTCACAGGGAACCCTTTTTCTAATTTGTTTATTCAGGGAGTCTCAGAACCATGACGAGCGAAATTTTGTATCGAGTTTTGGGGTAGAAGTAATCGTTCCTCTGTAGACCACAGGAAAGAGCTACGGAAAGTAGAAACGTTAAAGATTTCCCACATTTACATTTTACTTTCTCTACTACGTATAGTAAAGTAGAGGAAGTATTGCATTCCACCCAAAAATTCAATGTCAAGATTTCACCGAAAATATAGGTTTTGAGGCCCCCCCCCCCCCTGAAACCAAGAAAAGCACTTTTAGAAGGTGTGTATTTGGGTGTGTGTCTGTCTCTGTGTGTCTGTCAGACTTTGGACAGCATAACTCTAAAACGAAAAGCCAGTGAAAAACAAAAGTTGATATTTAAGTTTAATGTCTTTCAGTGAGGCGGCACAAATATTTTGAAGAAAATTCCTCCACCCTAAACTACCCTTTACATGGAACATTTTTCGAAAATTTTGATTTTCCTGAAAATGGCCCTAACGATTTTGATTAAAATGTCATATGTTTGAGATATTTTTATAGCAAATGAAACATATATCTTGAATTTTCTGACTATATCCCATGAAGTCCTATTTACTCTGGATAACTTTTGCCTAACTACTAAACCGTAAGAGAAAGACCAAGTCTTACTGTACAAAAATTTAGATCTTGCTAAAACACAATTTCTGTCTAAATAATAATCTTTTGTAGAGTGAACCATTTCGGAGATGTTCCTTGTTATTTGTGTAAGTTTTGGAGAACATACTTCTGTCAAATGGAACATCGTTATTCATTTTTTATTTGTTAACCGTGCAAAGAGAACGGAATTTGAAAGCTTTAAAATATTTTACTGTCGCTCAAAGCCTACTATATTCTCATATTCCCCTGGCACCTATAAGGAAATAATCAATAAGGTAATTTCTGCAAATGTTAATCTCAACTAACACGAAGAAGATACTGGGATACGAGATTGTAAGAGTGGTTAGTACAAGAGTAGAGAAAGTGATGTGAGTACAACACGTTGGATGCTTTTGACCTGTTAAACCAAAACCATTTTCATCGCTAATTCAGATAATATGCCAAAATAGATCCTGTACTAAGTTTATGAAATAATTTCATACATGAAGAATTCCAATTAAAAATGGAGCAATGGAGCCAGATGTAAAATCTTGCAAAAAAAAAAAAAAAAAAAAAAAAAAAAAAAAAATTTAGGTACCTAAATAAGCAGGAGAAAGAAGATATGGCACAAAAGTACTCATGTCCTTGTCATATTATATAGGTACTTCCGGATAGTGCTTTTCCAGCAGTATGTCAATGTTGAATACTGCTGGCAGCAGCAGGGAAGATATCATGATGGTGTGCTTGGAATACATGTTACCTACGGCGTTTGTTTCGCTAGCTACCTGATAGTTTGCGAGTTTGCGCAGTCCTGGGGTACTTAGGGGTACTTATACCTGAAATTTCATCGAAGTTTAAAAAAAAATTAAAATTAGTTTTCATGTGAAGAATACATACTTTAAATCTTTATTTCAATTACACACTAAACTCTTTACTCTCAGATCCTTTAAAGCTTCAACATGTGACTAACTAAATGCTCATGAATAAACAGCCTAATAGTGTGTATTTACTTCTAATATGTGTGATTTTTCGCACACTTTTGTGCATTAAAATGTTCCATACGATATAGTTTGAAACTAGTATAAATATTTATTGAAGTATGGCCCAGCTTTCTTAACCGAGTAGATATGTCCTATCGAATGGTAAATTAATGAAATGGGCGAAACAAGGCTTCAACGAAATCGGGAACCACAGAGCTTAATTAGGCGATATTCATCTTCCCAGATAAGGGGAAAACCCGGAATAAACTCTTATCCAGCTAACTCACCCTGAGACTCGAGTTCGGACCTCTTGAATATGAAGCAGACAAGCTACATGAAAACCACAGAAGTGGGCCTGAAAAAATTTAAAAGTTATTTTGTTGTTTAACGGTGCTGTCGATTACCACAATAGTGCCGGAATTTTGTCCCGTAGCTCGCATGTCCTGTGATGTAGCCTACTGTCAGTACAGACTCAATGACGACTTGCGGAGGGAGACTTGCATCTCAACCGAAGCACATCTTTTGTGCCTATTCCCTGCATGGAGCATCCCCCAGTAGAATAGACGTGTCGAATGGATCCTAAGGGCGGCCGGAATTTTGCCACGACAAAGCAGAGGGCAGGGTCCCTACATTTTCACAGTTAGAAGCATCCCGGCTCAGCTCACTTCCTCTCCCACCCCTTCGGGTTCGTACTCCCAAGGGAGGCGCGGGACTCGGAAACTGGCTCCCCTCCCCCCTCGGGCTTGTACCATCCCATGGGGGCCCGGGAACCAGTATGCTTGCCTTCCAATCAGGGGGACGAGACTTCCAGAGAGCATTTGTTCTCCCTGCCGTGGTGTTGCCGCGACGAAAGGGTTGAAGGGTGAGATGAAATGATTAAAACGCAGGGAGAGGAAATTTGAAGGATATGAAAATCCATACCAGCATTCGCCTGGCGACCTGGGGAAACCTCCGTAAAAACGCATAGGTCAGGAGGTTTGGCCACAGGGATCAAACACGCGACCTCTCGAATGCGGGCTACGAACGTTACTGCCTGAGCCATCCCGCCGGTACAGCATGACTAATTATAAATTCAGACCTTAGTCTGTATTTAATAATGTACAGAGGTTTTTGCATCTTCGTTGCTCTAGAGAAAACAATAGCACAATATGATTTTATTTTCTTCCTATAGGTAAGCTACGGCAAAATATTACTGTCACGTCATTGGTGTTCTTGGCTCGCGTGCAACTATACACGATACTCAGTACAGAATCAACCTGTTTGTAATAGTAGAGTTACATAAAATGTCTGTTTTTCTCGAAAAGTATTAAAAATATGTTGTTGTTGTTAGCTAATGCTGGATTTCTGACAATGAAGTCATTAATCCTCTTGCTCTCCAATATTTTTCACTGATGGATGGGGCACTAGAAGTGGCCGGGCATATTTGAAGGTGGTCTCGATCCATTTCCTCTTGCAGATCACATAGAGGACAGAGTGGTGAAGAATATATCCCAATTCTGTTTAAATGTTTTGCCAGACAATCATGTCCTGTAATCAACCTGAAGGTTGCAACTGCTGTTTTTAGAGGATACTCTGGAATTACTGTTTGAATGTTTGGTAGTTCCCGTTTTTATTCTTTGATTTTTCATAGTAATATTTTGCAATATTTTTTTTGAATTCAGAGTTGACTAATCTTTTCGCTGCATAAAATGGTAGATTAACTATAGATTTTTGTACACCACTGGTACCCTTTTTTGCAAGAAAATCAGCTTTCTCATTACCACTCAGTCCACAGTGAGCTGGTATCCATTGGAAGACTAGGTGTTTTTGAAGTGCTGTTAGATGGCTAAGCATTTTCCAACATTCTATAATTGTTTGGCTTTTTGGTGACAACTTGGAAGTAATTGCTATAATTGCTGCCGTGGAATCTGAGAGAATAACTGCTTGCTGAAAATGTAAAATTCTGTACAAAAGATTTTGTAGGGTATTAAAAATATATCCATCAACTTTAAAACATATTTATATCTGGAGAGAAGCATGTGAAAACGTTTAAATAAAAGCTGCAAGTTAAAGTCTCTGTTCTGGTCTAATGATTGGTGTATGTACTCGTAACGAAATGCTCCGGAGATCATTTTCTTTCTTTGCATAGTTTCACAGCCGGAGCCCTTTTGACCACGCGGAGTAAGCCAAGTGGTGTAAGGGGCGTGTAAAACTGATGAGTGGAATTAAAGTGTTTGTTTTAGTTTCATGCTTCGTACACCGATGTTTGCCTCGTTCTGTACTGCTTATGACCCTTGATGTAAGTGTTATTAACTCTCTCTGCTCCTGCCGACTTTACGAATGAAAACGGGCCGAAACTTGTGTGTGTGTGTGTGTGTGTGTGCATGGAGAGCCCTTGCAGAGATTTCTGCTTGCCTGCACACTTGGGAAATCACCGAGGGCTGGCATTAGCCTGTAAAGAATTTTTACAGGATCCCACCTAATGAAGCAGGTGCTATGTTATGTTGGAACCTTACCAAAATATCTCCCCTCTGCTGGTTGTATTTTTCATGTTTCTTAACTAAGAGAGAGTTCGGGAATTTACCTTTTATATACTACCGAAACATAAGCAGAACTAGCTGCATTCGCGCACTGTAGTTGGTAATCACAATGCTTGCATTTGCTAATGAGAAATAAAAGTATGCTGCTTAACACTAAAAACATCGTTGGCTCAATTTGACCCCTTTAAACTTTTGACTGTTATTGCTCCCTTTAACAAAAAGCACAGAACCTAGTAACTCTAAACTGAGAAATAGTTTGCACTATTACATAGTGGCGTACAGATAGCGAATTTAATAAAATGCAAGGGTATTATGCGTATTTGGAGGCCTTCGTAGCTTCCCCTTCTTTCCCTCTCTTCACCCCTCTCCATTGACAGAAGTATTCATGCTACTGGCTGAACGTAGCTATAACCATGTCGTATACATCAGAAGCAACGCGTGGCCAGTCTATGGCAAGCTGGTAATAGTTGGACAAATATCAGAAACTGTGCAAATTCACAGAAATGTAATCAAATGTTAATACCATTCAAGAAAGGCGGTTTATTGCGTGCATATTAGAAGAAAACCTTTCATTCGAAAGCAGAAACTGCATTATAATATAACATAATAGACAAGCATATATACAGCTATTTCGATAAGAATTTTAACTTCAGAATAAATATGAGGAGAATTCGTCGAAGAATTAAACTTTTTATATTTTTACTTTCTCTACTGCATATAATAAAGTAGAGGAAGTATTGTATTCAACCCAAAAATTCGATGTCCAGATTTCACCAGAAATATCTGTTTTAAGGCCCCCTGAATCCAAAAAGAGCACTTTTAGAAAACGGTTCGTGTGTGTGTATGTGTGTGTGTGTGTGCGTGTGTGTGTGTGTGTGTGTGTGTGTGTGTCACTGTGGACAGCATACTCAAAAACGAAAAGTCGGTTAAAAACCAAAGTTGGTATTTAAGTTTAATATCTTTCAAAGATGCGACACGAAGATTTTGAAGAAAATTCCTCCATCTAAACTACCCTTTACATGAAAAACTTTTCGAAAATTTTCATTTTCTTGAAAATGGCTCTAGCGATTTTGATTAAAATGCCATAAGTTTGAGATATTTTTATGGCAAATAAAATATATATTGCATTTTCTGGCTATAGCCCACAAAGTCCTATTTACTCTGGATCACTTGCATAACTGTAAACCGTAAGAGATAGAACAAATCTTACTCTACAGCAAATGTAGATTTTGCTAAAACACAATTTAAGGCCAAGTAAGTTTTTTTAGAGTGAACCATTCCTTGTTATTTGTGTAAGTTTTGGAGAACTTACACTTCTGTCAAATGAAACATCGTTATTAACTTTTATATGTTAACCGTGTAAAGAGAACAGAATTTGAAAGTGGAGATTTTACTATCGCTCAAAGTCTACTGCATTCCCATATTCTCCTTGTATCTATAGGAGGATAAACAATAAGATAATTTGTGCACATGTTTATCTCTACTGACGCGAAGATATGGGAATTAGAGTTTTTAAAAATGGTTAGTACAAGACTAGAGCAAGTCATCTGAGTGGAACAGTTAAAGCTTTTCTTGTAACACAGACTCGTTTAGCTCAATAAACGTTGGTTATTTCAAGCAATATTGCAAAAAGGCATTGCATTAAGTATTTGGACATAAATCTAAAGAAAATCAAAACGTGCCTTTTTACGAGGCGTGGTGTGTGTTACTCTCCCCTCCCCTCCCCTCGCCACCGCCTTTGCTTGTCCTCATTGCAGTGCCACGCCTCTAGCCTCACATTGCAACTGTCAATGGTCAGTAGTTATGCCTCATCCCTTGCGAGACCCCGTAAGACGATAAGAAACAGTGCATATTACTAAATTCGTTTTGTGTATATTATGGTACCTTTAGCACAATTCTTCTGGTCGCAAGTAAGGAATTTAATGAACCTTGCAGGTGTTTTTTATTCCATGTAAAATACTGAGTATCTACGATCTTTCATTTATACCAGTTAGGCTAATATATAGGTACATAAGAATGTTATTAACTATGAGTTGACATCAGATATGCTTAACAAGGGCAAGAAGCAATCTTAAATTGGATCTCTCCGGATGTAGACTGGGGATGCTTTTATTACGGTTTCCCATTTTATAACAAGCTTGTGCTTCGGCTAGAATTGCTCGTGTTAACGCCTTTAAAACCAAATTGTGTCTTTTGTTTTTATCAATCCAATTTTATTCCGTAGACGAGTTTCTTTTTCATTCCTTCTTTTCCCCATTTATATGCCGTCTATAACACCTAAGATCGGATCAGCGGCTTTGCACAAGGAATAATCTATTGCTTATCGGCAATGACATTCACTCGTTTACTTTGTGTATCTCTAGGTTTGTTTACGTTGGGTTTTCGTTATAAAAATGAAATTCACACACACACACACACACGCACGCACGCACGCGCACACACGCACACGCACACACGCTCACACACGCACGCACGCGCTCACACACACACACATTTATAATACTAATAATTAGGGCCCGGATTTTTAGGTTCTTAAAATTAACGTTATAGTTATTTTTGTATCTTTAAAAAGTTTTTTTTTTTTTTTTTTTTTTTTTTTTTTTTTTTTTTTTAGTTCTTTAACCTCCTGAAATCGTTTTTATATTATTATGTTTATTAATTTTATTATTAATTGTCCTGTTTTTTATAGCAATGTTGCTGATATGTCCTGTAGATCCTTTGTGCTGCTCAAAATGCGATTTTTGGCCAGAGGGCACCTGGAAAATACTTAAATAAAATTATAGTTTATGCGCTATGTACATAGCAGGTGTTTAATCCTTACCTGCATTTCGGCATTCGAGAACAGGTCGTACAGGTTCTCCTGTACGGTATGTTTATCTGCACAGCACCTAGCCGCTTAATGCGACTTTATCTGTGCAGTATACATAGAAGGTGTTCATATTTGTTCAAGCTTTTGTGTCTGTGGGCATGGTTTCTTTCGCTTTTGGCAAAATATTACTCTGCCATCTGTGGTAAAGTTCGGATCGTTAGCTATCCATTGACGAATCAACCACCTTCGAGATGAGCTGACTTTAGGCATGACACTGGCTCCTTAAATTACCTGCCTAATCCAAGGAAAATTAACTTCTAACGATGTAGTAATTGTATGCATTAACAATACACGATAGTCGACTGAACACAACGGATACTGGTTTTAAACGGATTGGTTTGAGCTTATGGCGGGTTCTCCTAATGACCCCTTTCCCCTCGACAACAACCCCCGCATTCCTTGCTTGCAACAATACAGAGCTTGGTCCCACACAGCTAAATACAAGTCAGTTGCCTCTTGCATTGTTGTCTTTACTCCTCTAAGCATATATAAGTGAAAAGACGTAGCAAAGATGTAACAGTCAAGGTCCATTCATAATTTCATAAACATTTCATTTTCCCATTTTAAAATATTTTTTTTCATTTTAAAATAAATAGGACATTTAGCCTCTTTTAGTTTTTAAAGTCTCATTTAGCCATTTTTAGGTTTTATAAGATTCAAGCATTTGGCTTCGATGATCATGAAACAGATAATTAAATTAAACCACTGCAGTTAACTATCAAGGAATAAAAT
>CM060962.1:281712200-281937200 GCA_030765045.1 Tenodera sinensis
TTTCTTTGTTCCTGCACTAACCACTCTTACAAACTCTTATTTCTATATCTTCTTCGCGTTAGTTGAGATAAGCATTTGTACAAATTATCTTATTGCTTATTTCCTTGTAGGTGCAAGGGGAATATTAGAGTACAGTAGACTTTGTGCGGTATCCAAATCTTTTAAAGCTTTGAGATTCAGTTCTCTTAGCACGCTTAACGTATAAAAAATGAACAACGATGTTCCATTTCACGAAAGTAGGTTTTCCGAAACTTGACACAAATAACAAGGAATATCTCTGAAATGATTCTCTTTAAAAAAAAAAAAAAAAACAGACAAATTGTGTTTTTCAGCGGGATCTACATTTTTTGTGTAGTAAGATTTTGTCTATCTCTTACGGTTTACGAGTTATTCAAAAGTTATTCAGAGTAAACAGGAATACACAGGCTATAGCCAGAAAATTCAAAATATGCATTTCATTTGTCATACAAACATCTTAAACATAAGGCATTTTAATCAAAATCGGTACAGCCATTTTCAAGAAAATCAAAATTTTTAGTTTAGGGTGGGGCTATTTTCTTCAAAATCTTCGTGTCGCAGCCTTTAAAGACATTATGCCTAAATACCAACTTTTGTTTTTAACAGACTTTTCGTTTGTGAGTTATGCTCACAGTTATGTCCACAGACTGTCAGACTGACACACACACACACACACACACACACACACACACACACACACACACACACACACACACACACACACACACACACACACACACACAGAGAGAGAGAGAGAGAGAGAGAGACGCGCGCGCGCCTACCTTTTTCTAAAAACGCCTTTTTTTCGGATTCAGGGGATCTCAAAACATGTTTCCGGTGAAATCTCGACATCGCGAATTTTTGGGTGGAATACAATACTTCCTCTACTTACCAGTAGAGAAAGTAAAAAAGATCAAGATAAGAGGCATTTTTATGTTAAATATTGACTTTGTGTTTTTTAAAATTGTTTCATTTGTTGTTTAACTTATTTAGTCATATCAACAATGATGGTATTAGTTCTCCCTCAACTGTAGGATTTCTTAATTTTGCTTAATATCATTTTAACACAGCCACATTCGCTCTGACATTAATACTTCCAGACTTTGTGGGGATAGGGAGTTATTCTGGTTAAAGACAAACTCCCAATTCCTGTCGGGAATCGAATCCGGACCTTTTTGTAGGATTTTTATTTGTGTTTGCGGTGATTTATAGTAATTACGCTTATGTAATTAGCCTCGGCTGCGACTGTTTCTCTCTTGGAAGAGCTGTTAGGTTTTGAAAGAATTACCCGGAAAATCGTTTTTTATAATCATGCGAGCATTTATTTACTGTTAGTTTAAAGTCGTGTGTTTTACAAATATTCCCTCTGGTAAGCAACCACGTACGCATATGCACCGCGTATTACTTTGTATTTGCAACACTGACGTTCCCGTTCATTATTTCTTTAAAGTTACTGTGTTGAACATTGTAACGGTATCTCAAATAATAACGTTGGGTAGACGAGCCGAATGACGCTAATGTATAACTTGAGTAGGTACTTGTGTGAGTCGTGTGTCTGGAGTCGCTCCGATGCCTGTGTTTGAATTTTGTTCCAATAACTCCTTTTTTCCGTTTCCTATCAGTGTTTTTGTGATATCATTGGTGGAATTCTATTCCAATTTCGTGATACGCCCGAAGGATTTTGTTTTCCCGAGTGTCCACCAATAGTGTATTTCTCGCTTCATGAGCATTTTTAGAAAGTGTTCACGATGAGTCAACACCATCCCTATTAGGGTAAACAATAAATTCTAAATAATCTCCATTCGGCTTTGTTTCGCATTCTCAATCGACCATAAGCTAATGGCTACGTTTTCCATATACCAAAAGCTACTGGGCCTGCAAGATTTTTCGGAGTATTATCTGTTGACTTGCTTTCAGAATAAATAGTTATCAGTAATATTACTTCCTGAATGGATCCTTATTAGTAGCATTGCCGGTATGAAATTCCAACGCCTTCAACATCAACACGTACGTATATATCAACATCTACGAAGTCCGTAGTTGAAAAGAACACCTTCGCTAAGTCACTACCAAAAACGTCAAGCTCAACAATTAAGACTGGCAAGCCGTAATATATGATGCATCACAAGAACAGCTATATTAGAACCGACTTTCTGAAGGATATTACTAGTAATAAGAATGCTCCTAGTACATCCAAGGGTCGTAAAGAGTCCACGAACATTCCTTGAAGTTCCTCTTCTGAGGACTCTACTGGGGTGAACTTTGATCGACGACTTTCATCTTCCCCGATTTCCGTTTCCAATCAATTCGAGGCTATCGAACCGAAATTCTCTATTGGAAAACGGTCCTTCTAAGTGCAACCGATGGAGCAGTAAGATTCTGCCTGTACTGCAAGAACGCCAGTGAAAAAGAGGCACAGTAAAACTCCAGCAAAGGATGTTAGCCCAACACCAAAGAAAAATAATAGATTATTTCAACTACCACTGTCGTCTACAACGTAACGGAGAGTTACGTTTCAGTACCTGCCCCATATAATTTTTATACTTATTATACAATAGAATATAAGTGGAATTAGAACATTCAACCTGAATTTGAACTTTTGCTAAATAGAATTACCCTCTGGCGCATGTTTGCAAGAGATAAATTCCGTCCGCAAGACTGCTTTAAAAAAAACGGTGCACCCTACAACGGTGTGATCTTACACCGGAGGAAGATCTTCCTGCCTACAGGAGCACTATGATCTTATCAGAGATGAGATTCGCGAAATCTGTACCCCTACAGTCTGACACCCACTCAGATTGTATTGCGATCCAAGCGATTTACCATTTGCAGTAACTGCCTCCGTCTCATGACCTCTCGCTCACTAACCTAGAGGATCTTGTTTTCAAGTTACCAACATCTTTTCTGTTGGTGGGAGACTTCAATGCGTATCACCCACATTGGGGCTCAATTTGGGCTTATGCGAGAGGCAAATTAATCATCGAGAATCATAACCTTACTCTCTTGAACACTGGAGAGCCTGCATTTGTTTCTGACTCCTACAGAAGCTTCTCTCGCCTTGACCTAGAAGTTTGTTCACCACAGTTGGCGCTTCCCTCACATTGCAATGTCATCCCTGATTTACACTCTAGTGAACACTTCCCATTTCTTAAGTCTCTTAACACAAGATACATAACCTACACGTATGCCTAGATGGGCTTTGATCATGCAAACTGGAAGCTTAACACCCAACAGCTCTCCGCGGAAATAATCTTAGAGCAGTGAAGGAAATTCTGATAAGCTGAGAAACCTCCTCTCATGTATTTCGTTGGCTCGGTTGCGTATTGGGCGCTACAGTTTTAAGCACCTTTTTCAGGGGGACACTACTCCGCTTTGTCCGCTGTGTGACAAAATTTTGTCGACCTGTCACGTGTTGCTAGAGTGTGTTTCCGTGGCCCACTTTCGGGACTCCCTGCAACTGCTTGTGTGTCTTGCAGAGGTCCTGGCAGAGGATGAACAAGCGGATGAATTTTTTTTTAATATTTATCAATCGTGAACTTGCAAATGACAGTTTAGTAGTATAGATATTGAGTTTTCGTACCTTTTGAACTTTATATATTTATTCTAATTTTGGAGCCTGCCATTATTATTTGTGTATATTTATTTGAACTTCTGGCTTTTCGTAGGATTTTTATTTTGTATTAACCTTTATCTCTGGTTCTGCCATGATTCATTTTATAAGGGTGCTGATGATCCTGGTAGTAGAGCGCCTTTAATTATACACCATTATCATCACACCACTGTTTGGATACTATAGTAGAGAATGCAATTGAACAGTTTTTAATTGACGGTGTTCCGGATAGCGTGGCAGTGACAGTGACTTTCTGCTATAGAACAACTTAAGAAAACTTATTTACAAAATATCCAGCAATGCACGTAATACGAACGAACACATTTCACAGCTAATTAAGCTACGTACGTTGTGTGGGTATTTTTCTACATGGATTATATTGCTTTACTAACAATAATGTTATTTAAGGAACATATCAAGTTGATCATCAATTCGCCTGGTTTCTACAGACTTCTGGCTTGGTAAGTAAACTACTTTCAATGGTGAATCCAGCTGTAATTGATTGCTTGGGCTTAGTCGAGTAAATACTCTATTTCCATTGTTTAATAAACCGCTAACTTTATTTTAAGCCTACTGGAAAAATAATTCCCAATATGATCTCCTGAAGTCAGTGATAACGCAGTCAAAGGAGCACTGGTATGCAGTTTCGGAATCTTGTGAGTAAATTTGCAGTCTTAAAGAGGAGAATGAGGAATTAATAAGTGAATTCTAGTAAGTTTTCTGCTGTTGCTTCAAATTTTTAGGGCCTTCCACAATGAAAATTAAGCATTACTAGAATGACGTAAAACTTCGACGTACACTTTAACGCGAGATTTTGTCATTCACATTAACGCAAACGTCAACAGCACCCAATCGCAAGAGAGACTAATATGGCGACATGCGAAGCGGCCACCGAGAAAAAAGGTTATACGAGTATACATGTATCAAACTATACAAGCGCTAGCTATCCGGATAAAGAACGTTAAGCTCACAGAAATACATAACGGACAAGCACCATTTGCTTTGCTATTCCAGCGATTCCCTCCTAGTAATCTTGCGCAAGGTTATTTAACGAGTGAAAATGTAGCGACAAAAAATTTGAAGAGAGATGGCAGAATAATCACCTGAAGAGAATTGCTCTCTAATTGATCTTCGAGGCGTACATAAACATAAAAGCTTGGACCTTGCAAGCTCCTAATTTTACGTTCAGTTCCACGTTTACTTTTGTTTACGGATTCTTTGTGAATGGTTCCATCACAATATACTTACATCATTCAGTTTTTAATATAAGATTTGAAGCTTCCACGGCGATGATTACTAATTGTTATTGGAGCTTTCGACCATACTTAACTATCAGGATATAAATAGTAAATAAATGGACGTCTCAAACTCATGACCTTCATCGGGAAATTCATAAGAAGTAAATGGCCATCTGTAAAATCGTGACCTTCTTTAAGTATTCCTGTCCAAGCTGTGCTCAGTCGTAGGCTGTTGTCCCTATTAAAATTATTGGGCCTTAATTTAATTTCAATTGCCTCTTTTACAATCTGTCGTAATGTTGGTTACTGCGGCGTAAGACCGCGACCTCATCAAATAAGATTCTTTGACCATTCTCGAGACTAGGCAGTGCTATTGCTGATTTTTCTGGTTATAGTAGTCGCAGATCCCATTTTATAGATAGTACACGGCTGGTAACTCGAGAAGCTTTAATTTGTATGCAGTTTTTAAGTTTACTTTAAGCATGCATTTAATTTTCTCTCGTCTCCTTAGCTCGGTGGTAGCGCTGCTGTTTACCAAGAGGGGTACCCGGCTTCGATTCCCGGTACAGGTGTGGGGATTTTCTCCCACTGAGCACCTGGTACAGGATGCACTCAGCCGCGTTAGGTCCCTGAGGGACCAACTGAGGAGCTACTTGATTGAAAAGTGGTTGCCCCTGGTTGAGAAGATCGCATAAGCGTTCGGGAGGGACCGGGGCGATGGCCACGTCCCACCTCCAGTTTTACACCCTACTTAGGACGCCTGTAGTGGGTAAAAGTGGGGCATGCAGCGGTCGGGCGGTAGGCTTTGGCCCAGATGGGCTGTTGTGTCACGGGGTTACGCGGTTATAGATTTAATGGGACCTTTCACTTTACTTTCCAGTGACTGCATAGAGCTACTCCTTGCAGCCGCTCCTTCACTCTGTATTAACGTTCACTGCATCAGGAATTCATGCTATGTAAGTAAAGGAACACGTTCCAGAAAGTTCCGCTATCAGTACTTAGAATTATAATAGTACTCACCTGCTACTTGTAGCAACTGAAGCTTGAGGGATCTTATCTCTGTAGTCAGACGTTCAACCTCAGCTCTATTCTCCTCCTCCCTTTGTTGCAGTAATTGGATGTACGAGTTAACAGGTTGCTGACCCTCTGTCGACTGCGTGGAACCCACTCCTGGCAACAACAACAATAATAATATGTGTTATTTCTTATATTTTTCTTCAAAAGTGATAGAGATGCTCGGTATCTGCTACTTAAAATTATTTATCTAGTAGTACACCGGATGGAAGTTTTGACGTATGACTTAATAAAATATTTCTGTACTGTTTTTGCTGATTGCACTGGGTTTTAAAATAAGCTTGTTTTGGAATAACATAAACCATATAATTACGCAAAATATGCTCCAAATGTGGACTGCCTTGTTAAACCGAGTGGTCTCTTTGTGGCTCGGCCACGATCTCATATATGCGTGATTCGCTAGCACTATGGTGACTGCGGTATTGTTCCGCGACCTCACTAGCGGTGAATGACCCATTTAAAGTTAACGCTTGAACGGCTGTAAAATAAATATATTCCTTTCATTCATTTGATTAAAGTCGCTATAACCCAGAGGTCATGTTGCAACTACATTGTCTAGTTCACATTACAACAAATATGAACATTTCAATGTTACAGACCATTGTACAACTGAATTACTTTTATGAAATGGAGTACATTGTAGATATTTAGGTCACTGACGAACCTATTCATAACAGTTAGGAAGATATATTGAATACTGAAAATTACAAATCAACCAGCAACGAGTACATTCGCAATGTTCTTGTTGTCAGCGTTTGAAACAAAGAATACAACCGATTAGCAAGCGCAGCTGTAAGATAGCATTGTTGGGTACACTGTTAAAGTAAGAAAAATGGATTCTTGGACAAAAGGCAATTCAGATCTCTCTTGCTGAAGTATTTTTCTTTATTTGTGATCATTCAGGAAACATATCGCTCTGAGTGTATGTGTATTTTAAATTTAACTATTTTTCATCATTTGTGATCATCCTGGATGCATATTATACTGACTTTATGCATACTTTAAATGTTATGTACCCCCTAGAAGCCTTCGCGTACACCTGGGAGTATGCGGACCCCAAGATGTAGGTATATGTCTGTCTTAAAGGATTTGACTGCCCCCTAAATACGTTCCTTTAGCACTAGAAACAGAGGACAATCATAACGCAAAGTTTGGGCTGTCTACTACTCTGGATGGTAATTTGTTTACGGGGTACTACTGGAAAATGGCACACCCATCGGAGGTGTTAAGGTTAAAGATCCAAATGAGATACCCTAGAGGTATACCTTTTAACCACGTGAAATGTTTTGAAGTTATTCCTAATCGTCTGCAACTTGGCTAATAGTCATATGTGCATTTTATGTTAGGTATAGATTGGACGCCTTTATTTTAACATATCGCATAGTGCACTTGGGGAAGGCATATGTGCCTGGACAATTTCCGGTGTTTTGTCAAATAAAATAACGTAAAAACCACCACCAAACACAATGACATATGAATGAATAGAAAGGCTGCGCCGCAGCCTTTAAACAACACTGGCCAACAAAAGTGAGCTTTGTAAAGCTTTAGAGCACCAAAATGGGTTATTTTTATGTATTTCGACATGTTGAACACGAATCTAGCATTGGTTTTTTCACAGCACCCACAGTTTCTGTGTAAATGTTACCAGTCACTATCTCCTATTTGGTTTTGTGATGCTTAAACAATAAGATTTCGTCTGTAGACGCTAATATATCAACACAAAGACCACGAAATGGTATTGAAGTATACTTTCATATATACCTAAGTTATTTTTGGACGTTTGCTGCGCCTCTTATATGTGCCACTATTCTCCTACAGTACTATCCAAAACAGTAGTACTTCTTGTACTTACATTGCCCCTGATAGTGTTGCACCATGCAGATTTGGTCTAATGAAATCTTTCCGCTTGTTTATCGGAGACTTGTCCAAGAGCATCAGCAGGAAATGTATTCAAGTGTGAGTGAAGAATGTGTACTTTTAATGACATGTTACAACCGATATTACGGTAAGGCTGTAGTAATTTGTTCACTAACACATCACTATTGTCTGCTCTCTTGTTTACAAACAAATCAGAATACAGTTTTCTTAAAGAATTCCAGGACTCCAGTTCAAGAGGGTTCAAAGCTTTGACCATTGCAATAACAAACAACTTACTAACAAAGTCTTTCAATATCACCAATAGAACGTTTGCTACGTTCTTGCAAGCAGATTCCATTTGTGTACGGGCAGGACAAATACTTCTGTTGTAGTGACTTCTCCGATCACAGTTACCCCATTCACAAAGAATACAGCAATGCTTTATATGGCCAGATTGCAATCCTGTAAGTATCGCAGTTACTTATAAGTCAGCACAGATTTGCCAGCTATGGACGTTATATTGAATTTTATTCAACAAGAGTTTCATACTACTGTATGTTTGCATAAATTAACATTACTTGCGATATTACTAATACTGTATTCAAATTTGAAGCTATATGCTTTGAGGTGTAGCGAAGTTTGTGTGTGATGGCTACTCTGTATTTGTATAGCTGGAACCTTCCACACATGAAGTCTAGGTCATCTTAAATATAGAACATGTGTCAAATGACTTTTTTTTTTTTTTTTTTTTTTTTTTTTTTAAACACTGACCTTATTCTTTGTTATTGCTGTCAATTTCCCGATACTTTAAACTATTATGGTGCAAGTCGCTTTTCGGTTGTGCATCTCCGTCATGTGAAGAGAACGGAATTTCAAAGCAAGCATACATTATGTCAATGAGATTAATATTTGGAGAAATGATTCGTTATGCCTTTCGTTATAGGTACACGGGAACACAGCAGACTGAAGATGGCAACGGCTCCTTAAATAGACAATAAAGGAGTAGCGTATTTACACAATCACCAATCAAAGCGTTTTCGATTTGGTGTTCCCGTTTTAATGTAAAAACTGTACAGTGATTTACAAAGCGCTGAATATATCAAAGACATTATCTACACTATTTGGGCTTATGCGGTGAGCTATAGGATTAAACTCCTCCCAGCACTTCAACAACACTGCACTTCGCCTCCTCAGGGGATACCAAACTGAGTCTGCCGTTTGATGTATGGATACTCATACATTTAATACGATTTAGGATCATTTCAGCTTGTTCCTCAGCATACACGCTCTGAACCACTAAATTATTGCTCGACTGTTTCATTCGCTAATCCTATTTACTCTGTTAAAGTACATTAGCGTTGGCTGAAAATCAGTGTTAGAAATGTATGTTATATTAAATTAGACGATTTTCATACTTTGGCTCTTACAATTCCGATTAAAATGTACGGTTATGGAACAATTGTTTGTGTATATATACAGGTTGGAAATGAAATGATCCGCCAGACTTTAACAGCAAATTTCTCATGTTGTGAATAACAAGAAGGTCTAATACCAAAATGTTGAAAAGTTTATAGTTTTCTATAAAACAATATTTGTATCAAAATATTTATCACCACCTGGCTGAATTATTATTCACTGAAGGTTCTTGATTTATGGCTATATTCCTAGAAAATTGAATAAACAACTTTTCCCTTTGGGTATTTCAATAGATTCAACGGTTTTTGTGTAAATTAAATTTAAAAGAACCCACAATTTATTGCAACAAAGAAAAAGTTGTTTATTCAATTTTCTATGAATATAGCCATAAATCAAGAACCTTCAATGAATAATTTTTCAGCCTGGTGATGATAAATTTTTTTGATAAAAATATCTTTTTTCTAAAAAACTATAAACTTTTCAACATTTTGGTGTTAGACTTTCTTGTTATTCACAACATGAGACATTCGCTGATAAAGTCTGGCGGATCATTTCACTTTCATCCTGTATATATGTTATTGCAGAGCGAGCCAAACGTTGCACCATTTGGAACATTTTATTCTTTGTAACATAATTGGCCTTTGTAATCCTTTGTTGGAGTGAAAGTCAGGGACGAGGTATATGTGTGGAAGTCTTAATCCTCGCGGTCTAGCATCACTCGGAGAGCTTGAACATTCTTTTAATATTATCACAGGGGTAGCACGGATATATTATATTGATGAAAGAACCAACATTACTTTTAACAACGTCTTAAACATTTTATTAGCACTCAAAAATCGTCAGCCTTCTTATGAATCACTTTTACAAATTTTCCGTTAAACAATGACGGACTTCGACGCTAATGAAAAACAATTGGCTAGGCACAGCCAACAATTCTAAAAAGCCAATATTCCTTGCGCAACTCACTGCAATTTATTGATTTCAACTATTGTCACTTGCGATACAGTTTTTTGTAAAGAGTCGTATCGAATTCGCAATTATTGTTCACATAATAATACGTAGTTAATATTTTTCGTCGTTACACTATCGATCTGAGCCCCTTCCCCCTTGGTTGTAGAACAACGAACAAAAGAAGTCAGCCTACGCTGCCTATATTCTCACAGAATTATTTCAGAGGGCTTTCTGTTGCCTCTGTATTTACATTTGGAATTATTTCAGAGAGCTTACACAAAATACTACCTCAATTATGATTGCTACCTTAATAATTGCAGCGCGCTTGCCGGAGGACCTGAGTTACATCCCCGGTACCAGCATGGGGATGTTATCCCCTCTGGGAGGTCTGGCATGGGGTGCACTCAGCCTCGTTGTGATCCTATCGTTGAGAATTGTAAGACCAGCACTTACAATCAAATAAACATATAACATACACATGAGTCATATTTAATCAGATAACGCACTTTTTGCATAAGTATTAATACTTTAATTGCCTAAGGATGTACTGCGTCTCTTATATTTACCTTTTATTCAGTCAATGAGTAAAATATTAAAGGTTGAAACAGTTCATCACTAACACTATTATTATTATTATTATTATTATTATTATTATTATTATTATTATTATTATTATTATTATTATTATTATTATTATTATTATTATTATTATTATTATTATTATTATTATTATTATTATTATTATTATTATTATTATTATTATTATTATTATTATTATTATTATTATTGTTATTATTATTATGTGTTTAATGTTAGGAAAATGAGTACTAAAACATTTTTTAGACATTTGATAGCAAAAGTCGGTCTTTTAGTAGTTTACTACAGTCTACAAATATAAAATTCTTCCAGTCAGTGCTCAGTGCAGTGCCAACTTTGGTATCTTACGGAATGACCATGGTCTCGTTCAAGTAAGCTACGAATCTCAGTTATACAAGGTTTATATAAAATGGTGAGTCATTTGATTGTGAATATGGACTGTGCTGTGTTTATTATACAATAAACATTACAGTTTCTTCAAAGAGGACTAAGTTTAGAAACAACTTTTAATCTATTAATTAAATTGTGTTACATTACTTTCATCGTTTTATTACTTCCACTGCCTCCCTTATGTAGAATGTTGTGGTTTTGTAAAAATCATCATGTTGTCAACACTGATGCTAAGCAAGGCAGCCCGATGACCATCATGCAAAACGTAAAACAATACTATATATTTATATATAATCTATAATACACCTATAAATATTCAACACTGTCTAAAAATAGTGCATGATGCACGGGTTAAAAGGATTTTATTTTGTTCGCAGGTTTCATCAACTCGGCCTGCGACCTCGTTTCGGAATCACACCTGCTCACAAAATAAAATCTTCCTTTTAACCCTTGTATCATAAATAACTACTAAAAACTCTTATGCATTACATTAGTATCACTTGGTCTACGCAACCTTATACAAAGTTTTCTTATAAAGGCCTTGTGTTGCATTATGTTAATCTAGCTAAATATTTGTAAACATGGTATTATTACACATTTCGCTGCACGTAATCCAATATTTTAAGAGTTGCTTGCTATGTGATGCCTTTGATATTCCTTTCTCTTGCTGGACTAAGGGGCAGGGAAAGAGAGAGAGAGAAAGAAAGATATAAAAAAGAAATAGCGACTTGTCAGTTTTAAGAAGTATAACGCGCTTGATAATTCAATAAAGAATACCTTAGAAATGTCTAATATCACAGTTTCTTTGACCTAAAATGAGGTTCTTAACGAGATCCACAATTTTGAGTAGTTAAGTTCTTGTCTGTCTCTTGACGAATTACGGGTCATACAAAATGCATCTGGTATGAAGAATGTAGCCTATTCGCAGAGCAGGATGTTATTGTCATACAAACACATTCAACATGTTTTAGCCAGAATTGTTCACCTATTTTGAGAAAATAAAACATAGGCAACATTTTTCCATGTAAAGCACAGTTTGTGTGCGGGGATTTTCTTGAAATTCTCCTCCATAGAAGACGCTGAGCTTATCTAAAAATAAAATTTGGTATTTAATCTACTTTTCGTTTTTGAGCTTATGCTATTCAGAAAACTGACGAATTTCTAGAAATGCTTTACTTTTTACTCAGAGGAGCTCAAAATATGTATTTTCAGTAAAATATCCGTGTATGATTTTTGGGTGGAATATAATATTTCCTCTTCTTACTATAGGTTAAGCTGAAGAAACAGTAAAACAGCCATTGATCATATAACAGAACTTTTACTCTTTGAATTCAATGTCTTTTACAAAAGTACATACATAACGCAGTAAAGTGACTGTGTGCTTGTACGAGAAATTGCAATCTGGTGAACGGGCTGGCCTATGGCAAAGGAAGAGACCCCACAATTGTGTTACGAGAATAAAAACATATTAAGAGGAATCTTGCTTTGTCTTAAAAACCTCAGGACAACTTTAACTACCTTAATCCATTTTACAATTAGACTGACATCGTAGCTAAGCTGTTCGCAGCAGTAAAGTGGAACCAACTGCTATCACGTGAGTTGTTCCGCGTGGTGAAGGTATTCTTATGTCTCTGACTGAAGTTAGATATGAATCTGTTCCTACTGGATGGAAGTAGAGTGGGCGCTAATGAAGGATATGGTCACGTAAAACCATAAAACTAATGGTACACGCTAACTCTACCTTTATTTCATAGAATAACATCGTAAAAAGGAACAGTACAACATCGATTGGATGATCACCCAATGGCTATAAATGTCGTTAAGGGGGTTAAAAGAGAGAAACAAGGGGAAGAAAACAGGTGCACAGGAGCAGCAAAAAGGAGTAGACTAGTTATGGTGGACATTTTTAATGTATACATGCCGCCACTTCTTACACAATGAAAACAACAATTTCTCCTCTCAGGTTTTAACATTTTCGACACTTCTGCACTTTTTCTTAGGAACTGATACAGATACAACTTGGCACACTCTCATTTCCTAACATGATGAGTACCGAGCGAGGTGGTGCCATGATAAGGTATGGGACTCGCTTTCGGGAGGTCGCGAGTTCGATTCCTCGACCGCGCAATCTGACTGGTGTTTCGTAGTTACTCCCTGTCACGTAGGTCCCTTTCTATCATTTCCCCTTCATTCCATTGCTTTATCTTTCAGGAACGCTTTCAGGCTCATGGTGTATGGCGGTGGCGGTCAGATAGCGCGGCTGCTTGCACATTGTAAGCGCTGTTCTCGGCGCTAGGTGAAGTGCGGTCGTTGGCCTCTCGTGAGGGACGTTTATCGACACCGGACCCGGCGTGTCGGTGGCTGCTCAGAGGGTCCTGCCCCGGGGTGAAGACCCTTCAGCATTTGCCAGGGACAACCGCGCGTCTGTGTGGCTTGTTAGTGTGCGACTGTCTGGCCTCCTGCATTTCCCACACCTCATCCCTCGGGTGTTGACCACAACAGATCTGTGTAGGTCCCAGTGTACGAGGTGTCCCCCTAGGTTTCTACCATCTACACTTTACCTTTACTATGAGGAGCATTTTGCTGCAGCAGCTTTCCTTTATGACCGCCTCCGTAGCGCACTTGCCTCTGGCACGGAGGACCCGGGTTCGACCCCTGGTATCAGCATGAGGATTTATCCCCTCTGGGACGTCTGGAACGGGGTGCACTCAGCCTTGTTAAGTCCCGGGGGGACAAATTGAGGAGCTACTTGATGGAGAAGTAGCGGCCCCAGGTCGCGAAGAACGCATAACGGCCGGGAGGGCTCGGGGCGCTGACCACGTCCCACCCTCCAGTACTGCACCTCACCAATGACGCCTGTAGTGGGTAGAAGTGGGGGACGCAGCGGCTGAGCGGTAGGCTTTGGCCCTTCATGGGGTGTCGCGCCGGGGTTTAGTTTTAGCTTTCCTTTATTTTGGTTCTCACACATTCATCACAGAGCGTTATAGGCATTACTAGTTACTCACCCCAAATTTAGCGAGGCGGAAATGAGAGAAGAAAACAGGAAATCTACGCAGTTAGCACAGTAACGAAATATTATCTGCGATTCTGTGCTGGTGAAATGCATTTACGGCAGAATGGAACACTCAAGGCCTCTCCAACTTGAATGTTTGACATTTTAAGAAGAGGTAATTTCTAAAGCATTCATAGGAAAAACCCTTAACCTTTGTAGAATCGGAATCTGATTAAGGCTTTGCCCCTCTAGTTGTATAAATCCCCAAACGTGACCTTCAAATGAACAGGTACCAGCGTGTGTAATTAGTGTAAAGTTTTAAAGCTTCATGTTTTAGAAATCTTTTGAAGTGAACCTTCTTATGGGAGGGTTTTGAAATTCTGGTCCGCAACCTTTATGTGTGACGAAAAGTGGTGGGGGTAAACACTGTGTCGGGTAGAGTGGGAGCAGTGTTTCGCTTGCCTTCGGGTATCGGAGAAGAGTGAGACATACGCTCTTCTGGCTTTCTTTCATTCTCGTTGTTAGTGGTTGCGTGTACTGCGTTCAAGCGGCGTGGCGATCACTGAGTACAGCTGTTGGTTGTCATCAGAGCATCCGTTGAAACATATGTCTATAACCAGCGCATTTCGAGTATTGTTTAGTGTTCTCGTTGTTAATAATCTATTTTCTTCATTAAAATGTACACTTTTGTTGTGAATATGCCTCAGTCGGACGCAGAAAGAACAAGAGCGTGGCGTGAGAGAAAACGTTATTTAAAAGTGACTGATGAATAATTAAAATGTTTCCCTGTAATACAAAAGTTTCACTTCTATTGTGTGTCTTTACGACATACTATCTTAGAAATCTAATGCCTAACTGTTTATATTATATTTCTTTGCCTTTATATTGAATTTGTGTAATAGCTAGCCTTTGTAATCCATCCTCTGTTTCTGATAAGAGGACAGCATCACCTGTGTAGCATATTATATGAAATGTTGTGTTTCCATCTTGTATCCCCACTCTTTTGGCAAATCTTCAATTAATTTATCCATTTGTATCTTAACCTATGCAGCAGAAACCAGAGCAGATACAGTCAAAACAAAACAATTAAGTACGTGCGAATTGAAAATATTAAGAAAAATTCAAGAAAAACGTTTATTAGATAAAATACACAATGCAGAAATCAGAGAAAGTTGCCAAATTCAAGATATAACAATATTTATTAATGGGTGACGGGAATGCTGGAAAGAACACGTTAACAGGATGGGAAACAACTGTCTCCTAAATAGAACCAAAGAAGGAAGACCTTTAGATGGGAAAAGGACAAGAGGAGGACCCGCTAGAGATGGATTGACAGCATTGATAACTCATCCGAGGAATATAAGGGGAAATGAACAGGATATTATCCTATACACAAAGAAGTGTTTATACGTTGCAATTCTTGACTGTAGAGAGTTAATATGAAATAACCTGAAAAAGTCAAAATTTTAACATTTCCAAATGTTCAATGTGCATATCACTTATTCCTATGTTTACTTTCCTTACTACGTAGTAGTAGAAGTAGTATTGTAGGGGAAGTATTGTATTTGACTCTAAATTTCTATGTCGAGATTTCACCGGAAATGTATGTTTTGAGGCCCCCTGAATTAAAGAAAGCAGTTTTAGGAAGAGGTCCGTGCGTGTCTGTGAACAGCTTAACTCAAAAACGAAAAGTGGGTTAGAAAACAAAGTTGTTACTCAAGTTTAATATCTTTCAACGATGGGACACAAAGATTTTAAAGAAAATTCTTCCACCCTTAACTACCTCTTACATGGAAAATTTTTCGAACATTTTGATTTTCTCAAAAATGACTAACGATTTTGATCAAAATGCCATATGTTTAAATATTTTTATGGTGAATGAAATGTATTTTTTTTTAATTTTCTCGATATAACCCATGTACTCCTACTTATTCTTGACGACTTTTGTGTAACTGGTAAACCGTAAGAGATAGACCAAATCTCACTACACAAAAATTGCAGACCTCACTAAAGCAAGTTATGTCCAAATGCAATTTTTTTTTTTTTTTTTTTTTTTTTTGGGGGGGGGGTGGGGTGAACCATTTCCTTAATTGTGAGTTTTGCAGTTTTTAAACTTTTCTTAGATGGAAAGTCGTTATTCACTTGTGTATCTGTTTGGGCGTGGAAAGAACGGAATTTCAAAGCTTTAAAAATATTGTCTATCGCTCAAAGCCTACTGTATTCCCATATTCCGTTTGCATCCATAAGAAAATCAGCAGTAAGATAATTTCTGGAAATGTTTATCTAGACTAAGATGAAGATAAAGGAATAAGAATTTGTAAGAATGGTTAGTAGAAGACTGGAGAAGGTTATATGAGTGCAACACATCATATTATTAAAGTTAGTTTTTGAAAAGTTAAGTAGGTAGGCACGTGGTGTCTTGGAAATTAATGTTCTATTAAAATTAAGCTGAATAAATCTGTAATACAAAAGTCAACTGAATTAGTTGAAGTTTGTAAAACTTAGCAGTTTCATTACCGAGTGCTCGCGGAGTTTCAGGGTTCCACGGATCATACTTTCAGAAACCCTCTAAAATGTATAATGTGTACACGTTTTTAAAGTGTAGATATGATTCTGACAGGAGAGAACATTATGATGGCCGCGTTGCTTTTCGACTGGACCCAGGGGAAATACAGAGCTTTCATATTGAGCGATATAAAGAAGGAAATGGCGTGTTTAATGGGCAGGACAATGGCATGAGATCGGGACCTGGTCGTTAACGTGTGATATCGACAACTTGTATCAAGACATGTGGGGCAGTCGATAATAATGGAGGAACGATATCCGATACTTCACAATGGTCATATCTTACCCAGGAGCTGAACAAAAACACCAGGTGTTGCCGATTTTATCTTGTAATGAACAGACCTCCAAAGCACTGTGAGGAATGTAAGATGCAGATCAAAGAAAAAGGTGATGCACTCCCATGACCATCTCTACACACTCTTCTATTTTATACTTACAAAACACCATCTTATTACCTACTTTTGGTTTATTGAGAAAAACAATCACTACGCATTTTTTCCTTTCTTTTCTAGTAGATAGAGGAAGTATTGTACTCCATCCAAAATTTTGATGTCGAGATTTCTCGGGAAATATATGGTTTGAGACATAAAAAGGTATTTTTAGAAAAAGGTCCGTGTGTGTGAGTGAGTGTGTGTGTGTGTGTGTGTGTGTGTGTGTGTCTGTCTGTCTGTGGACAGCATTACTCAAAAACAAAAAGTCGGTTAAAATCAAATTTGATATTTAAGTTTAACGTCTTTCAAGGATGCGACACGATGATTTTAAGAAAATTCCTGCACCCTAAACTACCCATTATTGGAAACTTTTTTGAAAATTATGATCTTCTTGAAAATGGCTCTAACGATTTTGATTAAAATGTCATGTGTTTAAGATATTTTTATGACAAATGAAATGTATATTTTGAATTTTCTGCCTGTAGCCTATGTAGTCCTGTGTACTCTCGATGACCTTTGAATAACTTGTAAACCGTAAGACATAGAAAAAACTTTGTTCTACAAAAAATGCAGATCTCCTTAAAACACAATTTACGTCCAAATAAATTTTTTTTTTTTTTTTTTTTTTTTTTTTTTTTTTTTGTATAGTGAACCATTTAGGAGATATTCCTTCTTATTTGTGTCAGTTTCGGAAAACTTAAAACTTTCGTCACATGCAACGTCGTTATTCATTTTTATATGTTAACCGTGCAAAGAGAATGGTGTCTCAAAGCTTTCAAACACTTGACTATCGCTCAAAACCTACTGTATTCCCATATTCCCCCTGCACCTACAAGGAAAAATTCTGCAAATGTTTATCTCAAGTGTTTGTAGGAATTGTGAGTACAAGAGCATAGAAAGTCATGTGAGTGGAACACATCAGATTTTTTTGTAGTGTTTAACGTCAGCGGCACCGCAGGCGGTGACATTGATGATTAGGGAGCGGATTTTTAAGTGGTAAAAGTTAAAATATTAATTTTTTATGTGCTACAAGTTAAAATATTTCGTAAAAGTGTTAAAATATTTTACTTAAATTCAAAGAAGTGAGAGAAAAGTATTAGGGAAGGCAGTTCTTTCTTAATTATGGTTCTTCAGGAAGTTCACTGTCGATATATTTAGGCAAAATGTTCCTAAGTTGAACATTATTTACTTTTTAGAGTGGGATCTCGGCTGCAGGAAATGCTCTGTATAAATCTAAATAATACTGGGAACACTTGGAATGTATACATTTGGAAAAGCCTGTTTGCCTCTGAATAGCTGTCGTGAATTCATACGAGTCACAGCAGCAATATGGTTACTTCCAGGTAAATGTTGAGCGACTTGTTGACGCTGATCTGCACTTAATTAATGTTTTTCCACAAGGTTGGCACAAAAAAACTTCATTGTACGTGATAAATGCGTTTTAAATTCATCTATGTATTGCTGAAGACCTGATTTAGCACTTGATTTAATTTTACATAGAATGAAGGTGAAGCACCGGTGGAATGAGATGACGGGGGAAAGCGGAGAACCCGGAGGAAACCCGCTCAGGCTCCGCTCTGTCCTACTTGCGCTCGCCTGGGATCGAGCGCGAGCCGCTTTGCTGAGAGGCGAGTGGTCTAATCACTCGGCCACAATACGGCCGACAATTTTTGTTGTACGCATATATTAGCCTTAGGCTAAAGCGATAGTCAGACTTTAAAAAAAAAAAAGTGGATCACTTTATGATGACTTAGAAATGCCATGCGCCTTCTAAAGATCTGCAAAGAAATAATGAATAGCGACTTACTATTTGAAAAAAAGTATAGGTATTTTAGAATTCAAACTAGTAGCAAACAATACTTCAAAAATTTTCCGGCACATTTTGTGAAAAACCTTGGGCTTTAAGGAGATTTAAATGCATTTTCATCAGTAAGATTAAGTTTATCTCTTAGGATTTACCATTCATATTGCAGTAAAAGACTCCAATTTGTGTCGAACAACTTTATTCGTCGCTTCGATGCTCAGCTGCACTCGGCTGTCAGACTGAACCCAATTCTCTGATGAATATCGAGCGAGATGGCTCCACGGTAATGCGTGAGGCCCGCATTCGGGAGGTCGTGGGTTGAATTCCCGTGGCCTGACTTCCTGAACCATGGATTTTACCGGGCGTTACCCACGCAAATGCTGGGAAGGATATTTACACATCTCCCAAAGTCCTGTAGTTTAATTTCATGTTATTTCCATTCTAGTTTTCAATCCTGTCCACCGGCTGTTTTCGAGGGTGACGACTGTGCTCTCTAAATAGGTTCTCGGTGCCGCGGTGGCGTTGCGGTTGTCCTAGGGGGGGGACACAAGTCGAAACATGGATGGCAGGGTTCGGGCGCGAATCTCGCGTCGACATGAGGTACATCTACACCTGTAGGGACCCGTCCACGGTGAATGTCCCCTTGTACTCATCGGCCGCCTGTTGGGTACATCATCTCATCCCTTCCACCCGGGGTTTGATATACACATTCCGAATCAGCGTGATAAATGCAGAATCTCTTCCGATATTTAGTCAATCAATGTGACAACCCTGCCCTACTGAACTCTTGCTAGGCGCTAATTACTCCCTATATAGAGTGTGTCAAAAAACACCGACAACGCTTGGTATGTTGTATGGTATGGGATGGGAAACTGATTGGTCTTCATATAGGAACCCCTGTCCGGAAATGCACGGTTTGGACGCTGTAGCACATCGAAGTGTGAGATGGATATGCGTTCACATTTCGTCAACAAACCCAACATCGAGCTGTTTACATTACAAAGGGCCTTCAAACTGTGTACCTCATACGTCATTGCACAGCCTGTATCGGCGGTGTTGAGCCTCATGCTGATGCAGTATTACCCGCTCCTCACTTCCGCTACCCTACGCGGAATGCTGCTTTCAGGTGATTTCTGCTCCGGCTGCTCTGGCATGTGATCTTAATTTCTGGGTATGCGTGGGTGTTTGCGAATAAAACCAGAACTCTAGTTGAAACACTTTTATTCCCACCAAAATAAGAATGCGTGAGATTTGCCGATCGCTATTAGCAACGTTAAGTCGTTACTGTGTCTTTACTAAGACTGAAGATTGTTACTATTAAATATAATGTGTCCTCACGCTCGAGGATCCGGAATACAAGTCCCGTGACTGAAGTGCTCGCTCGGAGATCCGGGCGACAAGCGTACTGACCCATTCCGTCCGGGTTCTGGAGAGCAAGCCGCACCGACCCTCTCTCTCCGGGTTCTGCCAGGCAAGTGTCTGTGCGTCATGACGCTATCTATAACTTTCCCCTTAAATACCCCTACGACGGGTTTCGAAGAAGTCTCCGCGGCCCTCCCTTGTTTTCCTGCTCAACACCTGCGCTGAGCGATTTCCAGGAAAACTGGCCTTACCAGTTATTTCAGGCTGACTACCTGACACTTGCCCCTAATGACTTGTCTGTAACATTTCGTGCCTTTTGAGAATTTTAACCACAACTAGTCCTCCCAGATCTCGTACCTTTATACATGTAACGATTTTAACATTTTCTGATTATTTAATTCCGCCTTGTGATGCAGTATTATATCCATAATTATGACATTCACAATTTCGGCTTCAATACACATGACCTAATACCCGAGGTTGTCTTTGAAGATTTTCAATCGCTCCGTGGACCTTCGCTGACATTACAGGAGTGCCATACACCATACTCTTCATACAACTCCACAGAAAATAGTCGAGAAGTGTCAGGACTAGCGACCGTGCTGGTCATGGAACTGGTCCACCTTTGCGACGTTGAGGTGATTCCGCACATTTATATCAAAGTGTGCTGGATCTCAAGTCGGCCATTTCAGCAGCTGTGTACTGATACGTGTCGCACTGCTGTTAAAAACATTACTGCACCGGGAACTACACAAGTAAAGTAGTGGGATGCACACCAGAGAACTTTATGGAGGGATTTAGTGCACGTGCAGGAATGTTATTATGCTCAGGTCGTTCATATCAGAACACAGAGGGCTAAAGGGTGGCACACCTTTCATATTAAGATACCAAAACGAATGTTATCAAATTGTCACAACCGTTCGTTTTCAAACTTCCACGCTCCCAAGCGTCCAAACCGTACATTTCCGGACAAGGGTTCCTATCTAAAAATCAATCAGTTTACCATCCCGCACAACATACTAAACGTTATCGGTGCTTTTTTTAACATCTAGTATAGTGCCCACAACAAAGACAGAATGTTCTCAAACGGGGGCAGCTTCTCCCACACCACCACCCAGGAAGTTTCTAGAACTGCGAGGAGCGTGCATAAAGGACTTATTATTTGTTTCACTGTGTCGCGGACAAATTTTTCTAAAGGGCTAACAGTCAGCTGCAAAGGTCCAGGCCACTAGACAACGGTTTATGCATGTTTTTATCTGGAACCGCCCAATGGCAACCTCGAGCATATGACAACACTGCAAACTACCCAGGCGGCCAGTCAAACGTGCCGGCATTTGCTCCACAGATGTGGCCAGATCAACTCGCGCACCTGGTCAGATCTGATGTGAAATTCTGATTTGAAATGCCGTTCCCTTTGCACGGCCAAAAGATAAAAAGTGAATAACGACCTTCCATTTAAGAAAAGTTTAAGCATCGCAAATCTCACACAGATAGGAAGGAATATCTCCGAAATGGTTCACTCCACAAAGAAATTCATTGGGACATAACTTGTGTCTTTTAACGAGATCCACATTTTTGTACAGTAAGATTTGGTCTATCTCTTACGGCTTAACAGTTATGCAAAAGTCATCCAGAGTAAACAGGACTACATGGGCTGTAGGCAGAAAATTGGAAACACGCATTTCATTTGCCATAAAAATACCTAAACAAATGGCATTTTAATCAAAATCGTTAGAGCCATTTTTAAGAAAATCAAAATTTTCCAAGAATTTTCCATGTAAAGGGTAGATTAAGGTGGAGGTGTTCTCTGCAAAATCTTCGTGTGGTATCCTCGAAAGATATTAAACTTAAATACCAACTTTGTTTTTAATCGAGTTTTCGTTTTTGAGTTACGCTATTCACAGACACACACACACACACACACACACACACACACACACACACACACACACACACACACTCACACATTAAAAATATCCTTTTGGATTTAAGGATCCAAAACGTGTCTTTTCGGTGAAATCTCGGTGTTGAAATTTTGGAGGAATGCAATACTTGCTCTATTTACTATAGATAAGTGGTACAGAAAGTAATATATATTATGTCTGTGAATTAGAGATAAGGCAGTGGAGGAATTGGATCCCTGGGTACTATCATAAATCTGTGTGGCGAAAATGGCTTCCTTCCGTGTGTCAGCAAATATGCAACACGCACTACACGTCTCGGCAGCACGTGGAAAACAACAGGACATGTAAAGGAGAGGAAGTGATACATTCGAGTGCAAATGACTCACGAACCCCATTTTCGCCACCTCTTGCTTAAGTAGTAGCATGAGCATTTATCACAAGTATTTCTTGAAGAAACGTATGGAACGTAACAGTTATAACGAGGAAACCTGGACAGGCAGACACATTTTAGAAAATAAATACATAAAAACAAAACATCTAAAAGCATATGAAGTGTGGTTACAAAGAAAAACGGAACGTTTAAAATACACAACAAGGCTGTTTTATAAAGGACAGACGAAGGAGGAAGGGTGTATCAGGAGCAGGAGAGATAGAAGCTGGTAAATTGAATGAGAGGAAATTGCTTGCTAAGGGATCCTTTGAAAGCAATAGTGGGAAAGGGGTTCGAGGCAGAAGAAGGCATCAGATGATAGATAATGCAATGTGATCTTTTAGTCTCTCCGCAGTAGCGCAGGTCAATAGCCTACTGTACACACAAAATGGTAGATAGTACCTGTTGTTTAGTGCCTGTTGAGGACAGAGCTAATCTCTATTGTAACAAGAGTTGTGAATGATCGCCAGTGTCAGTCTTTCCAAGTGTTTCAATATTGCTTTCATTTAATTTGAAATTTTTTTCGATTGAGCAGCGAATGCTTTTAGTGGGGAATGCTTTTGGAACAGGTGATGCATATGAAGAAAAAATGAAAACAAATTTGTATAGTAGTTTCCATTCTCCAGATCACTATTCCGGAGTACTGCTTACGATTTAGGTAATAAATAAATTTCGTGAGACTGGTTCTGCTCATGCTGCCAGAAGTGACAGACCCCGATTATTTCTTTGGGATATTGCAAAGTCAACAGTATGTAAATAGTCCGAAAGCAATATATGAACTGAAGTTGGCAATAACAAATAATTACAATAATTCAGTGACAAAACTTTAATCAAGGTGTTTTAACAATAAAATTGAACCCATGAATCTGTACCTTCAACAGAATTGGGGAGCATTTTCAAGATCGTCTGTGAATTGTTAAGTTAATCATTACTTTTATTTGTTAAATGTTCTCTTTCTCCAAATTCATCACTGTAGTACCATTGTAGCACCATAAATCCATGGAATCGGTGTTATACTTTGTTGCAACATTTGCGTCTCTTTCAGACTTCTGTTGCATTGTTTACATGTTCATTATTTATTTGTTTATTCGTGCACTGAATTGGCATTTCTACAACAGGGTATTTTCACCCTGGGACGATAAATATATTTAATATAAAAAACAAGAGTAAATGATCATATTTACTTGGACTACATTACTTTTATTCCTTTATTAATTATATATATCGACACAGTTGGTACTACATAGACCCCACAAAAAGAACGAAAGAGGGAAATACAAGCATAAAAATGAAACATTATTCACATTGACATGGATAATGTGTACATTGGCATTTACTCAATTTTAGTGGCTTATAATTTCTCTTTCTCCTCCTCGTTCTTTGTCATCCTCTTCTTCTTCTTTTTCTTCTTCTTCCTCACTGAAGACGAGGAAGAAGCCATAAATCTAATAAAATTCCCGAACGGTTTTGTTTTCATCGCATTTCGTCTTTGTTGGAGTTGTATCGTTCTAAATATCTAATTTAATGGTTCTTATTAGTGTACATCTGTGAACGCCATTTACAGCCGCAGTATGTACAATCGGCGAGTCACACTCACCGTTCCCTCCTTTAAAGTAATTGTACACATTTTGAATAATGTGTGCCGACTGCTTATGTACTGGTTCTCCACGTCCTATAGGCGAGGAATTTGCTTTATAAGTGGCAGATGTGTTACCTGTTTCCCACGGCCGCCACATATTTATACAGGTTTAAAGGTTTTGGGCAATCTTTGCTGTGCACCACTACCCGTGTCAGAATGACTGCATAAACTTCGCAACTCCGCCTGGGTTGTTTTGGTTTCTACACACGCGCCGGACACGCGATGTTCTTATCTCCCCCTCCCACTGCCTCAAAAGACTGAACAGAGTATACTACCAAAGATCACGCTGTACTAAAATAAAAGGTTCATGTGCGTAGAAAAAATAGAAAGTAGAGAATGAACAATGGGATATAGGTTCGCAGTGAAGTCGAGAAAACCATTTTGATTGATTCTTTAATAAAGTACATTATTGCTACGTATTTAACTTTCTGGTGGAACATATAGCTATCTGAAACAGAGTTTGAGGACAGTTAATTCTTTCTTTTGAAATATAGGATATTAGTCAGCCTTGGAACTTGTTGCTTTGCGTGGTCACGCCAATTAGATTTTTGGGGAGAAAGCCAAACGTTTGTTATCGGCATTATCATCGATCCCTGCTCCATCGCTTTTCTTTCACTTTCCTTCCCTTTCTCCTCTCTATCCAGCTGCCCTCTCAGATAATCGGAAAAAATACGGACCACAACCAGTTCTAACGACTTCCTTAAGATTTACTTTTGTATTGCACTGCTTACAGTTACGTTACTGGGATATAAGTACAAATGCAAAGATAGATCAACAACAGAGACTTCTTGTTCACAATTCAAACGCAATATTAATAAAGCAGAGCATAATTTGCATTTAAACACAATTTATTTTGTGTAAGAATGAGGGATTTAACATAAAATGCCCAAAAGGAGCTTTTCTGCAATTCTTTGGCTTAGATTGTTAGGCGCTGGCGCTGGTAAAGATCCCTAGGTCGCGGGTTTGAACCCGGTCCAGATCAATGGTTTTTAAATGTGCTTAACAGCGACAGCCACATGTTAGTCGATTTACTGGCATGTAAAAGAACTTCTGTGGAAAGAAATTCCGGCACACCGAAGGTGTTGATGTGAACCGTCGTTGACAAATAAAGTAGATTTATTTCCCAGAAAAAAGCTTGTTATTAACAGCTGTCAAAACATCACAACATGGAACTTCCACAGAGAAAACAAAGAGAGGCTGTAAAGGCTAGTGTGGGAGAGAAACTGGAAAATGGAGAGGAGAAAGAATGGGAGCGGTAGAAACGGAGATGTTCGGAGAAAAAGGAAAACTAAAAGGAAGTGAGGGTCAGTGAGAAAGCAAAGAAGAGTGTGATAGGGGGAGGGGGTCAGAGCGAGATAGAGATAGAGAGAGAGCGAGCGAGACAGAGAGAGAGACTACTTAACGCAATAGCGCTAGCACATTTGCGTTTTCTGCTAGTGAAATATAAAATTCCTCGAATAATTGAATTCAATGCTTGAGATGTCACCTGTCCACTTGGTCCATCGCTTTGCCAGTGAGTTCAGCAACCAGACAATTCATCTCTTTCTCTCTTAATCCTAAAATGCCCAGCCGTGCCCATGCATCTCATTCCTTGTGGATTTACATTTAGGGCCCTCCTCACATATCTTTCTCCTGGAATTTTGGTTCCTTAATTACTCTTCTTCATACCCTTTAATAACAGCTTTTAGAGCTGGCGATACTATACTCAGCGATGGAGGCAGAAGTTCTATTCTGATGATACACAGTAACAATTCGTTAACGGACACAGACAGAAAAATCTGATGTGCTGCACTCAAATGAGTTTCTCTATTCTTGTACTAACCATTCTTACAAACTCTTATTCCTATATCTTCTTCGTGTTAGTTGAGATAAACATTTGTACAAATTATCTTATTGCTTATTTCCTTGTAGGTGCAAAGGGAATATTAGAATACACTAGGCTTTGAGCGATAGTCAAATCTTTTAAAGCGTTGAGATTACATTCTCTTTGCACACTTAACATATAAAAAAATGAGCACCAATGTTCCACTTCACGAAAGTTTTAAGTTTTCCGAAACTCACACACATAACAAGGAATATCTCCGAAATTGTTCACCCTACAAGAAAATTTATTTGGACATAAATTGTGTATTTTAGCAAAATCTACATTTTTTTTTGTATAGTATGATTTGGTCAATCTCTAACCGTTTATCAGTTATGCAAATGTCGTCCAGAGTAAATGCGACTACAGGGGCTATAGCCAGAAAATTCAAAATACACATTTCATTTGTCATAAAAGTATCTCAAACATATGAAATTTTAATCAAAATCGTTACAGCCATTTTCAAGAAAATCAAAATTTTCGAAACATTTTCCATCTAAAGGGTAGTTTAGGGTGGGGCTATTTTCTTCAAAATCTGTCGCATCCTTGACAGCCATTAAACTTAAATACCAACTTTGGTTTTAAACGATCTTTTCGTTTTTGAGTTATGCTGTCCACAGAGACACAAACTGACACACAGACATACACACACACGTACCTTTTTTTATTCAGGGGGTCTGGAAACATATATTTCCGGTGAAATCTCGACATCGAATTTTTGGGTGGGATGCAATACTTCCCCTACTTACCAGTAGAGAAAGGAAAAACGACAGAAAAATTATCAAATGGACGATTTTTAGGTTTATGCATATAAATGTTCCCCAAAGCTTCAATCATCGGTTAACTGGAAGTTTTTAGATTCCGCCATTTTTAAAGGTCTAGTACAGGCTTCAAATGCCATGTGCGGTACATTTCTACGTCCTTTTCTGCTTTAATTTTCGGCAATATTTGAACAAAATATGGCACAAAAACGGCTAAAAAACAATGAAGCGGAAAGAAGATGTTAAGCTATGAATCTGAGGAGAGGGACTACTAGACAAAACAGAAAGATCTGACAGTTTTAGGTCAAACAGGTAATCTGACTCATGATCGTGTCGCATGTGTAGAAAAATTGGTTTTTCTCGACTTTACATGTTTTGTGCTCGACAATACCCAAATTTATTAATTATAAGTCTGATAGCGATCCTTTAATGGACCTCTTTAAGTTAAAACTTTCATTAAAAGACTGGTCCTCATCCAATCGGAGAGTTCAATTTTCATTAAAGACAGGTGTTCCAACAATCAGAGAATTCCCATGCAGCAATGGCAAAGCGCGATATCGATTAATTCTCGAAACGCAACTTAGCTTGAGTTTAGAAAATGCTAAAATGTTGGACAAACACAAAACACACAAATTAACCTCAATACAGCATCAACTTCCAAGAAAATCGTACTAAGCACAGTCCCGCAAATTGATTTCACTAATTGTACAATAAATGACTTATACTCAAATAAAGTTTCCTCTGAAAACCAATATATTCCATTTGCCTTCTATTATTCAATGTGACGTAGCAATCCAAGGTTATCATTTTCATAATACAGCTGTGAAGTGTTGGAAACGAATCGATCATTTAGCGCCTGCGCAGAACTCCAAATATCAGCTGATGCAATGTGTAGGTCATTGTCCCTGGTGAGTGTAAAACATTTTACAATATTTCAAGTATAAAATTAGGTATATGGTCGAGCATAAATTGTCGTATCAAACTTAATCACTAACATTATAGTCTCATTACATAATGTACATAATTCACTATCTCTCCATGCGCATTAAATTATGTGCTATGCTCCTAGAATTTTTCTAGCATGTGCTCCATTTATGTAACTACAACTTCAGTCTCTGATTTTAAAATCTGAAAGTTTGTTTAGCTGTAAAAATATAAATATACAAAAAAGTTTTAAAAGTATTTTCAGTGTCCAACAGAAACAAAAAGCTTAAAGTTTCTTAAAAGTAATTATCTTTTCTTCCTGCCACAGATTAATGGTGTTTGTTGAGCAATTATAGTTTGTAAAATAATAAAACTGTATTGATACTTTTGTTTTGATGCCCATGGAGTATTTTGAATATTACGGTATTTTCGCATTGTGAATAAATTAAATAATTAATCCCCTCAAAACTATAACACAGATTGTGCCGGAACCTTGTGTGGTTTTACAACATGAATACCTTTAAGTGTGCAAAGGATTGATTTTATACCTATACAATCTATAACATTTAAATTTCAATCCAAGGGTGCCTTAACAGAAGAAAAACGCGTTTCACTAAGGAGTTCACAAAGGTTTGGTTTTTGGGTTGAAGGGTGCTCAACTTGGTGGTCATCTGCACCCTGGAGTCCGCAAAGAACCCATTTGAGAAATACATGTGGATACAGAACAATGCATCGGCATTTAACTTCACTGAAAGCGCACACAAGAAAGGTCTTGGCTGAGGAAATATGGTACACTAGGACCAAACAATACTGCACAGAACAGCTACTTGCCCCCTAGACCTCTTTGCGCGTATGCCGTACTCTCTTTACGATGTGCACCACTCCACCTCTCGGTTTTGCAAGCAAACAGAGAACTAGGACCGCTTCAAGTGCCTATGAAAAGGGACACTTTAGTCCAGACCTGGTGAAGAGTACTCACAAGGCGTTAAGACATTCCTCTACTTCCCCTCCCTTCGTGACCGCCAAAGCGGAAAACCGGGGAAAACCGGTTCCACCTAATGCGTGTGTATGTATGTCTGCTAAGGTAAGGAGGGTTGACGCGAGTCTGTTCACGCTTGCGGAGTGGTGTTCTCCAGAACTGCTTTTACTCGATGACAATTGTCTCCTAAATGTCTCTTTGGCGTGACCTTTGGCTTCTTTGGTACCAGTTTTACTTTCTCTACTAAATTCCGGTAAGTAGAGCAACTATTGTTTTCCACCCGAAAATTCGATAACGATATTTCACCGGAAATACATGTTCTGAGGCACCTTAACTCACAAGAGCTTTCTATTATTCTTTTAGAATAAAGGTCCGTTATATGTGTGTGTGTGTGTGTGTGTGCGTGCGTAATGGTGTGAGAGCATCCTAATACAAATGCGAAATGTCTAATAAATACCGAACTTGGTATTAATTTCAACATTTTTCGAGAAAGCGACACGAATATTTTCAAGAAAATTCCTATCTTAAACGACCCTTTGTTACTTTCCCTACTACGTATAGTAAAGAAAGTATTGTGTTCCACCCAAAAATTCGTTGTCGGGATTTCACCGGTAATATATGTTTTGAGGCCCCCTGAATCCCAAAAAGCACTTTTAAGAAAAGGTCTGTGTATGTCTGCCTGTGTGTTTGTGTGTGTGTGTGTGTGTGTGTGTGTGTGTGTGTGTGTGTGTGTGTGTGTGTATTTGTGTGTATTTGTGTGTTAATGTGTCTGTCAGTCTGTGGACAGCTTAACTCAAAAACGAAAAGTCGGTTAAAAATCAAAGTTGGTATTTAAAGTTAATGTCTTTCAAGGATGCAACACCAAGATATTGAAGATATTGAAGAAAATTCCTCCACCTTAGACTGCCCTTTACACGGAAGTTTTTTTGAAAATTTTGATTTTCTTGAAAATGGCTCTAACGATTTTCTTCAAAATGTCATGCTTGAGATATTTTTATGACAAATGAAATGTATATATTGAATTTTCTGGCTATAGCACATTTGCTCCTATTTACTCTGGAAGACTTTTGCATAACCGGTAAACCGTAAGGCATAGACCAAATCTTACTGAACAAAGAATGCAGATCCTGCTAAAACACGCAATTTATGTCTAATTGAACTTTCTTGTAGAGTGAACTATTTCGAAGATATTCCGTTATTTGTGCAAGTTTTGGAGAACTTATACTTCTGTCAAATAGAACATCGTTATTCATTTTTTATATGTTAACCGTGCAAAGAGAACGGAATTTGAAAGCATTAAAAGCTTTGACTGTCACTCAAAGTCTACTGCATTCCCATATTCTCCTTCTATCTGCAAGAAGATAAACAATAAGATAATTTCTGAAAATGTTTAACTCAACGCGAAGAAGATATAGGAATAACAGTTGGTAAGAATAGTTGGTAGAGGAGTAGAGAAAGTCATGTGAGTGCAACACATGATATGTCTTTTAATCTTCAAAATATGGATATGACAAAATTGAATCTTAAATTTTCTGGGGATAGTCTATGAAGTCGTCTTCAATATGAATAAAATTTGTACGTTTGTCTATAACTATTAAGTCGTAAGAGAAAACTGAGCACACAACAATTGTATCTATATCTGGTTAAAATATACGATTTAAACCAGATAAAATTGCTTTTGATGTTAACCACTTCCGAGATATTCGTTGTTATTGGTTTGAATGTTCAAATACTTATTTCTTTTTAAGTGTTTGTCATTAACCATCATTCATTGCTAAATTAAAATACGTAGACAAAAATTATTTCTTACGAGGATCAAAATAGTACATTTAATAGACAGTCTATTATACTGGTTTCTTGCTTTGCATGCTTCTTGCATAATATAGTAAATTCCGAAAGTATGTGGTATGCAGAACAAACTGCCAATGCTTTAGAAGCTACTAGTCAGCTGAACCTGATTTAGGTGTTCTTTATACAGTTCATTTAAATGTGCTTACATTTTCCAACAATGCAGATCAATCAACAAAGCTAGATTCTGCACACAAAGGGAGACTTGTAATTCACCATTTGAACAAAGCCTTGCAAGAAGCTCTTAGTGCAACCAGGGCTCAAACTGTGGATCAGCATATGATCAGGTTCAAAGGTCAAAATTTTATGCGATAGTATATAAAAATAAGTTCATCAAATGGAGTTTCAAAATGTGGTGAAGGTGTAATTCAGAAACTGGTTATTTATCTGTGTTTGATTTACACATTAACAGAAAAAGCTCATATCCTCATATAGGATTCGGTATGACAGCAGTTCTACAACTGACAATATATGTACCTGGCTGGACTGGGATGTGAAATTTAAATAGATTATCTTTTTAAGTGTCCAGCTTTGCGGTATTATCTTGCTTTAGAAAATATGAGATCCTGTGGAACAGTACACCCCAACCGTTTCAGTTACATTGGGCTGACACCTTCACATGGATGGATAACAAGCAATTTATCTACTGACTAATTTTATTTCCCCAACATCATGTTCAATTGTGAAGAGGCGTCAGTCTGGTTCTTCTGAAAAGATCGGTGTTCAGTATCCCTTTATGATAAAGAAGTACTTACTGTGGGTGAAAGGAGTGGACCTCATGGTCCAAAAGACTTAGTGACTTATGAGATTAACAAAAAGACCAAAATTAAGTATCACCTGAGAGTTTTATTTTATCTTGATATTCACATGAATATTGCATATGTAATATATTCAAAATTGGCAGCAGAAGCAGGATTGAAATCAATATTATCAGCTCTGGAGTTCAGAGAGGACTTTGCAAAGGGTCTAATCGTTACTGGAGTCCACAAAGGGATTTATCGGCAGCTGCAAAGACCGCAAGAAGATTACAAACTTGTAATCAAAAGAGCCTAGAGCGTCGAATGATAAAATCGCACGTGAAAAAACGGCGTGTTCATTGTGCCTCAAACCAGGTTAAACATCGCACTCACAATAGCTGTTAGCTGTGTGGTGTTAATTTATGCTTTACTTCAAGCAGATTTCCATATCAAATAGACAATAGAAGCTTTGTGCTTCTTTATACAGTAAAACCTGCATAAAACGGCACGCGATCGTTCCAGTAATATTTTTTCGTTTTCACGGGTTTCCGTCTTACAAAGGGTTGCACATATTTTAGTAAAACAATACAAAATATATAATCGCATAGAATTAAACTGAAGGAATAATTTAAAATAAAACTCTGTAAATAAAAAATAGGTTCAATTGTATGTCTTGCTGTATTTTCAACTTACATAATTGCAGTTTCTGCATTAGTTTCTTTTCCTCCACATAGGTATCCGCCAAACTGCACTGTGGCGGCTTCTTCACAAGAGAACGCTCTATGATCTCCTTTGCATCCTGCATCAGCTCCACGAGTTCTGAAACATTCTTGGAAGCTGAAATTCCTGAAGGTCGCTCACAACAGATAATGACTCCCTTTCTTTGGCTCCGTCGCCGTCATCGTCGACATCCATTGCTTCCATGACTTCACAACTGCTGTTTCCAGCAGCAATATCTGCTGCACTTTGAATGTCTTCATTCGTGGCAAGATCGTTATCAAAGCACTTAACTATGTTTTAAGCACAATGAAAATCCGTTTTAGTTAGGTTATTTATGTAAACGGTTCTGAAAAAAACTATTCCGTTTCCGCGTTAGGCAGTTTTCCGGTTTAGAGTGTTATTTAACATAGGAAATAGCTCCGTTCCGAGATTTACTTTCCGGTTGTCCAGGTTTCCGGTATGCACGGGCTCCGGTTTGGTCAGGTTTTACTGTATATAGGTAATGTTTTATGTAACTGTCCTTAAGATATAAAGAGACAAATATGTCCAAACATTTTTTTACCAGTACAAGTGACATCTTTTTTAGAAACAACATATTCGGTTTATAAACCTTTCAACTAACACAGAGATGGATACATTTCAATCATTAGCTCTTTACTTTTCTTATGTATCTGAAAGAGTCTAACTGTACGTACAGAAATATGTTCTATAGAGATAATGAAATTACAAAAGAGGGTGGAAAGAGTGAGCGAATGGCAAAGAGTAGAAACCGAGAGAGTAATAAAGAGTAGCAAAGGGAGAGGAAAAGAGGGAGCGGGGAAAAATGAGAGGAGATACAAATCTCTACATTACATGTAATGAAGGGAACAAACCTGCTGATTCTTCTGCTTAATAAATAAAGATCGTGAATACCGGTACAGAGACATAAGCTACTCTTCCCCTCAGTGCAAACATGTGAATCACAGTGGACAGAGACTCTGGTTTGGCTCCAGGTGGACGCATCCTGAGGGAACAGCGGCCTGCTCCAGGTGCACTCTGGGAAGCAGAAATCGATCATGGAGGAAGCACACCAATCTCCTGTGAGAGAGGAATATGGACCCAGGCAAACAACATCGCCAAACATGGGTAAAGTACTTCTCTTGAATGTGTTGGGACATGCTTATGGAGATCCTCCTATCTGCCTTTCTGCACAGGCCAGGACATGATAAGTTTTCAGTCATTGCCTAACGAGTGGAAACCATGGAAATTTGTAATTACCAGTAAGCTGAGAAAATACTTCAATGCAATTGTATTAAAACCTCCAATTAGTATTTAACAAGAGTTTTCAAAAACATTGTTTCTAAAACTTTTAATGAATGTAAGCATTATCAAAGCTAGTTGAACAATGCAACTGACTTATGATAGAACTTCGGTGAAACTAATAGAATAGTTTATAAATATCCCCCCTTTCCACTTAAATTTGCTTTTCGACCGATACACTATCAATGTTTACCTGCACACCCCCTGCTTCTCCAGCTCTTAAGGATAGTAAAAGAAGAGGATAGTAAATAATAATAGAAAAAAAAGTCTTCGTACGCGCGCGCACACACACAACACACACACACACACACACACACACACACACACACACACACACACACACACACACACACACACACACCCGCTACAGACTTACATATGACCTATAGCTTATACGAGATTATATCATTATTATTCAACTGAATGTAGCATTTAGGTCACGTTAATCACGTTAAATGTTTGCCTAGAAATAATTGAAACTAAATAGAATGCACAAAAACCAATAAACTCTCTTTAGCACAAGTAGGTTTTCGTTAGTAAGTATACACGCGAGGGAAATGAAAAGGAGGGGAAGCAGGAGGAGAAGCAGGAGAAATAGGAGGAGAAGGAGAAGCAGGAGGAGGAGGAGTAGCAGGAGGAGAAGCAGGAGGAGGAGAAGGAGGTGAAGCAGGAAGAGGAGGAAGTAGGAGGAGAAGGAGGAGAAGCAGGAGGAGGAGAAAGAGAAGCAGGAGGAAAAGCAGGGGAAGCAGGAGGAGAAGCAGGAAGAGAAGGAGGAAGTTGGAGGAGAAGGAGAAGAAGAAGAGAAAGAAGAATAAGGCCACAAGGAGTGGATATTTAAGACCTGTTGGTTTACACGATCAGAGAAACCTACTATTGCACGACAAATATTTCGGAAATGAATAATGACGTGAAAAATCTTATTGATACAAATTACATATTTTAATGAGTTCTGTAGTTTTTTAAACTCCTGAGTTCTCTACAAGTTAGCAACATATACTTCTTCTGTGGCTATACGCCGTATGTAATTAGCAAAGGAATGCTTTTAAATACTGAAAGAATATTCCAGGTTTAGTCTTAATTTCAGAAAAATTACGCGCCCCAAAATGCTTAGTTTATTTTATTATTTGCTTATATAATTGGTATTTATTTATGAGTAATCGTGTGTGATCTGTATCTAAATATTTTGTAGGTTGTCTATGTAAAATCAAATTCATAATTTTATCGTAATTTATTTTTCAGCTACGAACTTTCCTTCCAGAACAATTCCTTGATTTTTGTTACTCTAAAAACTATATTTAGCTTTTTTAGCCATTTCAGCCATAGCAAATTCTCTTACCAACTACTCTCTACCATTTTAACACATATGTTAGACTTAAGCAAAGGATGAGAGTAAAAGTATGAGAGGAACAGCAGATAAGCTGAATAGAACATTTAGCCTTAAAACTCTTATCTGACACACTAATTGTTTAAACTTAATCCTTTGAAACTATCGCTGTGCTGTATCTTATGTCTTCGCTATCCGAATCCTTTTGGAAGCGTTAGAAACGTTTGCTAAGCCTGTTATCTAAAGAGCGAATTTTCAAATAGTGGAGATTTTCCCCGGAGCTTCCACATACATTAAGTGAGGGAAAAATAGTATTTGTCTTGTAGGTGTCTCATGTGAATTATAAAGTAATCGCCGCATAGAAATAACCGCAATCAAATCGACACTCCTTTACAGAAGTTTTAAATGAAGGGGTCATCCTATCTGGAACAAAAAGGGAGCGTGTAAATACCTTCTTTGGAGTAATTTTAAACTTGGAGACTCAAGAGAATAATTCCACAAATCTTGACTAAATACAGTAAAAAGTAAAATTCCGCATGCATTCAAGTACTCGTATATTTTTGTGGTACTAGGGTCTGACTTTTCCTTTTACACTATCGTAAATTAAATAAAATACATGTGAATGTTTAACATCTCAATTTCTTCAGACAAAATAACAACGGTTTATTGTTTATTGTTCTATAATGTACAGTTTTCTTACATATGTCGTTTACTTTCTCTATCACACACTTTTTATGGGTAGAGTAAGTGTTAAAGTTCACCAAAATTTCGGCATCAAGAATTACTCAACATTACTCAAAATGAAATGTTGGTAAAACGCAAACTTTCAGTACTGCCTCTCCCCACGATGTAGCAAGAAGATATTCAACAAAATCCCAAGTTATAAAGATTTTCATTATTTTCTTTCATGAAAAGATTGGTTAAAATACATGTTTGACAAGTTGACTTAGGAGAAAAGTGCAGATATTAAATTTTCTGTGAAGAACCTATAAATGCCGTTCTTGTCATTGCATTTCGTATAATTTTATGTAACAAGAAAAACATTCAGATCCCGTTTAAACACAATTTGTGTCAAATATTCGTTTTTTCTTTTTCTACTATGTATAGTAAAGATGAGGAAGCATTGCACTCCACCCAAAAATTCGATGTCGATATTTCAACGGAAATATATATTTTGAGCCCATCCGAACCAAAAAAAAAGGGCATTTTTAGAAAAAGGTACGCGCGCGCGCGTGTGTGTGTGTCTGTATCTGTGTATGTGTCTGTTAGACTGTGGACAGCATAACTCAAAAACGAAAAGTCGGTTAAAAATTAAAGTTGGTCTTTAAGCTTAATGTCTTTCAAGGATGTTACACGAAGATTTTGAAGAAAATAGCCCCACCCTAAACTACCCTTTATATGGAAAATTTTTTGAAAATGGCTCTAACAATTTTGGGTAAAATGCCATATGTTTAACATATTTGTATGACAAATGAAATGTATATTTTGCATTTTCTGGCTACAGCCTATGTAGTCCTGTTTACTCTGGATGACTTTTGAATAACTCGTAAACCATAGGAGATAGACCAAATCGTACTATACAAAAATGTGGATCTCGCTAAAAACACGCAATTTGTCTTTTTTGTGCGTGTAGAGTGAACCATTTCGGAGATATTCCTTGTTATTTGTGTCAATTTCGGAAAACTTAAAACTGAAATGGAACATCGTTGTACATTTTTTATAATATGTTAAGCGTGCAAAGAGAACGGGATCTCAAAGCTTTAAAACATTTGACTATAGCTCAAAGCCTACTGTATTCTAATATTCCCCTTGTATCTACAAGGAAATAAGCAATAAGATAATTTGTACAAATGTTTATCTGAACTAACACGAAGAAGATATGGGGATAAAAGTTTGTAAGAATGGTTAGTACAAGAGTAGAGAAAGTCATGTGAGTGCAACACATTCGATTCTTTTATTTTCTCTACTACATATAGTAAAGTAGAGGAAGTATTGTATTCCACCCAAAAATTCGATGTCGAAATTCCACCGGAAATATATGTTTTGGGGCCTCCTGAGTCCAAAAATAGCATTTTTAGAGAAAGGTCCGTCTGTGAGTCTGTGTATGTGTCTGTGTGTCTATCAGTCTGTGAACAAAACCGAAAGGTCGGTTAAAAACCAAGCCTGGTATTTAAGATTAATGTCTTTCAAAGATGCGGCACAGAGATTTTGAAGAACATTGCTCCTACCTAAACTACCCTTTACATGGAAAAGTTTTCGAAAAATTTGATTTTCTTGAAAATGGCTCTAACGATTTTGATTAAAATGCCTTATATTTGAGATATTTTATGGTAAGTGAAATGTGTATCTTGAATTTTCTGGCTATAGCCTCTGTGGTGGTATTTGCTCTAGATGACTTTTGCATGACTGGTAATCCGTAAGAGATAGATCAAATCTTACTATAGAGAAATACACCATTTATGTCCGAATAAATTTTTTGTAGAGGACCATTTCGGAGATATACCTTGTTATTTGTGTAAGTTTTGGAGAACTTCTACTTCTGTCAAACGGTACATCGTTTTATATTTTCGCCGTTTGGTCATTCATCCTTTTTTTTCAACTTCAACTTTTTACTTTCTCTACTGGTAAGTAGGGGAAGTACTGTATTCCACCCAAAAATTCGATGTCGAAATTTCACCGGAAATATATGTTTTGAGACCCCCTGATTCCAAAAAAAAAAAAAGCATTTTTAGAAAAAGGTCCGTGTGTGTGTATGTGTGTCTGTGTCAGTCTGTGCACAGCATAACTCAAAAACGAAAAGTCGGTTGAAAACCAAAGTTGGTATTTAAGTTTAATGTCCTTCAAGGATGCGACATAAGATTTTGAAGAAAATACCCCCACCCTAAACTACCCTTTATATGGAACATTTTTAGAAAATTTTTATTTTCTTGAAAATGTCTCAAACGATTTTGATTAAAATGTCATATGTTTGAGATTTTTGATGACAAATGAAATGTATATCTTGAATTTTCTGGCTATAGCTCCTGTAGTCGTATTTACTCTGTAGGACTTTCGCATAACTGGTAAACCGTTAGAGAGAGACCAAATCTTACTATACAAAAATGTAGATCTTCCTAAAATACACAATTTATGTCTCAATAAATGTTCTTGTAGGGTGAAACATTTCGGAGATATTCCTTGTTATGTGTGCGAGTTTCGGAAAACTTAAAAACTTTCCTGAAACGGAACATCGTTCATTTTTTTATGTTAAGTGTGCAAAGAGAACTGAATCTCTAAGCTTTATAAGAATTGACTATCGCCCAAAGGCTACAAGGAAATAAGCAATGAGATAATTTCTGCAAATGTTTACCTCAACTAACACGAAGGAGATATAGGAATAAGAGATTGTAAATGGGGGTCAGTACAAGTGTAGATAAAGTCAAGATTGTTTTCTTTTTCTTTCTTTGTTGTGTAAGTACTCTTGCATAAGCAAGTGAGGAGTGTTTATAAAACTCCATTGCTCGTTCTGGAATTTCAAAATGCTTCATAAGTTTTAAGATATCCTTTTTTTATCCTTACTGAAGATATTCCTTTCCTGCAAGGTGGCTGCTTTCTTTACTTCCTGACTTGCAGTTCCAGGATTTATTCAGTTCAATGTCTACAGGACTTCCAGTTATGTTTAGAATGTGTATATGTTGATGAAAAGCTATAATATCGTCGTGAGACCGGCTGTTTCTTCCCAAGGCTTACTGGTGTTTCATAGCGCGTGTGAACATCAGTAGTTGGCATTTTCCTGTTCTTGCTGGCATTCTTCAGGCGGCTTTACTCTTCACCTGTAGGTACTTCCTTTGCACTCAATTTTATTACATATACATATATCTCCATATTATGACTGGCGCACATCAAAAGATGCTCAGGGTCAAATTACCTCACACCACTTGTAGGCCACGTGCGTCAAAGGCGCTCAAGGTCAAGCTACCTCATGGCATCCCGTGTGACTACGAGACTCACAACTATGAACGCGGCAGAACAAAGCGTTTCGAGAATATTCCGGAAGCTTCGGTTGCCGACTTGTTTGTGAGAAGCGTTGCGTTGAGATGAATTTCGGGAAAGATCCGTGCTACATCACTCCCGGTATAAAAGCTTACGGGACACGAGAGAGCAGGTAGTTTTTGAGACAAAAAGGGAAAAGTAGTTGTTGGTTTGTATGGGACAGCTGTTAGTAGTGCGTGTGTTTGCAGTCTCCATCGTGAGAGAACTTTATGTGGACAGAGATTGGTGGGACATTAATACTTCGCATTGAAGTAAAGCAGGTTTAGTGAGTGATTGTATCGTCAAAGCCAGCTGTTTGTGAGACAGAGAGAACTAAAAGACAGAAGTATGTGTGTCACCGTTATCAGCAAACTTAACAGCTGTTAATTGTAAGATCACGAAGAACTTAGGCTGTGTTAGCGACGTGTCTTGTGCTTAAGTTTAGAAGAAAATAAAGTGAGAGAAAAAGTAACTGGAATGAATAGTTATTTTGTTATATTATTATATAAAATAGAACTTTTACTGCGATATTCTCCCTGAAAAAGCTGGCACAAACGGACAGTATAATCTGGAGATAATATTGTGTGAATCTCAATTTGTATTGTTACTTCCTTCGAGAAGCACTTGCTAATAGTTGATTTCCCTAAAGTGTTATTCTCTCTTGTAAGTGGAACGAACGTTGTGTTTATTGACTTTAGCTCTTACTGGCTAAATATTGAGTTTTACCAGAAATCGCTATTTTCAACATATAATACCCACGGTAAATATCGGATTTTAACTAAACCACTTTTACAGGGCATGTTTGACAACGGAATTAATACGTGACTACAAACACTAGGTTTAAAAATCCCAGAATTCATCGACTTTGAAAAAATGTTCCTCAGTATCATTTTTCTCATGCAAAAGTTTTGATTGCTAGGGGAACAGATTCCTCTCCACTCGATTACTCGATGGGGATATTTGAAATGAGAGTTTTCGATACGAAATCTGTGAGTTGAAAATGAGGTTCAGTAAAAATTTAGAGATAGGTATATCAGCAGTAATGATTGAAAACATCCAACACGAACTCAGGCTTCAACTTAACTACAACCTGATTGCAAACGGGAAGCATTCTGAAATCATATTACATAATTTGAATTTAATTTGTTACAGTAATTGCGTATATCGTGGATAAAATTGTTTAACAATCCAACAATTTACACTGTCTCCTGAAAAAATTTCCACTCCGTATTTGGAGAGGTTAGTGAATTATTGAAAGCAAAGCACCTTATAATCTTTATAATCTATTGTCTATTGCTACAGAATAGTTCCTGTTTTACTCTGTTTCACTGATATTACGTCATACTACTTTTCATTAACAAAACTGTTGCGAAGGACATGCGTCAACAATCATGCTGGTAATGACCATTGTCACTTTCCTAGCATTTATCATCTGTCTAGCATTTGTTTGCTTCTGTCGCCCCCTTAGTATTTGTTAATGATTGCCACAACCCTGCTTCGGTCATACGTTAACCACGGATTCTACATGATGAGTGTAACAAAATATGTCCAATACAATTATTGCCAATAAAGAACTGTTTCGCCGAAAACAAATTATATCAAATATTTGGAGCCATCTAGCTTCTAGACAAATGGATATAAGTGGTTGATTATTTCACTGTCGCTAACACGTATAAACAATGCTGTAATGTATTTCTACCTTATTGCGCATGAATTGAGCCACAATTTAATGTTAAAATGCCATGCAAAGTTTTATTTCTAAGAGAGATTTGGCAAGGCCACATTAACATTAAATTCTGACCAAATTCATTCAAAATAAGGTATTAATACATTACAGCAATGTTCACACAATATTTGCGCAACAGTTAGTGAAATAATAAACCATTTGTATCCATTCGTCAAGAACGTAGATGGCTCCAAATATTCCAAATATAATCGATATAAATTATGTTTTTTCGGCGAAACGGTCCTTTATTGGCAATAATTGTATTGAACATATTTGTTATACTCATCCTGGGCTAATGTATGGCCAAATCACTACCTAACTTCCATCCTGTATAACATGCACTGCGATTGATGTTTTGCCGCCAATATTGTGAGCTGAAAATTGCGTTTAATTTTAGTAAGTGAAGGATTATTTAATTATATATTTCCTCTAATCTTTATAACCGTGAAATAGTTATTTAAATTCCACGCAAGTTTTGATTTTCTCCATGCATGAATAGCGTAAATATCACTTCTAAATTAGCTTTTAGTATACTATTTTAACAATTTCACAAAGGTTTGAAATACAACCGTTCTGTAAAGGGTAAAGGCTAAAGGGTATCAGTACGGAGGGGACACCTCGTTCACTGCGACCAACACAGGTCTATTGTGGCTACCACCACAGGAGGCAGGGATGAAATGAGGGAACCGAAGGGGTGCTATCAGACCCGCAGCTAGACAGGCCTACCAGAGACGCGTGGAAGTCCCTAACCGTTCTGTAAATTGCTTTTACGTGTTAACTTGTGGAATCTTTAAAGTTATTATGCATTTACATCACACTTCGTTTTTCAAAGAGATAATTATTCCTAACTTAGAGGAGATTTACAGGTGAATAGATTTATGAAACGGACAAGCAAATTAATCTACGTAAATGCTGATATTGCTGAAAATAAACCTCGAAGTGGTAACCAACAAATTAAGCACATCGTTAGTTTCGTACTCTAAAGTATTATTATTATTATTATTATTATTATTATTATTATTATTATTATTATTATTATTATTATTATTATTATTATTATTATTATTATTATTATTATTATTATTATTATTATTATTATTATTATTATTATTATTATTATTATTATTATTATTATTATTATTATTATTATTATTATTATTACTATTACTATTATTACCAATTACTATTATTATTACTATTATTATTGCTATTATTATTACTATTATTACTATTGATATTGTTGTTATTATTATTATTATTATTATTATTATTATTATTATTATTATTATTATTATTATTATTATTATTATTATTATTATTATTATTATTATTATTATTATTATTATTATTACTATTACTCTTATTGTACGCAAGTTTTGAAACCAGGACAGAATTGCTAATACTGATAGAAACAACAAAATAATTACAAATAAAGTTCAAAACGTATCAATTTGTACGATTTTCCAGTCATTTCCACTATTAGGGCTTCAGTTAAATTAAACGTTTCTTATCATAACAATTAGGATAGCGGGAAAACTTTCCCTGAAATCTGTTGCCTTTTCTTCTACTTTAACTGTTCTAGATTGCACGTGTTAGTGAAGCAAATATTAGACGATCTTTTGTTAGCAATATTTAGATTAGCAGGAAAGTTAGTTTGCACATTTCAGCAGATTTTTACCAAGTTGGTTGAGAGTTTCGAACGCCATTTTAAAACACTTTCAGGTCATAAAACAACGGCCATAACTTGCAGTGAGGTTGCAGATAACCTTATCTGTGTAAAGTGAACATAATAAACTGTATATGAAATGTTTGTCGACTTTCGTGACACGTTCATTATATGTTATCTTGTTTCTGGATCGCGGTCACGTGTGGCTATTTTCTGCTGAGTCACAAAGCCAAACTTGGCTGTTATAATTTAAGACATTTATAAATCTGTGTTGATCCAGCACGCAGCACCTCTGAGCTTTGGCTTTTAAAACTTCCAAAATACTTTTTAAAAGTGTGTGCTACACTAATTGCTTTAAAAATTAATTTGGCGAAAATATTTCGTTACAAAAACCCCATGTGCGCCGTTTATAGGTACTACAATTTACTTCATCTATATACTCTCCAAAAACCAACTGTGACACCCTCTCATTATGGTACGGTCTGGTTATATTTGATGATATTCCATCACCAACTGTTCGTAAAATATAACCATTGCAAAGCTACGGCCATAGTTGGTGTTATTGCATCTGTTATGTTGCCACAGAAACCCTTATTTTTTAACCCGTTGCAGGGAAGGCAACCAATACATATTAAAACAAGATACTGTTTTGACACCACATTAATCCGTAGATACCATTCCATTACTCGTGTGTGCGTGGTTTCATCTTGAATTGTTTTGGGGCATTCCATACAGTTATTGCTACTGTTGTCATTTTTGTGTTCGACACACAGTAGCGCATGAAATATATTACGATATTCAGCGTTCAGAAGTGATTTCATCAAAGAATGTTATTGTAGAATAAGATTTGCCAAAGGTGAGTAGGTTCATCAAGTGTTGTGTGGTGAGGATCTTCAAACATTGTTATCGTTTGAAAGAATGTTACTTTAACTCTGTGATACTTATGGATAGAAATAATGGTTTTATTTTGAAAGCAATGGTTATTTTATTCCCTTTAAAGACTGTCTATAAATATGAAGAACCCTGCGCAACAGCCCTAAGCGAGCCAAGGGCTACCGCCCAGCCGCTGCGTCCCCCACTTCTTCTCACTACAGGCGTCATGAGTGGGGTGCAGTCCTGCACGGTGGGACGTGGGCGCTCCGAGCCCTCCCGGCCAGTATATACGGTCTTCGCGACCTGCCTATAAATATGAGTAAGAGAAAAAGTAATAAGGGAAATCATTCAATTAAATTGTTACTAAAATACAAATAATTCTTACTATAATCAAGAAATAAGATGCAACTACTTAACTGGTTAATGGTTTCAGTATGAATGTGGTTTATGCTTTCGTGTACCATAGCATCATACATTTTAATTTACACCTTTATAAAAATACGCCTTGAAAATCTTGTGATCTTTCCCTGGGATTTTTTCAGACTTGTTAGTGATTTTCACTGTAGGTTGGCAGTACTGCTGTCCACTACAGTTCAGTGTAATACCGGCCATTTTGAATTCTTGGGAACTGCCAACAAGCTGTTCCCCGTATACGGGATTTTCATTGTGTTTCCGTTGTGACTTTTCTAGTGTTTACGATATCAGAGCCTGATATTTCCTCCTCTATACTTTGTAATGACCTCGGAATCGTGTACCTCGATCCTATGCGTATTTTTTCTTTTGCAAAGGTTTTTTGCCACTTTTGAATGTCATGCAGTTTATCTTTCGTTTTTTCCGCGCCCATTATTGGTCTGAGGTGGTGAGAACCTATTGTTTCTCATCCCATCAGTTCTTGGCATTGTGTTTCAATAACCTATCGCATTTTTTGGTAGTTTGGTTATTGCTATGAGAAATTTGTGCTTCCCTTCCCCTCAGGGAACTTTATTTTGAAAATGTGTATGGTTGTGACTTCGGTTACTCCACACCGCGTCATGGTTGCTCTTTTGTTTATTTCCATTTTCATTATTTTACCTGATATTGTAACGCCTACTTTGACCTAGCTGATTGCTAGTGTGTTGGTTTCTTTGGTTTGAAAACGCAGGTAACAATACAATTACATCTGAAAAATCGATTGGTTTTAATAATATCAGATTATTCCTTATATTCTCTGAAAAGTGCCGGGTTACGCTGCATATAATTTCTTGGCCGCTAATGTGAGCGTAATACAGTCGCACTTTATTTACAATATGCATGAAGTGATCATTGTTAAATTACCTTCAGGATTGTATTGTAGCTAGTTCAATTGTGATCTGGTTTTCAACTGATTTCTCCCAGTTGCGAATAAGGAACAAACTGCTAAACTGCTATACCTAGATTTCATCCCCAATAGTGTCATAGCCATTTAGCTCCCCGTTTTCTAAAGCTCCTTCGGATGACATACATTCTCAGTCCGCATGGAATCACATTGGATTTCCTTCTGCTCATCCTCAAATGTTGGAGCTACTATCTGAAACATTAGATGCTTGGAGTAACCTGTGTTACTAGGTGAAAATTGTGTGTGGTATATATTTGTGTTTTCAGGATACTTCTCAGTGGTCCCTGTCGACCCTTATTACTACACCTTTCCTGCTCATTTTCCTCATTATTATGCCCATTTTTGGGTGCATTATGAAATGAAGTGTGTGCACAACTTCTTGTAATTTATTTGATTTCTCATTGGAATGTTTCACTTTTTCAGTGATTTTTAAAACTGTTTTTCAATTTCTACTTCTATTTTGCACTGATTATCTGCTGCTTTAGTAACCAATTCTTGTTGTGCACACATTTCAGTTCTGATGTTAATTTCGTTCTCTATTACTTGCTGGCGGCGCCGTGGCCGAGCGGTTAGACCGTTCACCTATCACTATGGAGGTCCGGATTCAATCCCAGGGACTCTGGTGGACGAAGCGGCGTCAGGGCGGGTTTTCCCGGGTTTTCCGGTTTCTCCCACTCATTCCACCAACTACACCATCATCACCGTTCCATTCATCCGTTCCGTCTGAATTTCATATCATCCTCTTCCTCACTCTCATACCCGGTGCTTGGCTGACCACTCGCTTCCAGGTCTTCACTATGTCTGGTCCATAGGTTCCTCTGCTCCGCGACAGGTGTCTGACCCTAGGCACTGGCTTGTGAGTCCTAGGGGGTGTAAGTCCTACATATGGGGAGGGTAATCAGATAAAGATGAACAGGAAGAGGAATTACTATTCATATTTGCTTTCCTACACTATCAGTTATGTTCTCACAATTGGATTTCAACTTATGAATTTCGTTATTTTTATTTATGTTCATTGTGTTAGAATTGTCTTTAATTTCATTCTTAAGCATCTCTTTTTAATTTTAATCCTGGTTTCTGTCTGAAAATTTGTTTATTCAGATCTAATCCCTTAAATTTTTATATTTATATCAGCTGCTAACTGTCTATGTCATTTACCTCAGTAGCAAGCTGTTTTTGTTTCTTTAGAGGTTTCTATAACAATTTCTAGATGTTTTTCTTAATGTCCCTAGCAATTTTTAGTCGATCACTGGCCAATTTACTTTTTTCAGTGATATTTCCTGCCCTTCTACCTGATCATTAACTACATTTTTCTGCTCTTTAGTTGTTATTCGCCTTTTTCTGCTCTTTAGTAGTTATCCTTAACAAAATTGTCAGCTATTTTGTCCTGCTTTTACGTAATATCCAGCTTCGCCTGTCTCAACATAATTATGTGCAGACGTTTCTGTCTAACATTACCCTGTTCAGCTCTATCTTGATTCTCTGTTTTCTCAGTTGAATGTATTTCTGGTTCTATTTCCCTACTTATTTTCTTTTATTTACTTTCTGCGACCCCATCATTTCTCAGATACATGCAATACTGTCAGGTTTAACTACTAATTCTCTACCGAACACGCAATAAGTGAATTGAAAGTTGTTCATCTTTGTACTTATCTTGAGGTTCTAGATGTCAGGGACATCTTCTGTCCGCTCTTCTTGTTGTGGTCCATTGGTTCTGTTGTAGGTCCGTCGATACCGTAGTGATCTAGCTTCGGTGCATCTTGATGTTCTAGACGCTCTAGCAGCGTTTCTTGTGATAATATTGTTTAATTTATCTGCTTTTTCAAGTCCTCTGGTCGCCCCACGTTGGATGCCATTTTTGTAGTAGAATATGGTAGGCTAGGGTACGTTTACTTATTAGTTGGTTGTCTAGCTGGCTTGTGAGCATAAGATTTGTGGCAGCGGATTTGGTATCAGGGTTCTGGCTACCTCAATAACTCAAGATTTCAGGCTTTCAATCCTTATTACATTTGTTCTTGTAAATTTTGCCAATTAAAATTAAAATATCTTTATTTTCTAGAAACCTGTTTACATGTTTCTACAGTTTTCAAATAACTGTTCAAGTCACAATAAACTACATAACTCTTGGCGTTTTTCACAGAATTACTTATTAAGCGTTGCTTATATAGGTTAGCCTTACTTATATATTTAATATTAACTGTGTCAACATCTCTTACTGTTTTCTGGTAACAAATCAGTACTACTTATCATTTCCCTAATAGCAAAAGCTCAAGAAATCGCGGAAACTGTTTACGTGTTTCTTGAAAGGTAGAATGTGTAATTACATAAGAATTTTGTGACGATCCTGCATTATTAATAGCTTATTTAGCTTTCCATATATACCAATTAATTGTGCGTGGGAGGAATTATGTTCTTCGTGATGAGTACAAGCTCATGTCCTTCTCTATGCTTATAGATATGGCCACTTATCGCAGCTGTTCAGGCGGATGAATAAATTTCATTGAGTAATATCCTATATGATTTCTTCCCCTTACTCCCTATTTTTCATTCACATTTATATACAATTATCGCAGTTATTATGGCAAATATACCAAGCCAGGTGGCACCGGGACGTGTGCCGCTCGCATTCGGGACGTCCTGGGTTCGATCCCAGACAACTATGTACTCTGACTTGGATTTTTCCGACGCTTACCCATGTGACGTAGACTGATGCTGGGGTGCTTAATTTCATACCACGGTTTCCCTTCGATCATTTCCCTTCAGTACATTTCCTTATCATCTTTCAGGTGTGCTTTCAGACAAGTGGTGTTGATGGCACCGGATAGATGATGCGGATGCTTGCTCATGGCAACTGCTGTTCTCGGTGCTAGGTGGCGTTTGGGCGCCACTATCCTCCGCTGGGGTATGTTTGTGCGGCACTGGACCCGCGGTGTGATGCTCGGCGGGGCCTGACGCCGGTATGAAGAGATCTCAGCACCCGTTAGGGACTTCCGCGTGTCTCTGTGGCCTAACTAGCTGCGAACTTGTGGCCCCCTGTGCTTCCCTCACTTCATTCCTGGGTGTGTTAGCCACAATAGATCTGCGTAGATCGTGGTGCGCGAGGTGTCCCCCTCCGTGTATACTCTTTACCTTTTTGCTATGGTAAATAAGTTATATGAAACTAAATACCCTTGCACTTCACAGGCTATTCGTTAAAGTCATATTTTAGAAAACAAAACTAACGACAAATTATCCATATAAAGGGTAGTTTGGGGAAGAAGACCCTGAACTTAAATACTACACACACACACACACACACACACACACACACACACACACACACACACACACACACACACACACACACACACACACACACACACACACACACACTCACACATTTTTGGACCACTTTTGTTTCCGGGGACCTCAAAAGATTTATTTCTGGTGAAACCGCGGTATCGAATTTTCGGGTGGAATGCAATACCTTCTCTGCTATATGCATGGTAGAGAAAAAAATAAATTTGCAGCTTCTAAATAGTTAACATCAATGGTTAATTTGATATAAACTGTGCGCTTTAACGAGGGCTGTGCTCTTACGGTGCACTAATAAAACAAAAGTCATTCAGAATTAAGGACATCGAAGTTATTCCCAAAAGTTCAAGCGAATACTTTTTTGCCATAAAAGTAGCTTACACAGGTGTTTTAATTAAAATTGTTGCAGTCATTTTTGAGAAATTAAAAAATGTACAAACAGCTCCATTTAAAGGATAGTTTGGTGTGGGGCGATTTTCTTATAAAGCTTTGTGTCACATTCTTCGAATGTCCTGAACTTCAATACAAGTTCAACAAATTTCATATCTAACACTTTCCATTTTTGAGTTATGCTGCTCACACACATACATACGAGTCCCCTTTTTTTGGCTTCAGGGGCCCTCAAAGCGTGTACTTGCGGTGAAGCCTCTGCAACCAGGTTGGGTGGAATACAATACTTTCTCTACTTACTCGTATTATAGGTAAATGTAAAGAAGCATAATAATTAGTACCAGTTTGTGAGCTGGCAACAAATACTTAAATATACTTAACAGATATACAATCCTGATGAGTCTATTACACAAATTCCTTTAACTACTTGTCCTAGATTACCTTGTTATTAGGTTAAACCCGTAGAAATTTAGCATAATCGTTATTGGTCAGGGCACAGTCAATTTGGATATAACCTAAGAATAATGCACTACGGTTTTTCTTGCTTTAAAATTAATAAGGTATGTCCATATTACGGAGGTGCGCCTGCAACCCACGTAGACTATATGGTAGTTTGTGCTTTTTGAAGTGACCGCTGGGAGAAAGAAATGAGGAGAGAGAGAGAGAGCCGAAGACTGAGCAGAGCCGGGTGACGACGTGCACAACCATGACGGGGTCCCTAGCATTTCCAGATGGAACGCAACCGCCGCCACTCAAGACCACCCGCAAGTCCCGTAGATCCCCTGAAGCTGTTTCCGCCCTAGAATATTCTGAGACATGTGGGGAGTCTGACCGAAGCTAGGAAGGAACCTTCACGAACCGCCCAGCCGCAGAGGTCGTCTGGTTCTTCAACCTTCATGGATGGTGTTGATGATGATCATAAAGGAAATGAGAACAGAAAATGGGGAAAGAAAATTCATTGTAGAAAAGGAACTACCCCAGCACTCGCCTACTGACCCGGAAAACACACGAAAAACCAATGGACATAGTGAACGGTCACCGGAAATCAAACCCGGAACTCCCCGAATGTGAGCCTTATAGGTTATCACGGGGGTATCTCGCTCAGGTATCTCGCATGGTAATAATCAGGGGAAATGCTATTGAATTACACTAAGAAGTTTAATATCGATATTTTATTGGAAATACATGTACTGAGGTGTTCTGAATTCAAGATATCTCAAAAAAAAAAAAAAAAAAAAAAAAAAAAAAAAAAAAAAGTTGCATGTGACGATGTGTGCGTGTGTGTGGGTGTGTGTGTGTCTGTATATATGCCACAAGTTTAAGATATTTGGTAAAAAGGTTTATTTTGATATTTGTATGAAGAGCTTGTGAATTCCCCTTCCTCCTTTATGCCTTTTGTGTAATTTTGTATAACTGGTAAAACCTGGACAAAAACTTATTATACGAAAATATGGACCACGTATAAATACTTAATGTTTCTCAAATATATCCTTTTCGGAATTAATGACTTCCGAAAATAATCCTAGCTATTAATTACAATACTTTCAATATTTTTCAATGTCTCAATACTTTCTTCACAAACATATTTTACGTATTTTGAAATCAATTTGTTTGCTCCCTGTGATATATTGCAATGTATAGCGTTTTTAAAAATGAAGGAGCAGATTCTGATGTTGTACTACGGAAAAACTATCAACAATCACATTGCGCATGTCACTGTGTAGAGGAAGCCTCAGCTGCGCTGTTTATTGTTAAAGCAACTACACCACAGGAAAAAGTATGTTCTGTGTTGAATTTTAAGATCTGAGCTCATTGTTCAAGTGCAACGTGCGTTCCGCAGTCAGGTCTCAGATGTTAGTGTATAGTGCCTATATAAAACGTTGAACCTTCGTATACCCAGTGCAATGCGCAACGTACTTCTATCTTTGATAGTTTTTCTGTAATACAATATTGAAATCTGCTCTTTCATTTTTAAACATACCCCGCGCGACAGCCCACGAAGGGCCAAGGCCTATCGCCCAGCCGCTGCGTCCCCCACCTCTGCCCACTACAGGCGTCATTGCTGAGGTGCAGTACTGGAGGGTGGGACGTGGTCAGCGCCCCGAGCCCTCCCGGCCAGTTATGCGGTCTTCTTGACCTGGGGCCGCTACTTCTCCATCAAGTAGCTCCTCAATTGGTCCCCCCGGGACCTAACGAGGCTGAGTGCACCCCGTGCCAGACCTCCCAGAGGGGATAAAATCCCCATGCTGGTACCGGGGATCGAACCCGGACCCTCCGCGCCACAGGCAAGCGCGCTGCCAGCTGCGCTACGGAGGCGGTCAATATATATATATATATATGTTAGCATTTGGACATAAATTATATATTTTAGCGAGATTTACATTTTTTGTCTACCTCTTACGGTTTACCAGTTATGCAAAAGTCATCCAGAGTAAATAGGACTTCATGGGCTGTAGCCAGAAAATTCAAGATATGGATTTCATTTCTCATAAAAATGTCTCAAACATATGACATTTTAACCAAAATCGTTAAAAGCATTTTCAAAAAAAAAAAAAAAATTTCTAAACATTTTCCACGTAAAGGGTAGCTTAAGGTGTAGCAATGTTCTTCAAAATCTTCGTGTCGCATCCTTCAATGACATCAAACTTAAATACCAACTTTGGTTTTTAACCGACTTTTCGTTTTTTGAGTTATGCTGTCCACAGACAGACAGGCGCGCACACACACATATACACATACACACAGACACGGACGTTTTTCTAAAAATGGTTTCCTTTTTATCCAGGGGGGCTTCAAAACATATATTTCCTGTGAAATATCGACATCGAATTTTTGGGTGGGATACAACACTCCCTCTACTTTGCTTAGTAGAGAAAGTAACAAGAATGCTTTGTAAATATATAAAAGCAAGCAACAATGGGTGAGGAATCGCATGAAGCATACATGGACATCTTCCTCAGTAGTTTATGCACGTACTTACATTGTCAGCACCACTAAACATCGCCTTTTCATAGCCACACTCAGCAAAGCTTGTTCCAGCAATTCAGAGTTACAATTCATCCGAAAGTAACGTTTTCAATAAAACTGCTGCATCTTTGACCATAAAAAATGCAACTCCAGCACGGTAAGTGTAATACAATTGGAAACGGTAGCAATGAAATTCATTTATATTCAATACTGAATATTTTACCGCCGATGCATAAATGGAGTTTTCCTTTCTCTACCCCCTACCTAAAGAAGGTAGAGGTCCCCAAATATTCCATATCGAGACTTTCTTGAAAATATGCTATTGATGACCCTATCATTACTCTTGATTTTCTTAGAATTGGTTCCAGTTATTTGTATTAAAATATGGGTTGTTTAAAATACTAACATGAAGCAACTGTTCATCTAAACAAGCGAGGTTGCGCCGTGGTACCGTGCGAAACTTGCTTTCCGGAGGTCACGGGTTTAATCCCCGTCGACTGCGGATCCGACTTGGGTTTTTCGTGGTTTCCCCATGTCACTTAGGCGAAGTGACAAGCTGAGTTGCTTAATTTCATACCACGATCTCCTTTCCATTATTTCCCTTCGGTCCATTTGTTCATCTTTCAGCTGTGCTTTCAGGCTCTTGATTTATGCTGGTGCTGAACAGATGGAGTACATGTTTTTGCATTGTAAATGCTGTTCTTGGCGCTAGGTAACGTTGTGTGGTCGCTGTCCTCTTGCAAGGGATATGCTTGGAGTGATAGTGGCTGTTCGACGGGGCATGACGCTGGCATTAAGTGATCTCGGCACTTAGGGACCTCCACGCGTCACTGTGACCCCTCTGTTTGCGTCCCTGTGGCATCCTGCGGTTCCTACTCTTAATCCCTTCCTCCCGGGGGCTGTTGGTGCACAAAGGTTCTATGTAGGCCGAAGTATGCTAGCTGTTCCCCTCAGATATGTCACCCTCTTCTACCCTAAATGTGCATCTGGGATTCTGAGTACATTATCTGTGACGTCCGGTTCATTCAAATTGAATTTTGTACAATTTTGTACATATGAACAGAGAATCACACGGGAGACAAAAAACCACACGAAAAATGTAGAGCAAATTTGAACGTATGATTTATGTCATATAACGTATCTACAGTATTATAGGTTTTGAAATACTCTTTCTTACATCTCAAAGTTATCCCAGGCCAAATTATCAACGTGACTGAAAATAAGTATAGAGATGACTTTTGGAAACAGTACGCAGTCAGTAATCCGTACTAGTACCTAAGGCGTAGTTTCCAACGTTTGTCCAGATTGGTAAAATAGTGGCAAATTTTAAGTGCATAGGGGTTTTGAAATATAAGTACGAGTAAGCTTTTCGAGTTGTGTTGTATCTATTATATACAAAATCCAAGTATGTGACCTGGTGGACCAAGCAATGTTATTTCATCTATATGCAGTTTAAAATAATGTATCAGTACACTATAAAAATCTCGAGTAGGTACCATATAATTCAATGTAAGGAAGTTGTAACATAACCTATGATTTTTGGCAACTCTTATTGGATAGCTGCAGCTGTCTATTCTATACGGGATTGAAAATATGATAGGGGTAGTTGCTTTAGAATTGTAATGAAGTTTATAATTTTCGTTGCGTTCTATAGTAGCTTACAAATTTTATCTACATAAGCTGAATAAAGTGGATGTATATGTTGGGGTTGAAAATTGGGAGAATAAAAGGGTATGTTACATTTTTGTGAGTTTCTAAAATCCAAATGTACTCGGTTTTGTCAAAATCATATCAAAGGTATTACCTGTTAAAAGCTTCCGTGAAATACGACGGAAATGTGGTGCTAAGAACGACAGACAGTCCCCTAAAGTAACTCAATTTTAAAACATTTTAAAACTCTCCAACTAACTCTTTGTGTTCGAAGTCATTATAACTCTGCCCTATGTAAAATAAAGTGCAAAAATTAGCCTCTCGTGTTCATATTCAACGTTTGAAACTTGATGACATAAATAAGAAAAAGGAATCCCTAACCCCCAGTTTTCTAATTTCTAGAAAAATTACATAGCCTGTGATCATTTCAAAGAATAAAGCTTTTCGATGGTAAAATAGCAAAAATCTGATACCCTGCTCTCACATGACACATAAGTAGTTATGTACTAACTATTCTTACAAACTCTTATTCCTCTATCTTCTTCACGTTAGTTGAGACAAACGTTTGCAGCGATTATCTTATTGCTTATCCCCTTGTAGGTGCAAGGGGAATATGGAAATGCAGTAGACTTTGAGCGATAGTCAAATCTTTTAAACTGGTCGCTATATGAAGTCTTTGAAATTCCGTTCTCTCTGCAAGGTCAAGAGATACAAGAGTGAATACGACCTTCCATTTGAGAAAAGTACAAGTATTTCAAAACTCACACAATAAATAAGGAATATCTCCGAAATGGTTTACTCCATTTAAAAAAAAGGACATAAATTACGTGTTTTGAGATGTACATTTTTTGTATAGCAAGATTTGGTTTATCTCTTACGGTTTATCAGTTACGCATAAGTCGTCAAGAGTAAACAGGACTACATAGGCTATACCCAGAAAATTTAAAATATACATTTCATTTGCCACACAACTATCTTAAACGTATGGCATTTTAATAAAAATCATTAGCGCCATTTTTGAGAAAATCAATATTTTTGAAAAAAATTCCATGTAGAGTGTAATTTAGGGCAGAGGAATTATCTTCAAAATCTTCGTGTCGCAAGCTTAAGATATTAAACTTAAATATAAAATTTGATTTTTAAGCGACTTTTCGTTTTTTAGTTATGCTGTTCACAGACCATGCACAAACGCACGCTCGCGCGCGCACACACACACACACACACACGCACGCACACACACGGACCTGTTTCTAAAAATGCTTTTTTTTGGATTCAGGAGGCCCCAAAACATATTCCCGGTGAAATCTCGACATCGAATTTTTTGGTCGAATACAGTAGGTACTTCCTCTACTTACTATACCTAGTAGAGAAAGTAAAAAAAAAGTTACTGTTACATCATTTTCTCTGGTCACAACAATTTTCTTTGGTATCGATCCTGCAAATTATTCCTAAAGCAGTGTTTTATTAATTCGTTAATGTTTCTGCAAATGTTTTCTCATCTAACATGAACTAGATAGAGGAATAAGAGTTTGTAAGTATAGTTGGTGCAGGAGTAGCGATAGTCATATGAGTGCAAGGCATCAGATTTCTTTCTAGTTGTGTTACATAGCTTCCTACTCTCAATATCTTTTCGCGCACAACGTTCTGTTGAGGAAGTTGTGCGAGTCCGAGTGTTTCTCTCACCAGAGTCTGCAATATTGAATAAAATGTGCAGGGTTCTTTTATGTAACGGAATAATTTTTTTCCTTATAGGAGAAGTATTTCTAGCAAGCAGAAACGGGTCTGGAAATTCATATGCAGAGAGTAATATTACATTTACGCTAACAGTTCCAAAAGCTGTAACTTGCAACATGTCGTAATTTCTTTTTTATTTGTTTACATGTTTTAATTTACAAAAAGCAAATGGCATTTTGGTTGCTTTCAATGGCCCTCTAATGGAGTTTTAACATGGATAATTGATTTTTCACTTTGAGCTGCATTCCCTCTAATTACTGTGCCGTATTTCACAATTTATCGTTATCAAGAGACCCTTCTGATTTGCTGTGGAATTTTGTTTATTGCGAGGGGATAGAAATAATTAAAAGATGTCGACGAGCAATGGTGAATATTTAGCGTTAAAACCAAATGTGCAGGGGCCGTTATGACGCTTCTTTCCACAAAACAACTGACTGTATTTTAATCCACAAACAAAAGATGTTTTATAAACTAGACATTGAAGCATAAAACACAAAAACAGCTGCAATGCAGATGGCATTGTCTACGTTCACTGGATGAACCACGGCAGTACATGATAATATACTCAACAAAGGTTCGCCACTGACGTTACGAATTCATGGAACCGAGAATATCCTGCGATAAAATTCCACTAATTATTTATATTCCAACACACTGCTATCTCTGCCTAAATATAACAGAATATATCGATAGCTTCCAAACTTTAAAACAAAAAGCATATAGTCACAGAGGCCACCACACATTGGTATCAAGTTGAGTGGGAGGGGTTCCGATACCCATAAACAGAATAATAAACAGAAAGTTATGCTTTTATAAGTTTTACGTTTTTGCAGACTGTCTATAAATTATTTAAAACTAGGCAGTATCGGCTCAGTTACCTGGAAAATGTGGGTAAATTTACAATGCTTACCAGTAATTTTGTATGCAAATACATATTTGAAAAGCAGATATGTATCTTAATATAGCGTTTGTTGGTAAGTATATACTTCACATTATAGACAACGCACCCGTGGAAACCTAAATATCTACAGGAAGTTTTTATCACAGTGTGGTAAGGTAATATATCCGTCACATTCAAAATCCGAATCAGATTTCCGCACTTGTTTTAGAGATATTCATGTTTCATTCTGGATTTAATTAACTTAATTGTATCAATTAAAAATAATCCACTAAGCATTTTATTTTGCTTTTCACACACCATTATATAGAACCACGCATACCGTTTTTATGAATGAAGCTATGCCAGAAAAGAAGGATAAGTCCCTTCCATTTTCTATTTTTCAATTTTATGTGAATCATACTATGGAAATGTACGATAAAACCTCATGTGTTTTACTCACATGACCTTGTATTAACTATTCTTGTAAACTCTTATTCCTCTATCTTCTTCATGTTGGAAAAGATAAAACTCACATGACTTTCCCTACCCTTGTGCCAATCATTCCCACAAACTCTTATTCCTATGTCTTCTTCGTGTTAGTTGAGATAAACATTTACAGAAATTATCTTATTGCTTATTTCCTTGCAGGTGCAAGAGGAATATGGGAATACAGTAGGCTTTGTGTAATAGTCAAATCTTTTAAAGCTTTGAGATTCCATTCTCTTTGCACACTTAACATATAAAAAAATGAACAACGATGTTCCATTTCACGAAATATTTAATTTTTCCGAAACTCACACACATAACAAGGAATATCTCCGAAATTGTTCATTTTACAAGAAAATTTATTTGGACATAAATTGTGTATTTTAGCAAGATCTAAATTTTGTGTATACTGTGATTTGGTCTATTTCTAACGGCTTACCAGTTATGCAAAAGTCGTCCAGAGTAGATACGACTACAGGGGCTATAGCCAGAAAGTTCAAGATCCACATTTCATTTATCATCAAAATATCTCAAACATATGGCATTTTAATCAAAATCGTTAGAGCCATTTTCAAGAAAATTAAAATTTTTGAAACATTTTCCATGTAAAGGATAGTTTAAGGTGGGCTTATTTTCTTCAAAATCTTCGTGTCGCATCCTTGGAAGACATTAAACTTAAATACCAACTTTGGCTTTTAAGCGACTTTTCGTTTTTGAGTTATGCTGTCCAATGACTGACACACAGACTGACAGACTGACACAAGACACACACACACACATACACACACACACACACACACACACACACACACACACACACACACACACACACACATACAAATCTTTTTCTAAAACTGCTATTTTTGGATTCAGAGGGTCTCAAAACATATATTTCCGGTGAAATCTCGACATCGCATTTTTGGGTGGAATACAATATTCCCCCTACTTACCAGCAGAGAAAGTAAAAATGCATTTGGATATAACTTCAGGATTTTAACGGTATGTGCATTTTTGGTATAGTAAGATTTGGTCTATGTCTTAGGGTTTACCAGTTATGCAAAAGTCATCAAGAGTAAACAGAACTACATGGGCTATAGGCAGAAAATTCAAAATATACATTTCATTTGCCATACAACTACCTTAAACATACGGCATTTTAATCAAAATCATTAAAGCCATTTTTGAGAAAAGCAACATTTTCGAAACTTTTTCCATGTAAATGGTGATTCGGTGTACAAGGATTGTCTTCAAAATCTTCGTGTCTCATCCGTGAAATATATTAAACTTAAATACCAAATTTGGTTTTTAACTGACTTTTCGTTTTTTAGTTATGCTGTTTACAGACAGACACACATACACACACACCCCCGCGCGGACCTTTTTCTAAAATGCTTTTTTTTTTACTCAGGGTGCAATCTTGACATGGAAATTTTGGTCCGAATACAATACTTCCCGTACTTACGATACATAGTAGAGGAAGCAAAAATAACGTACATAAAAATTCAAAAACGCTATGTCAGTTTTTTAGTAATCATTCGTGATGGTTTGGTTAATATTAGAAGTTAATCGGTCAAAAATATTGGCAGGAGTTGCATTTTAAGCAATAAAAACATTCTGAACAAAAGTTTTGATCAAACGGCATTTTAAATTGGAGTGTGCATTAGAGTAATGAGTAGCAGTGTTTCAAAGCTAAATAAATATTGTCGACATTAGTAAATCAAACGCAACAAATAAAACGGAGCTTAAAACAGTAAAAATCAAACGGGCAATTTTTGTATTTCCACCACATGTTCATTCAATTTAATAGATGTATTGCCATATAGTAAGACGATCGAAGCTCGCTGTTTCGTGCATATTCATGCATATTGTGGATTTTTGTGCGTATTCAACGATAAGTGCATAACAGCAGAATACTGCTTCGTCTTTTTTCCTGAACACCGATAAGACCTATGGTAATGTTGGCAACGTCGTAAGGGATGCCATCTTGGTTTATCCAATTTGTTTCTCAGTTATTGCAGGCTGGTTTAAGATAGTGAAAGCAGATGTTTAGGGCGCCCAAAGAAAGGCCTAGCAAGAATTCGCTGTGTCCGAGAGTCTGAAGATGCTTAATGCAGCCAACGAAGATATAGAAACAGCAAGTGTAAAACGCAATAGTGATGTAAAGAACAAAATGACAAACGTATTTTAAAAGAATAATAAAATTAGCAGCCAAGGTAAATTAGCAGAGTCCATCAAGTATCTGATAGGAGACGTGAGCAATAGCATTAGTTTATTGCTCCGTTTTAAATCTTGTCCCATCAGTTGTGTGATGTTGAATACACATTTTCTGCTGTTCAGTGTTGTATTTTTATAAAAGCTATAATCAGAAAAAATGGAGAGACAAAAGATATTGAACGCAATAGTTTTATCAGTTGTGGTTTAGTATCAAAGGATAAATATCAATAACGTGTGTGTTCATCTTTCTTATTAACATTTGGAATACGTAATCTTTTATTGGCAGTATTTACACAAAACAGCATTCACCTATTAGCGCCCGCGAGTAACATATGCTATGCGTGTGTATGATGTTCATTTAGAATCCTGCATGGTTGTGCAGCCTCTTATAAATATGTTACAACTGTCATTTTATTCATTGTCGGTTGGAGCACACGCTGTGACAGTCTGTTTAAGCTTCTATGATCTGGAGTTGGTTTCAGAGCTTTATATTGCATTGCCGTGTAGCAGAATTAGGCCTTCGGATGGTCGGAAGTAATTTGCATACTTATCTAATAATTTTTATAATTTTACTATCTATAACTTTATTAGAAATAGATCTACCTATGATATGGATATAAGTTAATATATATAGTATTGAACATTTAATAGACTACATAGAAGAAAGATTGAGACAGTTGAAATGAAATTCTTACGTTCAGTAGCAGGCTACACTCTTTTAGATAAAAAACACAGCATGGACATCAGGAAAGAGTTACAAATATATAATATAAACGACAGAATAAACGAAACAAGAACAAACTGGCTAGAACATATAGAAAGAATGCCACAACACGGATTACCACAGATTTTACTTCAATGTCAACCAAAAGGTAGAAGAATAGTTAGACGTCCAGTCACCAGATGGAGAGATTCCATTTCTTGATGTGGAAACAGGTCAAGGGCCTAAATCCATGAAAGAAGAAGAAGAAGAAGAAGAAGAAGAAGAAGAAGAAGAAAAAGAAGAATTTTATTGTGGTTAATTATCTTCAAACATGATAAAAAGTTATTTAAGCTCATGTTTCCATTTTTCTTTTATTTCAGTGGTGCTTTATCATTATCATAAGCCTTGGATATGTTAAAAGAAGATTATGACAGGCTTAAAGTATATTTATTGAGCCACCTGAGATATGCATTGACAGAGTTGATGATTCTGGCAACGAGGATGAAGGAGGCACAATTTAGTATGCTCTAGAAAGAGATAATGATATGCGCTTAGTACGTTGGAAAGATGTTAGCATGGCCTGAATAAGCATTGGAGTAGCTCCTGTTGGAAATGTGAAATCATTTTCACGGAAGGAATAGAGAATATAATGCTTCCTCGTCTAAACTGTATTGCTAAATGCAACAACAACATGGATCTGATGGTTCAAGTTATAGCCCATGGTAGTGGCCTATTATTAAGTGGCTGTTTGAAATGGCAGTAATCAATGATTGTTTTCATATAGACAAAACCACCAGGAAATGAGACAACTAGAATTCCGTAGGGAAGCTGTTCAAGTATATCTGACAGGTTACGGCATTGCACCAAAGTATGCTGCTGGGATAAATTTCAGTCGCAACATGCTGCCAGACTTGAGATTTGACAGATTAGATGTAACACAGGACGATGCACTGCAGTTGGATGCAAATCATTGGGAAGAACAATGTGCTGTAAATGCAATGTAGGATTGTGTGTACAGTCTTTTGCAAATTATAACACAAGATAATACTAAACTTTATGCAGAATTAACACTGCTAATATGTGTATATCAGTGCCTTTTAGACTGTTTTTCCTTAATAAAATATAGTACTATTAGCGCCCAGTGATACCACGTGGACTTTAGAGACTATTCCCAGAAAATTTAAGATGTTACATTTCATTTCTCATGAAAATGACTTAAACAGTCAGTGGTTCAATCAAGATCCTTTGAGCCATTTTTAAGAAAATAAAAATAAAAATCTGATGTGTTGCGCTCACATGACTTTCTCTGCTCTTGTACTAAGCATCCTTACAAACTCTTATTCCTATATCTTCTTCGTGTTAAATGAGATAAACATTTACAGAAATTTGTTATTCCTTATTTCCTTGTAGGTGCAAGAGAAATATTAGAATAGAGTAAGCTTTGAACGATAGTCAAATCTTTTAAAGCTTTGAGATCCCGTTCTCTTTGCACTCTTAACATACAAAAAAAATTAACAACGATGTTCCATTTCACGAAAGTTTCAAGTTTTCCGAAACTGACACACATAACAAAGAATATCTCCGAAATCGTCCACTCTACAAAAAATTTTATTTAGATATAAACTGTGTTTTAATGAGATCTACATTTTTTGTACAGTAAGATTTTGTCTATCCCTTACTAGTTCTTCAAAAGTCATCCAGAGTAAACAGGACTACACAGGCTATAGCCAGAAAATTCAAAATATGCATTTCATTTGTCACAAAAATATCTCAAACATGTGGCATTTTAATCAAAATCGTTAGAGACATTTTCAAGAAAATCAAAATTTTCGACAAATTTCCCATGTAAAGGGTAGTTTAGGGTGGGGCCATTTTTTTTCCAAAATCTTCGTGTCACATTAAACTTAAAAACCAACTCTGGTTATTAACCGACTTTTCGTTTTTGAGTTATGCTGTCTACAGACTGACACAGACACACAGACTGACACACACACACACACACACACACACACACACACACACACACACACACACACACACACACACACACAGACACACATACACACACACAGGACGTTTTTCTAAAAATGCCTTTTTTTTATTCAGGGGGTCTCAAAACATATATTTCCGGTGAAATCTCGACATCGAATTTTTGGGTGGAATACAATACCTCTGCTTACTAGTAGAGAAAGTAAAAATTAATACCGTTTCGTCTAAAGGAAAGTTTGGTTATGGGCATTCCTGTAATGTACTAATCTTAATGCCAAGTTTAGTATTCACCTGACGTTTCGCCTTTTAACTATGCTGTCCATAGACACACACTCTCTCTCTCTCTCTCTCTCTCTCTCTCTCTCTCTCTCTTACACACACACACACTAATGTTTTTTTTTTTTTTTTTTTTTTAAATCCTTTGTGTTTGTTATAATTTAAGCTGTTGTACTTGACCATGGTTGTCATTTTTATTGTGGTACTGTTTCAATATAGTGAGTTCTGTTGTCTTGCTTTTTATTATGTAATACAAGCGCTTGGCGTGGTTCTGCAATTGCTGGGGATCAGTTTCTGAATATCTTCATTTGAAATAAACACACCCATTCATTCATAGATAACATGGGTTATTAAAGGGCTAAATCCCTAACACATCCACAGTGTTTCAATAACGTTTCAGTTTTATAAATAGGAATGAATATTTATTTCTCATCTCTCACAATTACATAACTACCAATAGTACAATTTATTCCCCTCTCTTGGAATTGCTCATCTTAACAATTCCCCTTATAATTAGCATTTAGTTTTATATATAACGGGGAAGTATGTTCTTAGTTTTAACTCTGAACTTTCATTCTGCTACTGACATGTAATTGTTAATTCTAAAGCTTGCTCGATTGTTTCTATATTTAGTAATCTCTCTATCCTCTCTTGTAGTATTTTTGGTCTTCCTAAATTTAATTCTTTACAAAACATTTCAAGCTTTTCTTCCCTCCATCTGTAAACCTGTAAAAATCAATAGGACCGTATATGTTGTTCCTTCCTATCAGTATTTACTTCTCCTAATTTTAATATCAGAGGGAGATGGAAGCTAGATGTGTTGAGGTAGATATTCATAATATCAAAATCTAAAATCTACTTCTCAATCTCTGGTGAGCATATTATATAGTCTACCACACTTAGACCATTCTAATTTGTAAGTGTTTAACCCCCTTTTACATCCATTGCAAATCATTTGCTCACAAAAATCGATAAGTTTGTAGCCTTATCTCTGCTAAGCATTATTCTCCATTTCATATTCCTTATCATACTCCTTAATTGGGTTGCTGAGCCTAAACTGTTGTTAGCCTATCCTAGCATTAAAATCCCCAACAATTATTATACCCATTTCATCGTGTTTAGTTCTAAGCTCCTCTATATCCTTACTGCTATTCCAAAACACATTTTTGCCATAGAATTCTGATGTAGTAGGTGTATTATACCTAATAGTAATACAAATAGAATCACTTTTGCATAAAATCCACATATGGAAATCCATAGCACTGATTTCTTCCACAATTCTTTTTCTTCTTTTACCTTTAAATCCAGGTACATCTACACTCAACTCATTTTCCAACCATGTTTCCACCTCCGTTATCATATCACCACTTTTTATCACTTGCTGCATTTCACCACTACACACTTCTTCAAGTAGGCCCTTAACATTCCAACTCAAATCCCTATCTGAGCCTTTACTCCTAAAGTTAAACTGACCTAATTTCTCCTGCCTTCATGTACACACATGATCTCTCACTTCCATAACACTACCTGATGGCGTTGAAATCACGCTTAAGTCTTGCCTCTGTACATACAAACCAGCTGTTGCACTCCGCGAATCTTCAATCAGCTGTGCTGGCGACTTACAAAGGGTTTAGAAGTAACTATATCATATATAAATCCTTATGTTATAAGCAGAATCGGATTTTGTTTTCTCAGTTGCTAAATCATGGTCAACTGTATAACACATACTGCTTGCGATGTAATATTCACCGCTTTTGTTTTACTATTTTCTCTGTTACGTACTTAAAATTCGATAACGATTTCACTGGAAATACATATATTGAGACTCCCCGAAGAAAAAGCATTGTTGAAAAAGCTCTCTGTGTGTGTATGTGTGTGCGTGTGCGCTAGCGCGCGCGTCTCTCTGGAAAAACTTTAACTCACGAACAAAAAGTAGGTTAAATACCAAATTTGGTATCCAAAGATACGGCATGAAAACTTTCAAAACTCTTAAAATGGAATCAGTTTGGAAAATCTTAATTTCCTCAAAAAATGGCTGAAATAATTTGGTTAAATACCACATTTTTAAGATTTTTTCATGAAAATGAAATGCATATCTTGAATTTTCACGGAATAGCCTCAGAAGTCATCTTTATTCTAAGCGGCTTTTGTATAACTGGTAGGTAAGCCGTAAGAGATAGACAAAATGTTACCGCATAAAATGCAAATCTCGTTAAAGCATACAACTTGTGAAATACATACATTTGTTGTGGAGCTAATCATTTTCGATAGGGTCCTTATTAAATATGAATTTTCAAATACTTATACTTTTCTACAATAGCAAGCCGTCATTATTTATTTTTTATCTCTTGGTCATGTACACAGAACGTAATTTCAAAGCTATCACATAGCGACCGGCACTTAAAGTATTTGGGTAACGCTTAAGCCTATTGTATTACCATATTCTCCTTGCATCTACAAGAAAATACGCACTAATACCATCTCTACAAACGTCTATCTCCATTAACATGAACCAGCTAGAAGAATGAACGTTTGTAAGAGGTTTGTACAAGAGTAGAGAAAGTCATGGAAGTGTAACACATCAGATCCTTTTATATGCATTTTCTGCGGGGTAAAACAACGGCTATTTACCTTTTTAGGGTATTGTCAACAAAAAGCCAAAGTATGTTCTATTCTAGCTGCAATGTTTTCTTACCCGAATACCCAGGTCTTGTATATCCTCTGTAGGGTTTAGTCACTTAGGAATTAGTTTCAATAGTGATGGAATTATCCAAACCAGTTGAATAGTTTGAAAGTTTTCATTTCTCGCACACATTTTTACTTACAGATTTTTACTTTTTCTACTACGTATAGTAAGTAGGGAAGTTTTGTGTGTGTGTGTGTGTGTGTGTGTGTGTGTGTGTGTGTGTGTGTGTGTGTGTGTGTGTGTGTGTGTGTGTGTCTGTGTGAATAGTATAACTGAAAAACAGAAACTTGGTTACAAACCAAAGTTGTTATTTAAGTTTAATATCTTTTAAGGACGTGACACAAAGATTCTGAAGAAATTTCCTCCACCCTAAACTATCATTTACATGCAAAACGTTTCGAAAAGTTTTGTTTTCTCAAAAATGGCTCTAACAATTTTGATTAAAATGTGGTATGTTTACGACATTTTTGTGGAAAACGAAATGTATATTTTGAATTTTCTGGCTGTAGCCGTTGTAGTCCTGTTTACTCTGGATCACTTTTGCATAACTGGTAAACCGTAAGACATAGACCAAATCTTAACATACAAAAATGTAGATCTCAGTAAAACACAGTTTATGTCAAATGCGTTTTTTTTTTCCTGGAGTGAGCCATTTCGGAGATATTTTTTGTTATTTGTGTGAGTTTCTCAGTACTTTTAACTTTTCCCAAAGGCAGGTCGTTATTCACTTTTGTATCTCTGTCGTGTAAAGAGAACGGAATCTCAAAGCCTTAAAAGATTTGACTATCACTCAAAGCGTACTGTATTCCCATAATCCCCTTGCACCTAAAATAAAATAAGCAATAAGATAATTTATACAAATGTTTATCCTAACCAACAAGAAGAAGATACAGGAAAATAAGTTTGTAAGAATGGTTAGTACAAGAGTAGAGAAAGTCATGTGACTGCAACACATCAGATTTTTTTAATCGTCTTAACACGAAATACATTTAGATTCATTCTGACATTCATAGTCGTACATCCAAATTCTGCGGAGGGCAGGGAAATATTCGGATAAAAGCAGCATTTCCACGCTCCATTCAGGAACTGATCCCGGATCTCTGATTTGAGAAAACAATGTTGACTACTCGGACAAGAAGCAGGCTAAACACATAATTGTACCTCTTTTTTTAATGCCAGCATTTAGGATGTTGACCTAAATGCAAAGCATTTTTGGTAGCCTCACTTTGGCTGCTGAAAACAGAGAAGTAAGATACTGGGGAGGCTGAAAAACGGACTGTTCATAAGGACCACCCGCATGACCTTATGCCTCGACCAGGATAAATGATCTGCGGAAACGTCCCTGGTGTAGATAATTTGTAAATTCTCGAGGTGAGGCGACGGTTGTCACAAGAAAGGAAGATAGGACGCTGTAGCAAGAGTCAATTCCGTCGCCCCCGGCCCTGCAGGCAACCATGACGACACGCCAGCTGTGCGGGTAGCATACGTAATCAGGAGAGTCACAAGACAAGGGAAAATATGGTTCTCTGGCAGACTTATTGACCGCTGCGTGTGTCACTGAAGTTGGAGTTGCAAAACTTGAGTCATATTTATTGCTATTCCGCATCTCCTGGTTTTATGCATTGTAGTTTATGGACAGCAAACTTGATAAGGAGTTCAAGTAGAAGTGTTCTATATTTCTAAGGCCTAGTCCACGCCTGAGTGCAGTTGCCCGCAAACAAAACTACAGGTGTTAACACACAAATGTACTTTTTAAAAACCTGCAACATTTGTGCGAACGCTGAAAGTATATGCATACTAGTCGCAATCATGTATTTCTTGGCGTTAGTACCATATACATAAAGAGGTGAATTTAAAAAGGGAGTGCAAAAGTCAAACTTTATTTTTCACTGAAATGTCTACAGAAACAAAATTGATGTGAAAGGATAGAAGAAGTTTATTAATTCTCTTGTCTACGTCTGTAGCTGACGTAAAAGCCATTAGAGATACTAAGTGTATGGACCATTTATTTTTGCGGAACGTACTGTCATTGATCAGACCTAGCTGGACATATTAACAGAACGGTTAATACCTCAAATACAGGAAGATATTCCAAGTGCCAACCTTGAACAAAATGGGCTTTTCCACATTTACACCATCCCGCTGGCGAGCACCTCTATGTCACATTGAATTGGCTACACCTGAAATAATGGTAGTGCTGACGTGGCCACCGAGACCACCCAATCTAACAGCCTGCGACTTCTTTTTGTCGGAGTTATGTACGTTCTCCCATTAGCACAGGACCCCAATGATTTGAAACAGTGGAGTTAGTAACTAAGGCCAACATTTTTACAAGAGCATCATGTTTAGGAATCTCGTATTTAGGAGACTAAGAATTATGGTTTTGCTGATAGCCGAGGAAATGCTGGGAAGCATCTGGAAATAAATGTACCATTTATATACCTACCATGTGATACCGGAATTGTGAATGGATAAGATTTATAATTGTACGAAGGAGTGACAGAAGTGATAAGAAAATATGTAAATAATTAAATAGTTTTCGTATATACAAATCAAAACATAATGTAATATGCAGACGTTAAAGTCATAAGCGATGCAATTCACGGTCAGGTAAAGGCAATTAGTGAGACCAGTGTAACTAGGTAATTAAGGTTACGATGAAACTCAATCAGCCAGAATACCGTTAGCTCAAAGTGCACCTGGAAATTAGACGCCCATACGTGGGAGTGTGCAGTTTCCATGCTCATAGATATACTTCCGAATATTATAGTCAGCATAGCACATAGTACCACCAGCATTTTAGATATGTTTTAGAAGTTGTGAGATTTGGTAACATTATGTAAGAACTTTGGCAGGGATAGCCATGTAGATGGGACTTAAGTTAATAAAAAGGGATATGTCTCTAAAATTCGCGTCTTTCCCTTCGTGTTTTCAGGCTCAGAGAAGTGTCTACTGTGAAGCTCCAGTGCTTAAAGACTGCACTCGAAGTATGTAGGTTCAGTGGTAACTTCAGCTTAACTTTTCTGGAACTAACGGCAACACAAAATATTTATTATTATTATTATTATTATTATTATTATTATTATTATTATTATTATTATTATTATTATTATTATTATTATTATTGTTGTTATTATTATTATTATTATTATTATTATTATTATTATTATTATTATTATTATTATTATTATTATTATTATTAATAATGTTGTTGTTGTTATTGTTTTTGTTGTTGTTGTTGTTTAGAAAAGTTATGTTTAAAGCACAAAGTCTGAATTCGTCAGAAGTTAGCACGCATAATATAATGAAATAGTTACAATTTTGAGTGATAAGATTCACAGACAGGTTATTTGTTCAACCTCAACAGTGGCCAACTCACTACAAATATATATTAGTGTGCATTAAATTTATCAGTCAACTTAACTGCTGTTCTTTATTCTCACACCCACCCTCGTATACCCTGGGAAAAACATTTAATAGTTGACCACTGTAGCAGCTGGCAGTAGATACAGTGGAGGACGAGATTAGATTTGCTGTGAAGGGTAACGCACATCATCGACATCATCAGTCACCTATGATGTTCGTATCCAACACATACATAGCCTAACATTAATTAGAACTTTCTTCTATAATTCCAGAGCACTTTTGTGTTTGTGTGACATTTCAGTGAACAATAGAAGTCATACACTTACCATGCTTTTTTAAATTACCCTGTGTTTCTCGTTCAAACAAAAATGATGTTGGACGCGTAAATTTATCCAACGTGGTTCAGAACATCATGTCATCATCTTTTTCTTGGCACGCTTTCGATTTCGTTAGTTTTCTTTTCCCTAGTCTTAATCTTCATTATACATATTTCACAAGCATGAATTTTATCGATCAGTTACAATGTCGTTGTTATAGCCCTTATTTTCTAAAATATCGAATTGTTTACTGGTTTTATCGACATGCAACTGAAATGAACTGCGATACCGTTAGCACCATACACATCTGCACTTGTTTTCCATCTCGGATGGAATTTAACAGTGTTATCAAACAAGTCTTCGCAAACAGACTCAAACAAGTTTTAAACACTTTGCGCACATGTGTTTGCTTGTTCAGAACTTAATATCTGAAGTCTATATATTCAAATGGGAGTGTTCACAGCCTTGAGAAGCTTTACCGAGTCCAGGGAATGAAGACCTGGCGAAGCTTTAACTTTGTCACTCCCGTTACCGGGTACGGTATGTTAGGTTCCCAATGTGCAAATTATATAATCAAGGTGCCTGAGACATGAAGCAGCTTCTGGAGCTCTTTATAGTTGCAAGTTATAAAAAATACCATTGGTCAGTTAGAAACAGATAAATTCTCAATGCGCAATATTTACCTTCACTTTCTACCGATAAGCTGATCGAAATATACCTTCCTATTGTCGTTAGCGAGCTCTTGTGTACCAAAGATTTGAGAGCCACCTTATCTCCCGTTCTTGCTGGCGTTCTGGTTACCGTTACCACACTTAATTGATAAGCTGTAAGAGACAGACAAAATCTTACTACGCAAAAATCGTCAGAATACAGCTTATCAATTAAGTGTGGTAACGGTAACCAGAACGCCAGCAAGAACGGGAGATAAGCTGTAAGAGACAGACAAAATCTTACTACACAAAAATCGTCAGAATGTATGCTAAATATTTTTGTCCTCTTTTCAGTTAACCATTTCCGAGATATTCCTTTTTATTCGTTTCCATTTTTAAATACCTTATACATTTTCCGAGAGACAAATCGCTTTTAGTTTCTTCCTCCTTTTTCTCGTGGTCATGTAAATAATATGCAATTTCAAAGCCATCACACAGTGAAATCTCTTCATAACTCTGATATGTTGCACTCTTATGAATTTCTCTTCTCTTCTACAAACTATTCTTACAAACTGTGTAATCGAAACATATGGATGAATAAATCTATCTAAACTCATTCCTTTATACACTTCATGTAATCGGAGATAATCATTTGCAAAATTATCTTATTGCTAATCATCTTGTAAAGCAAAGGTAATGTACGAATACAGTAGGCTTTAAGCGATAGTTAAATCTTTTGAAGGTGGTCACAATGTGATTGCTTTAAAATTCCGTTCTCATTGCATGTCGAAGTAATAAAATAAGTTATTAACGACTTCCTATTTGAGAAAAGTATAAGTATTGTAAAATTCAGAAAAATAATTTGGAATATCTCTGACATGGTTCGCTCCATAAAAAATGTATAGCCATAAATTGTGTTTTAACACATATACATATTTTGTGCAGTAAGATTTTGTCTATCGCTTCTCCTTTACCAGTTATGCAAAACCCGTCCAGAATGAAGAGTAGTTGTGAGGAAATTCCCAGAAAATTCAAGATATACATTTCATTTGTGATGAAAGTATCTTAAACATATGGTATGTTAATCAACGTCATTGGAGCCTTCTATGATAAAATCAAAATTTTCGAAAAATGTTCTATGTTAGGATAATCTAGGGTGAGGATATTTTCTATAAAATGTTTGTGTCGGATCCTTGGAAGACGCTAACTATTTATTTTTGAGTTATGTTCATAGACACAGATGCAAAGACATATTGACGGAGACAGACACACATCATTCTGTAATTTTTTTTTCAGGAAATTTTAAATCAGTATTTCCGGTGCAATCTCGATATCGAATTTCTGTGTGGAAAACAATACTTCCCCTTTTAAGCTCCCAGGAGGAATCTGGAATAGAGGTAGGAAACATCATCCGTAACAATCTACTCGGCTACTAATCCCAAAACGACTTTATTTACACATTACTTCAGGAAGCTAGTATGTGAGTATATGTATATACACTGGACTAGTTAATCTAAAATTCGCTACACTATCGAACGTGCATAAGAACGTGTAGAATCTGCGGCAGCTGCTGAGTAAAGCAGTTTAACCTTTGCAGAACGTTAATACAACCTCAGTGAGCATGAGCGCTACCAGGAGAGCAAGAAACCTCCGAACGGGCTGCGCGATGTTTTGCGCGAGTGATGGATAGTTTCCTAAAGAGGTGCCAAAAATGTATGTGTGGACGACAGTGGCCAGTTTCAGTATCTTCTTTCATAAGTAAAGCCTTTAAAAGTAGTTCTAAACATGTTGTATGGTTCCGTTCGTGCCTTTCTATGATAGCGGCAGACGGCAACGAGTGCCGGGGAAGCGGACAGGCAAAACACCAAGCAGTCCATATGAAGGTTTCTTGTTCTCCCGGTGAAAGAAACCTCAGTCACACAGCCAATGTATGCCCCATAAAGAAGAAGCCATCATTATTGATTCCCATGACGGACTTACCATCAAAGACTATATCCTACTTACACCACCAAGCAACACAAGATTTATCTCGAGGATCTCCAACTCCAGAATATGCCTATGTTTAACATCCACTAAAGTAGCAGAATCTCTAATATACAATCATCCTAATATAAGAATCAACAATGTTTATCTTCAGCTTCGTACGCTAATTACACCGAACAAAAGAGTAGTTTGTCCCATAATACCAAACTCAACCTAGAGACTCACTTATTGTTATCTGGGGTAAGCTCATATCAAACAAGACCTGCTGGAATTCCCTAATATATATATCCGGAAATGCATGGTTTGGACGCTGTAGGGCGTCGAAGTTTGAGAACGAGCGGTTGTGACATTCCTTTTGGTATCTGAATACGGAATGTATGCAACCCTTTAGCCATCTGTGTACTGGAATGAACGACCTGAGGATAATAACATTCCTGTGATTGCGCTAAATTCCCCCATAGAGTCCTCGGTGCTCATCCACCAGCGTTATTTGTGTAGTTTCCAGTACAGTAACGTTTTTTAAAGTTGTGCAACATGTACCAGTACACAGCTACTGAAATGGTCAACACGAGCTCCAGCACACTTTGATGTAAATGTGCGGAATCACCTCAACGTATCATATCGAAATCGATGGATTGGTAGAGGTACACCAGTTCCATGCCCAGTACGGTTGCCAGATATGACACCTGTTAACTGGTTTCTATGGAGTTGTATGAAGAGTATGGTGTATGGCACTCCTGTAATGTCAGTGAAGGACATTATTGCTCCAGTCACGGAGCGATTGAAAATCTTCAAAGAGAAGCGCATGTATTGGGTCATGTGCATAAGGCTCACCAACGCCGATATTGACTCTGCATTGACGTAGGAGGTACACAGTTCGAAGCCCGTTTTTTATGTAGAAAGCTCGATGTTGGTTTTATTGATGAAATGTGAACATACATACACCAATCTCACACTTCGATGCGCTACAGCGTCCAAACCGTACATTTTCGGACAGGGGTTCCTATCTGAAAACTGATTAGTTTGGCGTCCCGCACAGCATACTTGGCGTTGTCGGTGTTTGTATAAAAAACACCGACAACGTTCAATATGTTGTGCGGGATGCGAAACTGATCAGTTTTTTTAATAGGAATCCCTGTCCGGAAATGCACGGTTTGGACGCTGGAGAGCGTCGAAGTTTGAGAACGAACGGTCGTGACAATTTGTTAAGATTCATTTTGGTAGTTTAATACCGAAGCTATGTAACACTTTAACCATCTGTGCACTGGGATGAACGACCTAAACATAACATTCCTGCGCATGCGCTAAATTCCTCTATGGAGCCCTTGGTGCGCTTCCTACAGCGTTACTTGTGTAGCCTCCAGTATTGGTTTTAGCAGTGTACCAGTATATAGCTACGCAAATGGCCGACATGCACAACAGCACACTTTGGTGTAAATGTGTGGAATCACCTCAACATCGCATATCCGAATGGATGGATTGGTAGAGGTGGACCAGTTCCATGACCAGCACGGTAGCGCAATCTGACACCTTTGACTATTTTCTGTGGACTTGTATGAAGAGTATGCTGTATGGCACTCCTGTAACGCCAGCAGAGGAACCTATTTCTCGAGTCCACGGAGCGATTGAAAATCTTCAAAGACAACCGCACGTATCGGGTCATGCTCAGCACCACCTACGTAGAGGGTACACAGTTCGAAACCTGTTTGTAGTGTAGACAGCTCTATGTGCTACTCAGGTTTATTAACGAAATGTGAAGGTACACCATCTCACACTTCGAAGCACCACAGCGTCCAAACCGTGCATTTCCAGACAGGGGTTTCTCTTTCAAAACCGGTCAGTTTGCCGTCCCGCACAACATACTAACGTTGTCGGTGTTTTTGGTAACACACACACACACACACAAACACACACACAAACACACACATATACCGGGTGGAAGGAAGTCATTACATTAATTTAAACCAGTGATAGACCTCGGTATTTGGAACACATTTTGTATCTTACGCTTTTGTCTAACCATTTCCTACAGAGATATTTTAGTTTTTTTCGAAAACAAGCGGCGGACAAGCTGGCAACGCTGGAGGTTATGCAGGTATCACTTTCACTAGCTCAGTACATAAACAAATACCGCAGCAGCGCGTCTCGTAAGCATACACAAATACCATGCCGCGTCCTTCCGTTTTTATTGTGCGAGTGTAGACCAATGAGAATGCCAGTGGCACTCGTTAGCTCCCAAAACATTACAGCACCCTGTGTCATGATTGCAAGCGACCGACCTGTTTACATCCAAAAGCCCGCTCAGATCCCTGACCAACCTCAACGCAGCGTTCTCGAGTTACTTCTCATCTAAAAATGCTTCTCGGAATATTCCTTTAATTCTTTTAAGTGATTAATTATTTCGAAACTCTGTGTGATGTCCCATAATTAATAGCGAAACTGTGTTAGAACTACGTTACCCTACGCTTCTTACAAGAAACAAACTATTACGTTCGTACATTCTTGTGGAATTACGCATCCACGTGGAACAAAAGCCATTCTTTTTTCGAAAGCGGCTGATCAAAAAACAAAATGCCGTTATGTACGAGTATATTAGCACACATGGCCCCTTGTTTTATTTACAAATAGGAAGGACATTTTGCCAAACACTGTCGGTACACAACAAATGATCTCCGACGGCTGAAGTATTAGCAAATTTCCTGAATTATCCAAAGCTAATAGTAATACGTTCATATTTGTTCTTGTATCTCTAGAGCTAAAGTAAACTTTCCTGAGCCTCTAGCTACGTTTCCTCCACTACTACCTCAGGGTGGATACAGCAACTCCCAAAGTCCCAGAGCTATGGAACAAGAGTCACAAAGGCCCAAACGGCCAATGTCAAACAGTACGATTGACCCGATATTGACCTGCGGAAATAAAGCCAAGTTATTACACCCGAAGAAGAAATATCTGAATTGAAAATTGCTCCCACTCAAACCGAACATAAGCAAAACAAGTTTAAAAATCTGAGGTTATTCCGTCAACTGTTCCGTCTCTTCCGAGACAAAATCGATTTAGACCCCCGCAGTTATACATTAAGCTTCAATCAGCTACAAAGTTTAATGGAAAACTTAATTGATTTAGCAAAGTAATCGCAATTGTTGAAGAGCACATCAAGATGTGGAGTCTCTAGTGCATAGTTTACACAAGATTTCACCTCACTATAAACACTGAAGCCTAAAGGTTAGAAACAGCAGACTCGAAAAAAATTAATAGCCTACATATACAAAAACAAAAAGTTTGTTATCGAAATAAATAATAAGCCATGCTTGGAATAGGTAGCTACTAAATTCTAAGAGTATTCAAACTCCAAAATAGAGCAATAATAACTATCGCTCATTTACTTCAATGGGAGGTTAATGACTCTAATATTACTTTCGAATTTCTTAAGATGTTGGCAAACATTAATCCTGCAGTTATCTGTATTCAGGAAACGAATTTCAAAGGAAAACATGTCGCGTCTCTAAAAGGGCAAACCCCACCACTCAAGACGAGATAACTACTTACGTTAGAGTGGGTACGTAGTTACTTCACCGAAAATATATATTTTGAGGCCCCCTGAATAAAAAAGAGCATTTTTAGAAAACAGCCCATGTGTCTGTGTCTGTGAACGGCATAGCTCAAGAATGAAAAGTCGGTTAAAAGCCAAATTTGCTATTTAAGTTTAATATAGTTCAAGGATTGCAACACCAAGATTTTGAAGAAAATTTCTCCACTTTCAACTACCTTTTGCATAGAAAGTTTTTTGAAATGTTTGATTTTCTCGAAAATGCCTCTAACGATTTTGATTAAAATGCCATGTGTTTGATATACTTTTATGGCAAATAGAATGTACATGTTTAACTTTCTAGCTATAGCCCATGTAGTCCTATTTACTCTTGCTGACTTTCGCATAACTGGTAATGCCTATGAGACAGACCAAATCTTACTATATACAAAATGTAGATCTCGTTAAAACCCACGATTAATGTCCAAATGCATTTTTTATGGAGTGAATCATTTTAAAGATGTTCCTTGTTATTGATGTGAGTTCTGTAGTACTTATACTTTTCTCAAATGGAAGGAGGTTATTCACTGTTTTATCTCTTGAGCTGTAAAGAGAACGGAATTTCAGAGCTTTAATTTAGTGACCACCTTTAAAAGATTTGACTATCGCTCAAATCCCACTGTATTCCCATGTTTCCCTTGTACCTACAAGAAAATTACCCATAACATAATTTCTGCAAATGTCTATCTCGACTAACATGAAGAAGATAGAGGAATAAAGGTTTATAAGAATAGATGGTACAAGAGTAAAGAATGTCATGTGAGTGCAATGCATTAGATTTTTAGTATTGAGAGGAGAACGGGAAGGTGTGAGATTTGCAATAGGTAGAGACGTGTTAAGAAGCAGAATCTGCTAACGAGCTCACGTAGTAACCATGGGTATGTAAATGTGACCGGACACGTATGAGCATTAGCGATGCATGGCAAGCACCGACCGCAGTAGAATTCCTCCCTAGGGCCATGCACGCGGAAGTACACAATTACTGTATGCAGATTTGGGACACTTAGTCCTTGCAAACGGGACGGAAATGTTAACGTCACTTCCACTCAACACCTGTCACACAGCTTTAATTAACTTATACTGCCAACTTTAAAACAACATGTTGTTTTCAAAGATGAAATCGCCCTTGTTATAGGGAAAACAACTTGGAGTTCCCAAGAATTCAATATGACCGATATTATACTAAAATGCAGTGGACATTACACCAAAAAGTAGATAGAGTTTCCAGGTCTCCCGGGTTCTCCCGTATTTCAGCCTTGTTTTATTGAGTATCCCTGCTCCCGTATTTTGAGCTATTTTTCACGTATTTCATACACTGCCATGAATTCTGAGTATAAGAAGGATATTTAGAATATGTGATGTATGGAAGTGGTAGTTCCTTTCTTCCAAAGTTGGCAGCAGTATTTTAATTAGCTGTTGGTAGCAGCGATCATTCTGTTCTTATTGGCTGGTAGAGTGTAGTTAATCGTTAAGAATACCTGTGGTCATGTGATGCGTGACGTAAGCACGCGTCTCGTTCACTTGCGTCTCTGATTTGAAGAGAGTAACACGTGTTTTGTTTGTTTGTGGTTCTATAAAGCAAGTAAAATCATGGAAGGCGATGGCCACAATGAACTGAACAAAACTCCACCAAAGAAGAAACCTAACTGCATGTGTGTTTATCTTTCTGTTTGGGAAGATACTTATTCTGGATAGGACATGTGAATGGTAATAAGCATTACGTACATTACTCTTTATGGCTTTTTAAAAGAGTGAAATAAGTGAGATTACGAAATCACCATTTTGTAAATACATTCCTTGGTTTATATGTTATGATGTAAAACCTAGTTCTGTGTAACAAGCATACATCTTATAAAATCAATACACAGAAAAAGAGACATCGACAATATGTTCAGGTATTAAGGAAACATTTTTTAAAACTTCCGTAATTTTAGCTTGAAAACCTGGGAATCTCCCGTATAATTAGCTTGAAAACCTGGCAACCTAACTCGACCTGATGTGGACTGAGAGGCTGTCCAGTTACCGAAATGTCGAGTTTTACAGAATAAAGGATCTGTTATTCACAACTTGTTACATAATGCTGCCAATTACATAAACACATACTCTAGCACAATATACGAAACAAAAGTATGACATATTCTAACATGCATTACTTATTAATATATTCCCTTTTGTTCAATGCTTTTAACACATCCAATTTAATTTTCACTGTCATGTTAACTCATAGTCTTTTCTGCTCGTTCGATATTTTCGCTGGCATAAACAACTCAACACAGCATTAAGAGTGAGCCTGAAATCTTGGAAGCTGCACTGTAACCAGAAATATGTAACTGAAAGTTTCATTTACCACGTAAGGGGTGCTTTTTAGGCGTGGCGAATGAGTTTGGTAAGATCTGCGCGAGTGAGATCATGCAAATCGATGATGGGGGTAACGTCTGTTTCCTTCCTTGAAATAAACCAGACACTATTGATAATGCGAGATGGCACGCACGCTCCGGGATATTTATATACTACACGGAAGTCGGTAAGATAACTGACACCCCTTTCGTCTTATAAATGCAAAGGGGAACTTGGTCGTAAACCACTGCACAAATCGTAACGTCTAAAAAGTACCTTTATACTCGGTAAAGTAACAAACTTTCAAACCTTCCTAACAATTAATATTTGTGCTATGTATCCACATTATTAACGGCAAGCTTTTGGTTTAGTGACAATGATCTGTTGGCTGCTTATGTTCTGGCTAGTCATCGAAAGTCAATACGCGGTCAGCCGTTTTGTTACTGTGAGGGAGAATGCGGTAGGTTGTATACGTACACCTATACTGTTCATACCGTATAGTAGATAATAGGGACTATTACAGTCATTTATTTGCATAAATGATAAACCCATCCAACAACAAAGTGATTTTAATTATCTTGGCTATATTGTGTCATATACCAGCAATAGAGATACACAAAACAAAATAAACAAATTCCAAACAATATGTGGCACAATAAAAAGAACTTTTAAAAATTGTAACCGTCAAACTTTGTTAAAATTGTATAAAATAATGGCGATCCCAACCCTGCTTTATGGGTGTGAAAACTGGGTATTGACTATCTTACAACAGAAGAAAGTGGAGGCTGCTGAGATGAAATTTCTGAGACAGATGGCAGGTTATAGACTCACAGACAAGAAAAGAAACGAGGATATTAGAAGAGAATTGGAAATTCAGAGTCTAAATGAAACAATCATTGCATACAGGCAAAAATGGCAAGATCATGTGCTGAGAATGACCGAAGACCTTACACCACAAATAGTGCCCAAGTATAAACCTGTAGGTAGAAGAAATGTTGGCAGGCCACGAATGAGATGGTCCGATCAATTTCCTTAAAGTCGGAACGAGCCACAAGGCTTATACCGTGATGATGATGATGATGATGATGATCATGATCATGATTACAGTCAAGTTTGACGATAAAAAATTAAAACATTAAAATAAAAAGGTCATCAAGCTACACGGAATGTCGAGTTATCGTGGTTCTACTGTACTGCCAACCTACATAATAAAAGCATTATTTCTAACCTCAAATATCACAGGGTTAAAGTAACTGCTTTCAAAAAATAATAATTCTTAAACATTGTTACCACAGAACACTGATGAAACTATTACTCATCTTCGGCAAACCTTATTCTGCAATAACAGTTTTGGAGCGCTACATATCGTAATATAGATTTAATGCACTACTGTGTAATGAACACAAAAATAACAACAGTAATTATAACTGCATAATGCTCCTAAACAATTCAAGGCCAAACTACGCACACAAGAGTACTACAATTGCGTCCATAGATTAATATGGCGTCTAAACAGAATCTTATTTTAAAATCTATCGGTTGCCTTCCGTTCAACGGGTTCAAAAATAAGGGTTTCTGTGGCAACATAACATATGGAATAATATCAACAATGGCCGTAGCTTTGCCATGGTTATATTTCAGGAAAACTTGGCGGTACTGATGCAACCTAACAGATGGAATATTACCAATATAACCAGAGGGCGCCACAATGGGGGAAAAATGTCGCAGTTGGTTTTTAGGGTAATCCAATAAGCTGTTTTCTCCATAGTGTTTACCCAACTTACTGCCACTGGAAGCCTTGTTGGGTGTAACAAATACTATGCAGTGCTCATTACACACATGTGTTCAGATTCGCGATATAATTGATTGATTTGTAAAAAGGAAGGCATTTTGTGATGGCATTCCACAAAAAAATTTAAAATCCCAGCAAAATAAAAGAAAACTGATCTTGGAATTTGCACATGGGATAGAATAGTTAACTATGGAGCATAGATGGGTAGTAGTGACACAGTGTGTCATTTTCCCAACATCGTACTTTTAACCCCGTCCACTCGGCTGCGCATGGGTAGCTACCAGTCACGCCCCCCCCCCGCTGTTATCTATCTACCTCAGAGAACCGATCAGCCCCTTACGTGAATCACTGGTGGAATCATGCCGCATAACAAGGTAAAAAATGCTTCAAAACTAAATGGAAACTTAAGTGTTTTTGTGTTCCTAGTAAAAATAAACCGTTGTGTTTGCTATGCCAAAAGAAAATGTGCGGAATGTAATCAATCACAATCACGTAATCACCAAACAAATACATAATGTTTCCATTCGTCTCCTCCACTGCACTCTTTGAAACTTAGGTACCTTGTTTGTAAATACGTGTTTATACGTAAACAAACACAACCGCAGAAGAGAGATGGCCTGCATTTGGTAAGTGGAGAGGGTAAATACTCGACTGCATTCCTGTCACCCCTCTTCCCAAGCCTGCTATGGAGCATCAAATACTTTCAAAAATGTGATGGTTACATTCACGTGACTTTCTAGCCACTATCGTTTATTTTTATTTAGCTTCTACAAGCTATTTTTTACAAAAAGGTATTTCTACTTTATGTTAACTGGGATAAAAATGTGGAGTAATGCTTTCATTACACATCACATTTTAGGTATAAATCGCAGAGAGAAAACTGAGTTAATAATCAGATATTTAAAATCGGGGCGTTATTTGAGGAGGTACTTTTAAAATCATGTTAAGCCTACATTTTTACAAAATTATCTTTTATGTGTATTCTTGATATTTTGAACGCGCTCTATCTAATGGTAAATTCATTTCGCACCTAGTTTCCAAACAAACGAGGCTTGGATTCCGGGGTTCATTTCAAATCGTATTTTATCCATCATTTGGTCCACTTTCAAACCATATTAAGTCCTCATCTTTATCAAATGGGCAATTTCTATGCGTAAATTTGTCCGCACTGAATGCTCTGACGCTCATTCTTGACAATCTGTTCCCGTGCATTGATGCTCATTCTTGATGGCTGAAGTGGCCAAAACAAAAATATGTATGTAGTTAACGCATTTTGTTTCCGCTTCATAAACTCACCGAAACTTAAATGAAGTAACAATGTATTTTCTCAGCAGGACGGAATTTCCACCTCAGCTTCTTTGATGACCCAACTGACACTCTTGAGACCGGTGAAGATAGGACCATGTGTTGTTGCTTGGAAGAGGAAGAACTGTTGAGGAATTGGATTCAGTAATATAACATTTGGTTAATGAGTTCAGTAAACAAATAGTACATTAACTCATTCCTTAATAGCCATTTTAGAACAATTACATATTGGAACTTCTAAGAAAATATTAATTGTATATTTTGTTTTGTTTATGTAAGAAAATGTCATGAATTTTGAGTATGTAGAAGGTTCAGAGTTCACATTGTTTTTAGAAGTATCTAGTACCCCGTTTTGGAATAGATTTCTGTACAAATACATCCTCATTCTTGGAATCCATTACACCGTTTTGTACTCTTAAAATTAGTTTGGTGGCTCCGTGGCCGAGCGTTTAGAGCGTTCGCCTACCATCTAGGCGGCCCGGGTTCGATCCCAGGCACCTTCATGTAGTATTTATGGTGGCGAAGCGGCGTAAAGGCGGATTTTCTCCGGGTTCTCCGGTTTCCCCCGCCACTCATTCCACTAATTGGTCCATTATTACCTTTCCAACCATCGATTTTACCTGCATTTCATATCATCCTCTTCCTGCTATCATAACCGGTGCATGGCTGACCACCCGCTTACAGGTCTTCACTCCGTCCGGTACATAAGGTCCTGTACTCCCCGACAGGCGTCTAACCCTAGACACTGGCCTATAAGCACTAGGGGGTGTAAGTCCTATATAAGGAGAGAGTAATCGGTTAAAAAAAAACGAGTTTATCTCTAAGCGCTTAGAAGTTATTAGTTTTTCTTCTCTCCTGAAACAATTTGTTCTAATAGACATAATACAATTTGAAAAGTACCTCCTCATTTTATGCTGGCCCTGAAATTCCTTACTCTTTTCATGTAAATTATCGCGAGAAACAACCGAATAGCGACGTTACTTAAAATGTGAAATTGTTAAAAAATTCAATAGAACAATAACGGATATCTCGGAAATGCTTGATGCCACAAGAAGATTTGATTTAGCACAAATTATAAAGGTATACATCTTTGGTGCGGTAAGCTTTTCTCCTCTCCTATGATTCACCCGTTTTACAATTTTCATCCGAAAGAAGAGGGCTCACTCAAAAAAAAAAAAAAAAAAAAAAAAAAAAAAAGGCTCAACGTATTACATTTTATTTGACATGTAAGTATTCAAGTGTTTTTCCATGAAAAGGGTAGCCTGCTGTGGGGAAAATCTTTGTGTCTATTTTCAGAAGGTACTGGATTACATACGCCAAGTATGGTATTTCTCAAACAGTTCGTTTTTTATTTTTGCTATTCACAGATACACACACGGACATGATTCAGGGAAATTAGGGCTGTTTGGAATACAATACCCTTTCTTATCCACTGGAGGTAAGTGGCAGAGAAGGTAAAAGTTGACACGGTACGCCTGCACGACCTCTCCTGTTTCTACCAATCTACACGCATTCTTTGACAACGCCATTATAAAGAGAGAAATTCTCAATAATTCTTTTAGAATTGAAAAGTACTATTCTCCCCGACGGACAATGGCTATGTTCAACCTTTTATTTAAATCTCTGCATTTCAATTTCGGAGACTTACAGACTAAAACGTCTCGATAACGGAGAGCTAACAAGTTGCATGCTTGACTAAAGCGCTTTCAGCTTTCCTTGAGCGTGCTATGGAGTAAAAATAGTTATTACTTCGGAGAAAAGTGTGAGTAAAAATAAGACAAAAGCGGCAGAAGTTTTATTCCAAGCAATATACGAGGTGTTAGAGGTATGAGTGCGCAGACATTAACGGCACTTCTTGACGTTGAGTTGAAACACAACTTCCTCTACCATTTCCCTCCATAGCGCAAGGTTAAATAAATCAAAAATAAAATTGGTGAATGTATGATTGCTAATGTCAGCACTCCATCTTCTGTATTTAGTATAGGGAAATAGAGATTTAAAAATGAGTTATTCCTGTCCCTTGCATTTGATGCTAGCCACAAAATAATATTAAATAATTCGATTCCAACGTCTCTATTGGAATACATTCGTGAACATACGCTTGGCAACATTGGCGTGTGTATAGGGCGTAAACTCAGGAATATTGGCAGTAAAAACTACCTGCCTAAATACTGCTCGGAAAGCTTAAAAGAAAAGCATCCACCTCCTCGTTACCTGCAGTAGCTGATAAGAAACACAAACATGTGGTGAATCAGTTTTCTAGGGCTGGCCTAGTATGGGCTTGCACTCGTCGCAGTTGTAAACAAAACATTCACTTGATCAGTCGTACTCTGTTGCCGGGCTGTGCAAATAATGTTTTAAATAATGCTCAATTATATCCTTTACTTTTTACGATAGATGAATTGGTTATTGGATTCTTTATTCGTCGTATTTGAACCTACCATCTATCATGCGAAATCTGCACACTCATATACCTAATATCCTGTATAAGTGACATGGGCAAAAATGCTCTTATCACTCTTTTGTTAGTGGAATGAAGTAAAGCTAGGACCAGATTTTCAGCAACGAGATGATGGAGAAAGCAGCGTCTGGGTAGGTATTCTCCTGGTTCTCGGTTTCCCCCGCCATTTATTCCACCAACTGCTCCATGATAATATTTCCTTTCAACCATTTCGCCCTAATTTCATAGCATTCCGTTCCTCACTGTCATATCTGGCTACTATGTCTCGTCCAGAGTTTGTTCTGCTCTTTGACGAAACCTGGTCCCTGGCACCCATTTCTAGATTCTGGAGGGTGTAACTCCGCCGCAGGAGGGCAAACAGAGAAGCAAGAAGCAATAGTAAACTACGAGGTAAACGTTTAAATAAATAAAATAAATATAAAATAAAATAAATATATAAATAAACAATTTTATTTTTATTTTATGCTTCCTTGAATACAAGGCTGTCATGGCGACAAAGCTTAATTTTTAGCAACAGTTTGGTTATACATATACATTTTCTAAAAGGAAGAAACATAACACAAGATTCATGTAATATGTATGTTATAAAAGAAAAGGAAAGAAAAAGAAAAGAAAAAAGTAGCTTTGCAGCTACCATATAAATGGTATCGCAGAATGGCAACCGAACCCTTAACTGCTGACTGGCTGATTTGCTTTATTGTTTCTGTGGATATGCCCAGCTTGCTTCAGACGTTCACAATGAAAAACCACGAGCACTACTCAATACCCAAAATATTTCAATATCATCGAGGTTGCATTTATCTTTATAAATAAATAATAACATAACGTTGGGCAATCTTGCCGAGTCTTAGAAGAGAAGTGCGGAATATTAGCTAAATTTAGCAGACTCGAAACTAATATTACAAGCGTTATTCACTAGGAGTAGAATGCTATAACATGCACTAAAGGTATTTAATTCCAAGGTCAGCATAGCTACCACAGGAAATTTATTCACGATGTTTCTTCCAGCGGTTTACATCCTGCCCAAGCCCGGAAGAAGTTGGCCACCCCTGGCCAATAGTGGCCTCATCGATCGACACTGGCTGACAGAAGGTTCAAAACGACTTCCTCCACTTTTATTTTGTAAACGTGGCAGTCTAACATTAGCACTACACGTTATTAATGTATTGAATTTAAGATTTTGTACTTTATCTACCCATTATATCAATTGTATGTATCCGATAATACTACCTTCCATTAATGTCTGGAGGCGATTTCAAGGTAGACAATATCCAAATGAATACATCAGGGGTCACCAAATCTGTCCTGGCTGATGATATGACGTAATATCACCTTCAGACCCTCCCTCCTTCACTCAACAAGCGTTCAAACGAAAACAAGCAGTGGCGGATAGGGCATCGATAGACAAGACTCATTCGAAACCACGAAAACGCAAAGGAACATTCCTGTTCCAAGAGGAGTGGGAGGAACGACATTTTTGCTGCGCTGTGGTTAAAATTTGTGCATGCCGGGTTGCTTTCCCTGACATCACAATTCGTGCAATCGCGATGACCAATTTTCCAACTTCTGGTTTACATGGAGGAGGTGGAAACTGCTTGGGTTTGATAGTGTTTAACTCCCGTTTTTACTACATACAGCACCGCAGGCGGTGACACTGGTGATAGACACATGGAATGAAGATGGAGCACCGGTGGAATGAGATGGCGGGGGAAACCAGAGAAAACAAGCCCCAGCGCCACTTCGTCCTCCACGAATCCCACATGCGGTCGCCTGGGATTCAACCCAGGCCACTTTCGTGAAAAGCGAATTGTCTAACCAATCGACTATGGCGCGGCCGATGGAAACTGCAATAAACTATTATCATAAGTCGACTTCAATCTTACATGAGATAAAAAAGCGCTTATTTTCAATTTCGTAACGTATATATTACCAGAAGTAGATTTCAATTTGGAAATTCAACCTAAATGAGTAGTAATTTAGAAACATTTAATGGCACGAAAAATCTTATTTGAATAAATTGTAGGTCCTAACGAGAGATACATTTTGTATTTCTGCATCTCTTATTGATTTCTAATTATACATAACCCAAAGGTAGAGAATGTTACTTCAGAGATTATTAGCAGATTCCATATTTATATTCTAAAAATCTGATGTGTTGCTTTCACATGACTTTCTCTATTGTTGTACTAACCATTCTTACAAAACCGTATTCCTATATCTTCTTCGTGTTAGTTGAGAAAGATTTGCAGAAATTATCTTATTCCTTATTTCCTTGTAGGTGCACGGCTAAGGTATAAAAATAAATAAGGATGTTCCACTTGACGAAAGTTCGTTTGCCATAACTCACACAAATAACAAGGAATATCTCCGAAATGGTTCACTCTACAGAAAAATTATTCGGACATAATTTGTGTTTTAGCAAGATCTATATTTTTCGTATAGTAAGATTTGGTCCGTCTCTTACGGTTTACCAGTTATACAAAACTCACCGAGAGTAAACAGTACTACATGGGCTACAGCTAGAAGATTCAAAATATACATTTCATTTATCATAAAAAATAACTTAAACATATGGCATTTTAATCAAAATTATTAGAGCCATTTTCGAGGATATCAACGTTTTCGAAAAGTTTTCCATGTAAAGGGTAGTTTAAGCTGGAGAAATTTTCAACAAAATCTCTGTGTCGCGGCATTAAAAGATGTTAAACTTAAATTCCAACTTCGGTTTTTAATCGACTTTTCGTTTGTGAGCTATGCTATCCACAGACTGACAGACATACACGGAACTTTTCCTAAAACTGCTTTTTGTATTCAGGGGACTTCTAAACATATATTTCCGGTGAAATCTTGAAATCGTATTTTTGGGTGGAATACGATACTTCCTCTACTTACTATACGTAGTACAGAAGGTAAAAAAGAGACATTAGTGTACATGTATGTGTTTTGCGTGATTTCGAAAACCACCCCAACAATTGATAATCCCTTACATCACTGAAAATTCCTATACTTCCCTACGGATATACTATCATACAGCTTATAATTCCAACTCCAAAATGATTTAAACTCTTAAAATGATTTATAAATTCTACACATTAGAAGCCCGATACGTTTGTGTCATAAGGCAATATGTTTCCTTGCTCAGTGTTTCGCGAGAATGGCATTGGGTATAAAAAATCTGGGTAAAAATAAAGCAAAAGAAGAGGATATTCCATTGCACGCAATAGACACAGCTGGTCACGATCTAACAACTAAGAAAACAAAATACACTGGATAACGGAGCTCCATCATGTGCGACACTTTTGACGTCACCTCCAATATCTCCGTCTTTATAAATCTGCTAACGGCTGCTACAGTTGTGAGTCATGGGATCTTTCTCTGACGGTATGCGTGGATGGGTGTGAGAATAAACAGCAAAAAGTTAAGCTACTTCATAAATTTACTGAACAAATAAACTATCTGAAGCGACTAGACAACTTTGAGAACGAAAAATTAGACTATTTCTGAATCTTAGTACTAGTATTGAAATAGTATATGTGCTAATTTCTGATGTATCAAGAAATTACAGTTTAAAATAACAATAAGTTGCGTGAATCTCTGAAATACTAAACGGTGAATTCCATTGCGGTCAAGTATGTATAACCCGAGTGCGGTTTTCAGGTGCTAGGCGCCCTAATGACCAAGTTGTCGACGGGCCCTTAAACTCGATACACTCCACACTCGATAGGTTCTAGGCACCGCCGATAACGGTCACAGTGAAACACTTCTGCAAAATGTTTAAAACTGTAGGACACTAAGCTTAGAAAGACACATTCTTTTATCAACATAAGTTCCACATGCTTTATGAGTACCCCACAAAAGTTCTTACATTATATATTGCCAAATCTTGAGCTTCTTATTCGCATCTGAAACACACCTCTTACTCTTTGACTTGTTAAATTCTAAGAATTCTTCCTCTTTCTAATTTTTAGAACTATACAGCTGTATCCTTGTTATATCTGTAATAACATGTGCAAATGTATACGGGCCCTAATGACCTAGTTGTCGAAGGGCCCTTAAACATGCCCACTCACTCACTCACTCACTCACTCACTCACTCACTCACTCACTCACTCACTCACTCACTCACTCACTCACTCAGTCACTCACTCACTCACTCAGTCACTCACTCACTCACTCACTCACTCAGTCACTCACTCACTCACTCAGTCACTCACTCACTCACTCACTCACTCACTCACTCACTCACTCACTCACTCACTCGCAAATGTATAATGAAGGCTAATCTCGATTAACAAGGATAGAAACCTTCTTAGCACGGTGTTAGCGCTGCTATTTGCTCCGGGTTCGATTCCCGGTACCGGCGTGGGGATTTCTACCGCTGGGAGTCCTGGTCCGGGGTGCACTCAGCCTCATTAGGTCTCTGAGGGGCCAATTAAAGAGCTCCTTGATAAGAGAAATAGTGACCCCTCGTTGCGAAGACCGCATATACCGGTCGGGAGGGATCGGAATGCTGACCACGTCTCACCGTCAGGTTCTACACCCCAACTCATGAAGCCGGTGGTGGGCAGAGGTGGGGGACACAGACGCCGGGCAGTAGGCCTTGGCGCGGAAAGGTCTGTTGTACCGCAGGGGTTTTTAAGAATAATTTGTAGAACAGTTAGTAGAGAAAGTCATATGAATACAACACATCAGATTTTTCAGATAACATATAACTAAACATGCAAAGGTTATTTAGGTGAGGAAAACTACTCCAAATTTTTTTGGGTCGAATGCAGCAACTCCTCTAGTGTAGATAAGCGCCAGAGGCAGTAGAAGTGTTTTTTTGTTTCTTTATCTCTCTACTCCAATGACTCCATATTTCGGATATGTACACTTCCCTTTCCACTTTACCAGATGCTGTTAATGCTGATATCAAATAACACAACACAGATATTGCACATCCGCGTTTGGCATCTCTTTCAGTTTTTTTCCCCCAACTCCAGTTTGTTTCATTTCCCGTGGGAACGAAAACAAAACAAAGAAAGAGAATAGGGAAACAAGCAAACCAGCTTGAAAAGTAGGTCGCCACCTACAAGATACTCTCTGTCTCTCTCGCAAGAAGCCATTAACTGTGAAGTTAATTAGCTCAGCTGAGCCAACTTCAATAAGAATTATCAAATATGGAGTCCGCAACAAAACCAGCCCCCCCCCCAAAAAAAAAAAAAAAAAAAAAAAAAGTAATACCAGGTAACGGTGCTCCTCGTTTTTGCTAATTGCACCAGCAAGGCAGCACTATAGGTATGGGATATTCAAAACTGTATTGTTCCTCAGGACGCTATAGGCTTCATTACTCAAAAAAAAAAAAAAACATTGCAACATTTGGAGCCTGCAGTGACGTAATCTCCGTGTTATCTCCATGCATGCCACTTCTTGGAGAAATTACGACACTATACCAAACAAACAACTTTTATTACTAATTTGAGTGATTAATACTCGTAAAATGCATTTCCTGAATTTCCGCAGAATTACATGTCAAGTCCTGTTCATTGTAAATGAAGGCGTTATAGTTTTACAACCAATAAACCATAAACACAATAATTTTTTTCGTGCAGTTAACCATTACCGATATAGTCTTTGTTAGTGCTATGAATTTTCTAAAGCACCATTGCTTTTTATGCAAATATCATACATAGAATTTTAAACCCAGCATATACAGACTCGCTTTTAAAGGTTTTACTGTCGCTTCAGTGTCTTACATCATATCAATGTAGCGCATCAGATGGAAAAACAAAATGCTGCTGTTGTTTTCATACGATAGCTGGCTTACATTTACATTTTTTCAAAACAATCACTAGCACCCCTAGGCACTGGCTTGTAAGTTCTAGGGGGTGTAAGTCCTACATAAGGGAAGGGTAATCCGAAGAAGAAGAACAACAACAACAACAACAAAAGAAGAAGAAGAAGAGGAAGAGGAAGAAGAAGAAGAAGAAGAAGAAGAAGAAGAAGAAGAAGAAGAAGAAGAAGAAGAAGAAGAAGAAGAAGAAGAAGAAGAATCACTAGGACAATCCGCACGCTTTCTCTAAACCATTTAAGAAGGGAATCTGCCGCTTATATACTTCTGAAGCAGGAGGTCCAGGTTGTGAGGCATAAGAGCTACTTCAGGGTTGGACATCTGTTTCCAAGCGCTTGATATTTCGGTGTTTGAAATGAAAATAATCACACAGGGCTAGGTCAACACTGTATGGTGGGTGAGTAAGCCATATCTCGTCTCTGGACCATAGAGGGAGGAGCATTATCCTAGCTGCGTGAACGGATGCGTTCAAGCGAAGGAGTGTTTTACTCCTGCACACTTCTGGTAGAAAAGTTGTGGTGTACCACTGTGCAATTACTGTCACTGTTTGTTTCTCCAGTAAAAGGGATGCCACACAATACACTTTAAAAGGAAAATAGCCACTGTTTTCTTGCTAAGCTTTGAAGCAACTTCACTTTCACTGGTAACTTTTTCATCCTGAAAGTTCCACACATTCACGTTTCATCTTTGCGACAAACAGTGAGGTTGGCAAGGCTCTGACAAAATTCCCTCCATGTCTCCATGTCGATTGTTTTCCGACAGCAGTGTCACTGCAGTCTTCAGGTAGCCACTTCTCTCATCTTTCAATGAACTTCAGCTCCATGTAAGTTGCTGGAAGGTAAAAACGGTTACACCTGATGCTACAAGATTCTCAAAAGTGTACATCATGCCAGACATCTGCAAGGACGCAAGTGTAATAGATTGTAGAGCCTCTAGTCGGCAGCAATGAAAATCGGTGGCAAGAATTACGTCAACGTTCTCGAGGAATGGCAAAGCAAACAGACAACGAGCACTCAGTGGTACTGGATGTGCTTATGTTTATACTGCAGAGCTATAAGCAATATACCGAGCTGTTTTATATGTGCGTCTTAATAAATTAAGTGATTGCCTGATTTTGAGTGATTCTCTTAGTGCACTTCAGAGCCTTTGTGATCTGTACAACTCCCATCCTATTGCACAACATATTCAGGATGTCCATATTTTATACACTTCTGACGTTAGCGTGATGTGTGGATGGATTCCTGATCACGTAGGTTTGGCGGTGAATGAAATGGCGAATTTGGCAGCAAGGCGGCAACCACAGAATCTAGTATTACCATCTCTCGTGTTACTTCGGAAGACTTCAGCCTTGAAGTGTGCAGAGCGGAGCTGTCGTGCTGGCACGAAGAGTGGTCAGCTCTCCGCGGAAATATGGTTAGAGAAATGAAAGAACTTCTCATAAACTGGGTAACTTCCTCTCGCATATCTCGCTGAGAAGAGATACGCATTGACCACTACAATTTACCGCATGGTTACTTTTAGAATGGGACTCCGCTCCGCTTTGTCCATTGTGCAACAACCTTTTGCCGGTCCGTCACGCAGAGCTAGAGTATGTTTCCCTAGCGCACTTTCGAGACCCTCTGCAACTGCCTGTCAGACTTACAGCGTTCCTGGCAGACAACAAACAAGCGGTCGATAGAGTTTTTAAGCTTTTAGCAGAGATAAACTTACGCCTGATAATTTCAAACGTTAGATGTCGAAATTTCATAGCTATTCGACCTTTTTATAACTTTACTTTAATTGTGGCTTTTAGCAATTTTCCGTCTTTGTTTGGCATATTTATGTATATTCTTTCCCTCTTTTACTAAGCACTTTTATTTTGAACTGAATTTAATCTCTGGCTTTTGCCATAATACGTCTTTAAGGTCGCTGATGACCACGTACTTGAGCGTCCTTAAAGTCACATCTTCTCCCTCCCACTCAGCGATCTATACCACTCATGTCACCTGTGTGTGCGGTGTTCGTGAGTGTTCTGTTGCTGGTGGTGTATACCTGAAGTACTCTAGCCTCTGTTTTCTTGTGTACCTACCCATGAATATTGATGAAGATTCAGTTGGTAGCAGGCGTACAGGGAACAAATCTGCATGTTACAATACGCGTTATTAAAGTAGATGCAGAAAATAAAACAAAACGAGAGTTTATTGCTGCAGACAAGAAAAGAAAGTCAGTTATCAACCCTCGCATTACCGGGGGGGGGGGGGGGGGAGGGAGTACTTTACGCACACTTTCTGTAGCTTTCTAAGCAGGGGAAGTATTGTATTCCACCCAAAAATTCTATGTCGAGATTTCACCGAAAATATGTTTTGAGAACCCCTGAAATCACACACACAAAAAAAAGCATTTTTAGAAAAAGGTCCGCGTGTGTGTCTGTCTGTGTGCCCGTGGACAGCGTAACTCAAAAACGAAAAGTTGGTTAAAAACCAAAGTTGGTATTTAAGTTTAATGTCTTTCAGGGATGCGACACGAAGGTTTTGAAGAAAATAGCCCCACCCAGAATTACCCTGTTTCGACAATTTTGGTTTTCTTGGAAACGGCTGTAACGATTTTGATTAAAATGTTATATTTTTGAGATATTTTTATGACAAATGAAATGTATATTTTGAATTTTCTGGCTATAGCCCCTGTAGTCGTATTTATTCTGGACGACTTTTGCATAACTGGTAAACCGTTAGGGATAGACTAAATCATACTATATAAAGAATGTAGATATTGCTAAAATACACAATCATGTCTCAATAAATTTTCTTGTAGGGTGAACCATTTCGGAGGTATTTATTCCTTTTTATGTATGTTAGTTTCGGAAAACTTAAAAGTTTCCTGAAATTTAACATCGTTGTTCATTTTTTATATGTTAAGCGTGCAAAGAGAACGGAATCTCAAAGCTTTAAAAGATTTGACTATCCCGCAAAGCCTTCTGTATTCTAACGTTCCCCTTGCACCTACAAGGAAATATGCAATATTTGTACAAATGTTTAACTCAACTAACACGAAGAAGATATAGGAATAAGGGTTTGTAAGAATGGTTAGTACAAGAGTAGAGAAAGTCAAGTGAGTGCAACATATGAGATTTTTACTATTATCACGATATTGTTATTACTTTTATTATTTTATTCTTATTAGTTTATTGTTGTTAATTATTATTATAACTATTATTTCTCTTACTATTGTCTTTATAATAATTATTTTTGTTATTGTGTAGTAATTATTTTTATTAGTGTGTTTATTAACTTTATTATGTGTATCATTATATTGCTATTACTTTTGTAGCTATTATTATAATTATTATCATTATCATTATTATTATTATCATTACTATTATTATTATTATTACTATTACTATGATGATGATGATGATGATTATTATTATTATTATTATTATTATTATTATTATTATTATTATTATTATTATTATTATTATTATTATTATTATTATTATTATTATTATTATTATTATTATTATTATTATTATTATTATTATTATTATTATTATTATTATTATTATTATTATTATTATTATTATTATTATTATTATTATTATTATTATTATTATTATGGACAATACATTTGAAATTACAAGTTTATACCTGAATATCGCAATTATCTTTCTGTGTAGTGTAATACAAATTGTAATGTTCACTCTATTCAAACTACATTTTATCTTTGATCTATCTAGTAAGTTAATGCTAATAAAAACCGCGTATATTTAAGATAAATGAAGCTAAACATGGGAATGAACGAAACATGAAATTTAGAAAGATAAATATACCAGGTGAGTCAGCCGCGCCTTATTTTTTGGAAGGTAGGCCACCCATCAAACGGCATGTGCGCTTTAGTCCAGTTTTGCGCTTATCTTAATGTATTGCTTGGCGTTCTTAAAGAGAGGAATGCGCAAAATTCAGCGGTTTAAGGGACAGAACGTACTCCTCGCTAAAGTACACCTCAAAAACATACGACGCAACAAGGTTTATCTACTTACTCCAGTGCCGGGTGAAGTGAGCCACCTAGTAAATGTTATACAATATTAGGTTGCAATCACATCACAATTAACTATCACATTCAAGACAAATTTCCTTTTGTGTACGTGGAATATGAGAGGGGAGATAAAGTAAAGGCGCATGAGTTCCCGCAAATGAGGCAAAGCACCACACACAGGCCCTTAGGGCCCTTTGTGCGTCTACCGTGGCCCCTGGGAGGGAGGGATGAAAGGAATGTCCCAAAGTCCGATCAGATCAGGATGAATGGCAGGCGGAAGTTGAGACGCCTATCGTTTCAAGTTAGAATGCATCCGACGCCGCCCATCACAGCGCTCGACAGAAACCTCCACATCCGGGAGTCCGACAGGGCCGCACGACAAAGGTGGCAGCCCACCGGTACAAGTCAAGACGATGCCAGGGAAGTCATCCAACGCCGCCTGTCCCCAAAGGCCGACCCAGAACCAAGAGATGATGCTTTATAATGAGTAAGCCACCGACCAACCGCATTCCGCTGAGCCTAGGGGAATGATGGAACAGGAAAGCCGCGATATGAAGATACGTATACACCCCAGTATTCGCCTAGGTGGAAACCACGGAGCACTCCAAGTCAGAGTGCCAAAATAACTACTGTCATTTACCCACAAAAAGTGACCTAATCGATTGATAGCACTCGTAGGATTCCTTGGCATTGAAATCGCATGCTGATACAAGGAGCACACTTACCAGTGATTGGTCGAGCAGTCTTAACATCAATGTCCACATTTAGGTTGCAGCGGCTGAGGAAGAGGAGGAGAGCTACTCCCAGAACACTGACCACAGTCACCAGCCGCGCGTACCGTCTCATAACGCGCGTACTTCCTGAAACATACATGTCAAACTTAGGTAATGGATAAGGTGACCATATTTTATGGGCAGAAAAGGAGGACACTTCACTGAAGGCCTATTCAAATCATACATAGTAGTACCAAGAAGTTTTAAATTTTACATATTTTACATATTTGTAACTTAATATTGTTGTTATCTAGCGTTACACTGGCACCCTAAATAGTATATTACAATAGCATATTAGCGAAGCTCGTTTACTAATTTCCATACGAGCGCCTTAATTACCATTATAGTTAAGTTTCATACGAGAATTTTATAGTTGAAATATTGTAAAATGTTGTACACTCACCAGGGACAATAACCTACATATTGCATCAGCTGATATCTGGAGTTCTGCGCAGGCGCTAAAGGATCGATTCGTTTTCACTACGTCGCAGTTGTGTGATGATAATAATCTTGGTATGCTACTCAACATTTAAAGTCGGTCTGGGTGGCTCAGTCGGTTAGACGCTGGCCTACGGATCCCAAGGTCGCGGGTTCAAACCCGGCCCAGGCCGATGGTTTTTAAGTGTGCTTAAAAACGACAGCTCCATGTCAGTAGATTTACTGGCATGTAAAAGAACTCCTGCGGGACAAAATTCCGGCACACCGGCGACGCTGATGTGATCCTGGCAATTGACAGCGTCGTTAAAAAACAAGAAAAATGAAAAAAAATCAACATTTAAAAATAGAAGGCAAATTGAATACATTGAAACGAAACTTTATTTCGTGTATAAGTTATTTATTGTACAATTATTAGTGAAATTAATTTGCGGGACTGTGTTTGGTGCGATATTCTTGGAAGTTGATGCATTATTGAGGTTAGTTTTATGTAAGTTGCACCTTACCTAGGTGGAGTAAGTTGCATCTCACTGTCAGTAGTGGCCGGCATTTTAGCGTTTTCAAAACTCGCGTTAGTTGCGTTTCGAGAATTAATGGATATTGAGCTTTGCCATTGCTGCGTGGGAATTCTCTGATTGGTGGAACACTTGTCCTTTAATGAAAGTTGAACTGTCCGACTGGATGAAGACCACTAAAGGATCGCCATCAGACTAATAATTAATACATTTGGGTGCGGTCGAGCATAAAATATGTTATTCTAGCGCACTTGGTACAGCATCATTCAACAGCAATAGGATGACTCACCTTCACATGTTTCATCATTACAATCTCTCTCCCTCTTTGTTTTACATACCAGGAATATTTCATTGCCTACATTTAATTGATACTCTTTAGTCCATCAAAGATTAATAAAAGAAAATAACGTAACAGTTCCATATAAACCCTCCCAATGCAAATGGGCAAGAAAGATGAATTAAAGAAGGAAAAAAATGTATTACACAGTTTGATAGTAGATGTAATCAATTAGAAAGTCACTAATTCACCCACGATCCCTTACAAGATACTCACATTATTAGAACATATTTTGTATCCTTCCATTTTTACTTTCTCCACTACGTATAGTAAGTAGAGGAAGTACTGTATTCCACCGAAAATTCGATGTCGAGATTTCGCCCGAAACATGTTTTGAGACACCCTGAATAAAAAAAGGATTTTTAGAAAAGATCTGTGTGTGTGTGAGTGTGTGTGTGTGTGTGTGTGTGTGTGTGTGTGTGTGTGTGTGTGTGTGTGTGTGTGTGTGTGTGTGTGTGTGTGTGTGTGTGTGTGTGTGTGTGTGTGTGTTGGTCTCTCAGTGTGTGGGCACCATAACTCAAAAAGAAAACTCGGTTAAAAACCAAAGTTGTCTAAGTTTAATGTCGCCCAAGAATGCGACACGAAAATTTTGAAGAACATTCGTCCACCCTTAACTACCCTTTACATGGAAAATTTTGATTTTCTTGAAAATGGCTCTAACGATTTTGATTAAAATGCCATATGTTTAAGATACTTTTATGACAAATGAAATGTATAGTTTGAATTTTCTGGCTATTGCCTATGTAGTCCTGTTTACTCTGGATGACTTGAATAACTCGTAAACCGTAAGACAAAGACAAAATCTTACTCTATAAAAATGTATACCTCGCTAAAACACACAATTTATTCCCGAATACATTTTTTGTAGAGTGAACCATTTCGAAGATACTCCCTGTTATTTGTATCAGGTTCGGAAAACTTGAGCTTTCGTCAAATGCAACATCGTTGTTCATTTTGATATGTTAAACGTGCTAAGAGAACAGAATCTCAAAGCTTTAAAAGATTTGACTATCGCTCAAAGCCTACTGTATTCTAATATTCCCCTTGCACCTACAAGGCAATAAGCAATAAGATAATTTGTACAAATGTTTATCTCAACTAACATGAACAAGATATAGTAGTAAGAGTTTGTAAGTGTGGATAAACGTTTCATTTCGTTTGCTACCTCTTATGAATTTATTTTTCTATGCTTTTGATAACATCTTAATATTACTGTTCAATTTTAAATTTTCTTTACGCAAAAATCTATAGGAAGTAACGTAAATGTACAAAACAGCAACAGTTTATCCGCGACATTTAATAATGATTACTTATCCATCGTCACATAGTCATGGAAAGTGCGATCTCATTCATTATCGAGCTCAATGTGGGAATAATTTAATATACCTACATGCACACAATAATACACCCACGGAGACAGGGAATATTTAAGTTTTCAATGAAGCTCAAACGATCGAAGCAGACGTTTCTCATGTTTTCTTCACAACATTTCACACAACGCTCATACACCCTTCATTATCTGAACGGATATTTTTCTTCACGATCACTCATTAGAACGAATTAGCCGATTTTTCATGACTCCAGATAAGCTACACGAGGCCTGACAAACAGTGCTCACCAGGTGTGAAGATATTCCCCTACTTCCTCTCCTTTCGTGACGATCAAAGCGGAAAACCGGCTCAACCTTACGCGTGCTACTGCGATTAATGAAGAGGGGGGGGGGGGGGGGGGAGCTACTCTCTTCGCCTTTCTACTGTTATCGTAAACAGGTTAATATCAATACATAGTTTGTTTCTAGACCAACGTAAGAATGATGACCATAATAATATTAATTAGGCTTTGGTTTACATTGAATCACGGAGTATTAATACTCTCCCCTCTCACTGGGTACAGGACACACTTCGTTTCTGCGCCAAGTGTCAATATCTGTAACTGTTAGGGACTTCTATGCGTCTCTGGGTTTCACTGGCACCGCTCTCTGAGTCTACCGTCTCACTTCGCCTCATCCCTTCCCCCTGGGGGTGGTGGTAGGCCGCAATAGATCCATGTCGGGGTCGCTGTGGGTCGGTGTCCCCCTCCGTTACCACTCATTCACTCACTCAGTCGTTCACTCACTCACTCACTCACTCACTCACTCACTCACTCTCACACACACACACACAGTTATTTCTCAGATTAAATATCCTGCGAGGGCAAAACGCAGCTTGTAAAATACTAAATCAAATTAAGAAAATAACTGTTATACGAGTTCTAATATCTTTCAGTTTATATATGTGAATTTTTAAAGGGTAGGCAGTTCATCATATCAGTTTTTCTACGTGAACGATAACGAAAATGTTTCCAAATTATCGATATTGAACTGTATCACTTTAAGTAGTTCTAGTGACATGAAACGTGTGTTTCGAAAACCAATATGAAAACGCTGCCAGAAGTCCTTTTTAATATTCCCCTACGAATTGTACTCAGGATTTGTGCAGTCGTACACTTCGTAAGCTGCTCCTATATCTTGTTTCTTTCAGCAGTCAGTTGGCAGGAGGGTTTTTGCCTCCCGAGGATTGGGGGAAATGAGATATCGGAGGCAACAGAAAAGCGATATAGGTACCGTTACACGGGGGACGAGCGATATGTCAAGAGTCTCAGCTCTATTCAATATCTCTGCGAAAGGATGCCAGAATGGAGAACATATTTTATTATAAACTGAGAGCAATAGGCAGAGTTTCCTGGAATACAGATGAACTGTGTATAGTCCTTAGGAAAATTATCGCTCGAGAATGTTTATTTATGCAGTTAACGTTTCTTGAAGAGCCATCGAAACAGTTGAAATGAAATTTGAGAGAAGAGCAGTAAGAGAAGCAAAACAAGAAACAAATGAGAGCGCAGTTTGTAACACAGCCTGTCTGAAACAACAGTCGTTAACGCCACTTGCTTCATCACTTTAGTTCTTTTCTCTGCCCGAGCTGCTGTTGCAAGGCTATGAATTTTATGCTGACAACGTGAACGTTAGGTTACCATGTTTCCTTTAGTGTGAAAGTAAGATTTAAGGATTTACTTTAGATATGAAAATTTTAATTTCATTTAGAAATGGAAACAATATTATTGGAAATTATATGTTCTGTCACACAAGCCATGTGAAGGAAAAGGTTGAAAAGTGTAGCAGTTTTTTGTATAGCGCTTATGATATACAAAATATATCAAAGTTACAAAATCCATTAATAGCAAAGGGTTAAGAATATGTACCACAGGTGAAGGGATGCCTGTCGGAAAGGCACTACCGAGGGTCATTAGCGAACGTCCCAAACATTAAGGTAAACGAGATACAATTAGTTTGGCAAGGTCTTCAACATAAAGAAAAGGAGCCTGCTATTGTATTTTACAAAGTATCGGAAACCCGAGGGGTTTCGCCAGAGGGCAAAGTCTTGACTTAATGAAGTGAGGGCCATTATGGATGTTTGGGAAGCTAAAAGGATAATGACTGAGGGACAGTAGGAGAGAGATCGTTACGAGGGAGAGATACATGTAAGCAACACGGTGAAAGTTCGTTCCAACGGTTACGTGAGACCGCATATTTTATTTTATTTAAAATTGTTCAGCAAAGCTTAAACGTGTAAAAAGAAAACAAATAAAGTGTTCTAACAAAGCTACAATATCGCTCTCTGTAACTACCACGGATACCCGAGATTAAGACTCATGTGTGAGCAGCCGTAGGCACCCATAATAAGAAGCAGTCAATCGAGTGACATAAAATGCTTCAAAAGGTAAGAGTCAGACTGAAGAATTGAATGTCATACCCAGGATTTGAACCAGGAGTCTTCCGATTACCGTCCCGTTGCACTAAACGAACTGAGCTACCATGACAACATATGGCACGACAATAACTTCTGCAGCTGACTCGTATTTCTTTTCTGGTAAACTACAAGGCCAGTGTGAAGGAATAATACTCTCCATTCATTGACCTAATAGTTAACCCACCGTTAGGAGCGCGCCCTGGGAGAACACTGTTAGTCGCGAGTCCCTCGCTATATTTTTGTGCTTATATGCGGGTATTTATTTTTCTTAATTTTATCTTTCCTTGCTTCTGGTGTTTATCTTCATTTAGCGAAATATATAAGGTGTCCCAAGATTAGACCGACAAACTTTGGGAGCTGATAGATAACATTATTTTAAGCAGTTTTTGTTAAGGAAAGTTTTTTGCTGCGGTGCTTCGTTTAAGCGGTAGACGAGTTAATGTCATAGGTCACTGCCTCCAACCCAGTTTAAGTATTTACGGCAAAATCAACAGTACAAATTAGTATTGCATTTATCTTAGTAAGTCACAGTCTTAATCCAAGAAACAAACACAGCACACATAAACAAAACACAAACATCACAGTGTTTACAGTTAATCACAGCTTTACTGTTCAAAGTAAATGTTGGAACGCACGCCCATTGCGATTAGCACACATTACATCGACGCGCCCTATTCTGCCGTACCTACTCTCGCAAGGACACCAGCCATTTCTCTGGTTTAAAAGTTTATCGGTCTAATTTTGAATAGTAAAGCTGTGATTTACTGTAAACAATGAGATGTTTGTGCTTTGTGTATGGTTCTGTGTTTGTTTCTTGGATATTGCGTGTCGTACTAAGATAAGTGCAATACTAATTTGCATTGTTGATTTTTCTGTAAATACTTAAACTGGGGGGAGGCAGTAATCTATGACATTAACTCGTCTAACGCTTAAACGAAGTACTGCAGCAAAAAACTTTCCTTAACAAAAACTGCTTAAAATAATGTTTCTATCAGCTCCCAAAGTTTGTCGGTCTAATTTTAGGACACCTGTACATGGTTTTACAACTTGAAATTTGTAATATATTATCAACAACAATAATAATAATAATAATAATAATAATAATAATAATAAAAAAAAATAAAAAAAAAAAAAAATAATAATAATAATAATAATAATAATAATAATAATAATAATAATAATAATAATAATAATAATAATAACAATAATAATAACAATAACAACAACAATAACAACAACAACAACAACAACAACAATAATAATAATAATAATAATAATAATAATAATAATAATAATAATAATAATAATAATAATAATAATAATAATAATAATAATAATAATAATAATAATAATAATAATAATAATAATAATAATAGTAATAATAATAATAATAATAATAATAATAATAATAATAATAATAATAATAATAATAAACTATAATAATAATAATAATAATAATAATAATAATAATAATAATAATAATAATAATAATAATAATAATAATAATAATAATAATAATAATAATAATAATAATAATAATAATAATAATAATAATAATAATAATAATAATAATAATAAAGTAAATAAATAATCCTTGACAAGCATATAATGTGTTACCTATAAAATACATGTTCTTATGACACACGTTGCCTTCATCCTCTTCTCCATGATCAGTTACTGAATCTAAAGGTCTCATTTTCAGTTTATCTTCAGAATTGCAATCATCTGATTCAAGTAAGTTGTCACACACATGTAAGGCATCATCATCACAAGGTTGATGATGTACTTCCTCCAAATACTTGGGATTCTGTAGTTCATACCTTTTACTCCTGTTTAGGAGAAGTGTAACACACTACTTGCAATGACAAAGCAATATTGCACAACTAACGAGGAAAAATACATGTTAGTAATATGTAATAAGAGTAGGCACGCAGAGTCTGGTTGACCTCTGCGACACCTGACTCCCGATTAGTCATTCTTGCAACTAAAGAAATAAACTGATTAGGTTGTCGTCCAGCGAACGGTCGAGTAAAGTCTAATATTAAATGCCCTAGTTAGGCGATTGCAAAGGTGCGTTCGTTCGAAAACTAGAAGGTTGAAATGAATGTAGGGGTCTCTCAGGCCCTTAGCGACAAACGGAATGTTAACTTTAAAGTCCGGGACCTAACTTACACTATAGTAAGTTGCCATTGAGGCATGTTATTTTGAAAATGAATGTAAGATCTCGTGGTTTCACGGGAAAGAAATGTTAGTGGGTTGGAGAATTGTGTTGTGCCGGCATGTGACCACGGTAGCTCAGTTGATAAGAGCCAGCGGGCGGACACCGAAAGATACGTGGTTCAAATTCTGCCTGCGACATTGAATTTTTCAGTCTGATTCTACCTTGCCAATTAAGATTATGTGTACATTGACACTGGTACATAATGTATATCAAGAATTTTAAAAATACAGGATCCACAAAGAGGATCAGATCTGCCTCTATAATTATTATGCGAGTAATCCTTTGTTTTACCTCTTATAACCGTAAATTCTGCAATCCCCGTGATAAGCTAGCAACGGACGAAAAATTACCTGCTATTCACTAAAAGGGTGGTGAACTATCGGCGGATCTAGCGTTTCCGATGTTCCTAGCCTCCCCTCGACAGTCTTCAAGTTCTACAAATATTGTAAGCTTGCAAGTATGTTTAGCAGTGTCAGAATATTATTGGAATAACCAAATAATTTTAGATGTAACTCTTTTGTCTCGTCGTTATTTAATACTTTTAATATTTCATAGTTTTCAGATAATGCAAGAAACCGCTGACATCAATACTCAATGAAATGGGGCGATGCTGGTGAATGTGAGAAATTTCCATCCCAGGCAAACAATTTCAACATTTTGCAAATGAGACTTGCTGCAACTCCGGTGAGAAAAATCTGATATGTTCCACTTAAATGACTTTATCTTCTCCTGTGCAATCAAATCAATTCCTACAAACACTTATCCCGCTATCTAGTTCATGTTAGTGCAAATAAACATTTTCAGAAATTATCGTATTGCTAATGTTCTTGTCTGTAAGTACAGAGGGGAATATGGAAATACAGTAGGCTTTAAGTGAACGTCTGATCTTTTAAGAGCTGGTCTCTTTGAGATGCCTTTGAAATTCCGTTCTCTCTAGATGGCCAAGAGATAAAAAAATGAATGACGCATTCCTATTTTAGAAAAGTATAACTATTGGAAAATTCAAACAAATAACAACGAATACCTCGGAATGGTTAATTCCACAAAAAGATGTATTTGACAAAGTGTGTACTTTAACGAGAACTACATTTTTGTGGCTCCTGCCGTTTGCCAGTTATGTGAAAGTCATCCAGGGTGAAGAGAACTTATGAGGACATTCCTAGAAAATTCAAGATATACATGCATTCATTTGTCATGAAAATATCTTAAACATACGACCAATATCTGCAACGTGGTATTATAAGATGGCGGCCGACATGTGTTCGGGTAGCACCTTCTAGATTGGTACCGCGTCCCAAAACTGAGACTATTTAACCTAAATCCATTGCAGACCTCAGCAATACGTCACAACCAGGAAATCGATCTCCGGCATTTTAGCAGAAATACCGCCATTGGGCTCAAAGGTAAGTCTTCGCTTGTTGTAGCTTCCGCGTTAGCTGTTCCGGTGGTTACAGCTATCGCGTAAAGTGGTGTAATTCCATATTTTGAAGAAGTACACTTACTGAGAATACCTATTGTAATAGCTATATAGACACTACCTTCTTTCAGTTCAGTACTTACAGTCTTCCAGTATTTATTTATTTGTTTATTTACGTATTTACGTACGTATTTACGTACGTACTTGCGTACGTACTTACGTACTTACTTACTTACGTACTTACTTACTCACTTACTCACTTACTCACTCACTCACTCACTCACTTACTCACCTACTCACCTACTCACTCACTCACTCACTCACTCACTCACTTACTCACTCACTCACTCACTCACTCACTCACTCACTCACTCACTCACTCAGTCACTCACTCATTTATTTATTTGTTTATTTATTTATGTATTTATTTACTTACTTACTCACTCACTTATTTATTTATTTGTTTATTTATATACCAAACTTGGTATTTAATTTCAGCTACCTTCATGGATGCGATACGAGGATTTTCAAGAAAATCCCCCGATCTTAGAATACGTTTTACGGGTAACATTTTTAGAAAATATTTTATTAAAAGTGATTCAATGTAGATTAAAATACCGTATGTTTAAGATATTTTCATGACAAATGAATGCATGTATATCTTGAATTTTCTAGGAATGTCCTCATAAGTTCTCTTCACCCTGGATGACTTTCACATAACTGGCAAACGGCAGGAGCCACAAAAATGTAGTTCTCGTTAAAGTACACACTTTGTCAAATACATCTTTTTGAGGAATTAACTACTCCGAGGTATTCGTTGTTATTTGTTTGAATTTTCCAATAGTTATACTTTTCTAAAATAGGAATGCGTCATTCATTTTTTTATCTCTTGGCCATCTAGAGAGAACGGAATTTCAAAGGCATCTCAAAGAGACCAGCTCTTAAAAGATCAGACGTTCACTTAAAGCCTACTGTATTTCCATATTCCCCTCTGTACTTACAGACAAGAACATTAGCAATACGATAATTTCTGAAAATGTTTATTTGCACTAACATGAACTAGATAGCGGGATAAGTGTTTGTAGGAATTGATTTGATGGCACAAGAGAAGATAAAGTCATTTGAGAGGAGCACATCAGATTTTTCTCACCGGAGTTGCAGCAAGTCTCATTTGCAAAATGTTGAAATTGTTTGCCTGGGATGGAAATTTCTCACATTCACCAGCATCGCCCCATTTCATTGAGTATCGATGTCAGCGGTTTCTTGCATTATCTGAAAACTATGAAATATTAAAAGTATTAAATAACGACGAGACAAAAGTGTTACATCTAAAATTATTTGGTTATTCCAATAATATTCTGACACTGCTAAACATACTTGCAAGCTTACAATATTTGTAGAACTTGAAGACTGTCGAGGGGAGGCTAAGAACATCGGAAACGCTAGATCCGCCGATAGTTCACCACCCTTTTAGTGAATAGCAGGTAATTTTTCGTCCGTTGTTAGCTTATCACGGGGATTGCAGAATTTACAGTTATAAGAGGTAAAACGAAGGAGTACTGGATTGCCATGCATTTGACATCATCTTTGGCTAAGGTAAGCTTACTGGTGTTATATTTGCATTTAAATAATATCATGAAAGAAAATCGAAAGGTTTCTTGGTATTATTAAATATGACTAAATTAAACTGGCCTAGTATGTTGTGTTTGCGACGCTCTAACCCTATCTACAGCCCCCTCTCGTACGCTTTGCGTAGTGTGATTTGCTCTGTACCCTCAACACTCCTCATCCTTCCCTTTTCTTCAGTACATCCCATGTTAAGGCTGGGTTCCTGCTTCACGGGTACTGGAGATCCTGGATTCTCGGGTCACCCCCAAGTGACCTCAATAACAATGGTGAGGAAGTGGAGAGAATCCGCGTCGTCGTTTGTTGCATCCGAGATCTGAAATCCCCGCCATACGTGGTTGAAGTTTTTGGTGGCCTTCGCCCTGTAAAAGAGATGTTCTGCTGTGGTCTATGAAGGATCTGAGCTGGGAGTAGCTAACTTCCAAAGTTCATAGAGTAAAGTCAAAAGATCCAGTTGCTGAAGAGTGGCATCTATAATGAAGTGATGTTCTTGATGTGTGCTGCGGTGATCTGTAATTCTTGAAGTCGGTGCTCTAAGGCTGTTTGCTTAGCCGCGAAATTCAAAAACTCCGAATGGAGGTCTTGACAGAGTCGCGTAAGCCCCAGATTTCCTGTCTGAAGGTGTCTGTTTGATGAACTGGGCTGTAGATGCAGATGTGGCAGCGTTGGCAGCGTCAACGGAGCATCTGGGCTAGAGCGTGAGACCGGTGAAGCAAGATGTCCCTCCAAGTGTGGCGCAATAAAGTCGGCGGCGGTGGAGAGAGTGTTGCTGGAAGCTGGCACTTCGATTGAACTGCACAGCTTGTCTCGCTGTGTCCCTTAGCATAGCGGCGGGAAAAGCAGTTACAATTGGTTCCGGGATGAGGTGATCCTAATGGACTTCATTGCAGCGCAGCTGCAAGCATGAATGGTGCCGGTAGATCCTGAAGTACCCTAACAATCACTAGAGGTGCGCTGTGGTGGCTGCAGATGAGCTCTAGTGGTGCGTTGCAATTACTGTTCGTGGCAGTGATGACTACTTCTGCCGTAGACGAAGCTCTTTGGGAGCCCTTCTCTTGGAACAATCCACGTTGCTGCGCTGAAGTCTCGAAAAAAAAATCCGTCATTACGTCAATTACGCAGACACAAGAATTATCTTTATATGAGTACGACAGTATAAAAAGAAAAATTATAATTTCACTGACAGAAAAACTTAAGTGAGTGTCTATATCAGACTTTAAAGGTTGTGTTAATCTTAATGTTTTGCTTTACTACTGGACAAACCACATAAGATTCCCACAAACGAGAGTAATTTATGGATTACATAGATGGCAATAATAACCGTAATATCAGATCATCAGCCAATAGCGTCATATCATATAAATAATCGATAACATTGGGTTTTTCGTACAGTTGACTTCATTCACGTAATAATGACCGAGGGCTATACAATGAATGATGTAGGTATCTCCTTCCACGTATTCCGCGTTTAGTTTAGAAGAAACGGAAATTGGAATAAAGCCACTTGGACAATATGCAGGCCAAGTCCAGTCGCTGCCGAGATGTGTTTATTAACCATCAGAAAGTTTCAGAATTTGCTACCTTTGTAAAATACAAACTTGATTTCACGAGATTCTAAAGTTAACCTTGGTAGTTCTATTAAACTAAGTTAGCTAATAATCTAAGATTTTGATAGACTTCGTCTCGCCAGGAAACAAAAACTTTAAATTATTTGACGGGAATGAGATACCTATGAAAGAATCTTATTAAAAGCATAAAACCTACAGGGGTCCAGGATATTGCAGTTCCCGACAGCGTTTCCTGGAACAGAGAGGACCAACAAAATAATGGGATCGATAACGGCTGGGTTATATGGCCTTCTCTTTTTGTTGTAAGCAGGCATTGCGATATTTTGATTTTTAAGGTCCACAGCCAAAATCAAGGCGACTCAATCCGCCTGTGTCAGGCCACGGTTAAATGAAATCAAGTTTGAAAGGTTTTATGTGAATACTTGCGCTACGCTATGTTAGTAACGGTATAAGGAATACGTCATAGCATTTATACAAAAATAAGTTTTTCTATTTAAGCTACATTTCTGCCTAACAATGATTTCAAACTAAGCAATAAGTACTTAGTTACCTAAAACTCGATGAAACCGCGTTAAAACGTTTAGTTATTCTAACGAGACGGAAAGAAAACACATACAAACAATTGAGACTATCCGTTAAGTGCCATATTTGGCAAGGGTAAACATAAAACATATAATAATTAAGCAAGCGAATATAGCCAAGAAAAAATTTAACCCAAATTGGGTATTTTAATCATCTTCTGAATTTCTGCTCTCCCTTAAAATTCTTGCATTGTCATGAAGAATGATGGAATGGCGTCACTTTCACCTGAGTCATGGACGAAGGTGTGGTTGCAGGAACGTGCAGTAGAGGGCAGCGTCTATCGTCACCCTTGGTGCTACTACACCACAATGAACATTACTTCCACAGCACTTTGTGTAGCGCGCACTTTCGGACGCGTCCATTCATTGGATTGGCGTTTCAAGTTAGTTTCGTACCAGCGAGCCCACTTTTCGTCCATAGTGATGACATTTCATAGAACAGCAACCCATCATTCTTCATGACAATGCGAGATGCTGCACCATTGCTGCTGCTGCTGCTGTCCACTGGCAATGGGAGATTCTGGAACATCCACCGTACTCACCCGATGAGTCCCTGTGATTACGATCTCTGTGCCAAAGTGAGGGACCCGGCACAACACCAGGGATGGCATTATCCAGGGGAAGACAATTATCGCTGCTGTGACGTCAACTCACTCAGCTCACATGCTCGCAACGACGACCAGTAGAGCGTGTGACGTCACAGCGGGGAAGAGGAAATGGCATGCGAGACATCGTAATTTTAATGCTGACTGTTTCAATTATTACGGAATAGTCACAGATTATAAATAATTACATTTCGGCTTTATGCCATATATATAAATTCTAGTTTATGTGAACAGTCATGTTATAACGCAAATAGAACAGAAATTATAAATATTTTGCCTGAGCTAGAGGAGAGCTATACAGAACAATTAGGTGGACATTTTCCGACATTTGCCGTTTCGCTTTTCTTTAACTAGTTTGTCAATGTTAGGGCGTAATGTGCGGCACATTTGTAACCGAAAACTGCATGTTAGATTGTGATCTGACAATATGCTTCGGGATTTTGACTTAGAAAGGTTTATAACAGAAAAGAATTGTTCGCACACATACGTAGAACCAAATATACATAATATCCGTGCAACAAGGGCATACAACCTCAGAAATCTGGTTTAAGGAACATTCTTATAAAAATCAGCCAAATCTTCCTTGTGTTTATATTTGTCCTTCAGCAAATCGTCACACTATAAATTTATCAATTCAATTTCTTACCTGCTAGTAACATTGTTAACATGCAATGAAACGTAGTTGACAATGTTTCTACATCTTAAAGCCTGGTCTCAAAACTGGTGTGAAACACGGGGAACTGAACACAAACACAAAACCACTACACAACGTCAACAAAAACGCAAAATAAAAACAAAATTCGCACTAACGCCGTTAAGATCGCTCACACAACAAATAAAAAACCTCAGATTAGGCTGAAGAGCGTTCTCGCGAAACAGCCCGGGCATGTTGTAAACATGCCCAAATAACATTTTTCATATTCATTCAGTTTCGTGCAAGTAGCGCCGCTGATCTAGGCAGCATAGCAATACACCGCTCTCGCCTGGCGTCACACGAACGTACAAGCTAGCTCTTCGTTTAAATACGTCACACGGCCCGAAGTTGTCTTCCCCTGGCATTATCCATGCTATAGGGGTCAATAGGGCACATCAACAGAAATAGACGCGCAGATGCTATTCGACGCCCTCCGAACATTGGCAAAAGGTCATAAATTATATTGAAGGTCTGTAACTATTGTAACTATAAGTACCTCTGTAAATAAAAATAATTTAAAAAGTAGGTCCCAGCCCTTGTATTTCATCCATTTTACTTATTTAAATAAATAAAAAAAGAGCTGATATGTTGCGCTCACAGGTATTTCTCTGCTTGCTCTTGCAAACTTGTTCTTTCACCTATTTCCACTTTCCATCTCAGTGGTCTGGGGATAACATGCTAACCTACAGTTCCCAAGGTCGTTGTTTCAAACCTAGTGGAGAGCGATGATTTTTTCGGGTGTAAAAATCCTGAGCATGGCTTCCTTTGAAAGGAAAACAAAGCCGATCGTCCCATGTCGTAGATTTATAACACGTAAAAGAACCTCAAGGCTGATAAAGATGTCTGTGCAAAATTAAGCGGTCTATCACGCCCAATATAGAATGCAACGCTAAGAACTATAGCAGTCTATAACAGCGTCCATAAATAAAAACTCAATTTTGACTTCTATTTACTTCATGTTAATCCAGATAAACAATTGTAGAAATGTTTTTATGGCATACTTCCTTGTAAGTGCCATGGAAATAGAAGAATAAATTATTTTAAGAACTGGCGTTATGTGATAGCATTGAAATATAATTCTCTTTACATGGCCAAGAGAGAAAAAAGCGCATAACCCTTCCCATTTGAGAAAAGTATAGGCAAATTCAAACCAATAACAAGAAATGTCTTGGAAATGGTTCAATTCTCAAAAAATGTAATTGACAAAAACCGTGTGCTTTAAGATCTACATGTTACGTGTGTAAGGTTTTGTCTGTCTCTTATAGTCTACCAAATGAGCAAAACTTATGCCGAATAAAGAGGATTTCAGAGGCTATTCCCACAAGATTCAAGATATACATTTCATTTGACACGAAAATATCTTAACATACGATAATTTAATTAAAATAATTTGAGCCATTTTTGAGAAAATTAAAATATTTGAAAAATAATTCCATGTAAAGGGTAGCTAGGAATGGGTAGGTATCCTTAAAGATCATTCTGCCGCATCCTTAGAAGACGCTGAACTTAAATACCTACCAGGTTTGGCAATTACCGACCTTTCGTTTTTGAGTGACGCCGTTCACGGCCAGACAGGCAGACGCACAAGCGCGCACGCACGCATGCACGCACGCACACGCACACGCACACCTACAAAATATTTCTTTCCCTTCTTCCTTAATTCAGGGACTCTCAAAACGTGCATTTCCCGTAAAAATCTCATCGAATTTTTGGGTGGAATACAATAGCTCATGCACTTCCTGAGAGTAAGTAGTAGAGAAAGTAAAAAATCAACAACATTTAAAGTTGGGCTTCTATACTCCTTAAGATGACCGTTTTTGAAGTGAGAGAGCTTAGAACAAGAGTACGGAGTATAAGAGCTGGAATCAGGACTGAAAAATTCAATGTCATAGCCGGGATTTAAACCACGGATCTTCCGCTACGGATTACGTTAAACGTTTTAATATACAGCTGGTTTTAACAGTAGTATTATTACATTCCATTTACCACTGCTCTCTATATACCAGGTGGCCCACTGCAGCCGGCCCCGCCGAAAGTAGATAATCCTTCGTGGGTTAAACAAGTTGCCGAAAAAATAAATAGTTTTTTTTCCAAGCTGGATGCGTAATTCCACAAGAATGTGCAAAGATAACAGTTTGTCACTTGTAAGATGCGTAGAGTAACTTATTTCTAACATAGCTTCGGTAGGAATTATGGGACATCACACAGGGTTTCGAAATAATTAATCACTTAAAGACGTGAATACTCTCAGCTGCTACTTTACAGATGAAGTAAGTCGACAACGTTGCGTTGAGATTGGTCAGGGAATTGACCTGGTTTGTGGATGTAAACAAATTTCGCTTTCGGTAATGTTTTCGGAGCTAACGCTTGTGATTGGCCTACACTGTCACAGTAAACACTGAAGGACAAGGCAGGGTATGAGTTTGTTTTCAAAACGCACCGTTACGCTGTTTGTTTATGTACTGTGCTAGGGAAAGTGACACCCACACAATCTGCAGTGTTGCCAGCTTGTTTTCAATAAAACTAAAATATCTCCATAGGAAATTGTCAGAGACAAAAACGTAAGATACAAAATGTGTCCAAAATACCAAGATCTACCGCTGGTTTAAATTAATGTAATGACTTCCCTTCTACCCGGTATTATAAACAGTGAATCATAAGCATCTTAAGAAGGCATATTCGCTTCACTCAAGTGAATTGTTATGATTATAAGGTGTTAATTAAATGCAAGGGGCCATGTCCAGAGGTGGTTGTGCTTTACTTAAATAGGAAATGCTGCATTATGCAGGAAAACAGTTTGTCATCTATCTCCTTTGTTTTTATAATGGTTACTACCCTTTGTTGCATAATGTTCCAATGGTTGTTGGTTCTCTAGCATAATTTGCACAAGGTTTATTGTTTAACTACTTTAGAAGTCTTCTTCAATAAATGATAATATATTACATTTGTAGGTTAAGTAGATAGTTATAGAATGACGTGTACACATCATTACAATTCGTGACAAATCATGTAAAATACTTTAATACTGCGCCTTACACATTTCCACAATGTATATATTTTGTTAATTACACCTTCAAATCCGTTTTCTCAATAAGCGCGCACTTTTAATGTACTATTAACGCTAAGCTGTGACAAAAAGTCCTGGAATCCGATCGCAGCATTAACTACCGGGAATTCCAAAATGAGATCGCAGCGAAATATATATTAAATGTTTAGGTTAAGATGATTGTTATAAAAGGCATGTGTATACACCATTGGAGTTCATGACAAATCATGTAAAATACTCACTTCAATACTGCACCTCACAAATTTGCACAATGTATAATTTTGAAGTACACGTTTAATTACTTTTGCTCAATAAGCGCGCACGTTTAATGTAATATTAATGGTAAGCTGCGACAAAAAAGTTCTAGAATCCTATCGCGGAACAAAATATCGGAAAGTCTAAAACGCGATCGCAGCGCTGTTTGACGGATCCACATGTGAAACAAAACTATCCAAAGATCAACAACACATAATGTAATTAATTAAAAATAATATGTTCTGTCGGGTGTAAACTATTCTCGAATCACATTTATCACACACGCAAAAGTTCATAAAAATCGGTCCAGCTGTTTAGGAACAGTTAGTCACTTACACACGGACAGAATATACCGGTCAAAAGTTATCGATCACCTATCACAACAATGGATTTGTGGTTAAAAGAGAGATGTAGTTTTAAGTAATCTATCATAGCCCTGTTCTGATACTAAAACAAGCATAAACATGTAACGACGGAACGACTCTGTTGTGCATTTGACCGGTTCTCCGTATGGTGAGTAGCCACAACAATACTTTTGTCTTTACCCAAGACGTGTCCACTTGTCTAGGCCTCATTCCTTCCGTTGTCTGTGTAGCAAGCAGTTCACATTAGTTTTCAGCACACTGTGTGCAGCTAGCAGTGGGTTTGTGTATCTGATCAGGTGCACACCATATTACCCCCAAATGGGACGGAAGCAGGAGATTGGAACTGAAAAACTTGTAATTTTATTGTAGCTCTGCATCACGAAGGCTATTCTAGTAGGACAATAGCAACAAAAGTTGGCGGAGCCCAATCCACAGTGGTGTATACATTGAAGCGGTTCAAGCAAACCGGTGCCAATGCAAGTGTTTCGCGATCTGGAAGACCCCATGTAACATCATACAGAGAAGATCGGTTCATATATGTACAGAGTAAACGTCAGAGGACTCGTACGGCACCTGAAATTCGCGAGGAAGTCAATAATATGCGAGCTGCTCCAATCTCTGTCTCAAGAGTGCAACGCCGTCTTCGTGAACGAGGTTTAAAGGGGTGCATAGCGGCCAAAAAACCTTTATTACAGACAATGATGCTTTATTACAGACAGTGAAAAAGATGCAATGGGCACAGCAACATAAAGACTGGAGCGTGCAGCAATGGTCCAAGGTGTTATTCACGGAATAACATTAATATTTATTTAATATCATATCAACCAATAAACCACAAAATGTCAATTTACAAATTTTGTAACTGAATTTTTAAAAATTGTCACAATATCAGGTGATATTGTATGTTAATAGGAAGTTTCGTTGGTTTTGGTTTTATGAATAAAGTAAGGAATAATTTTAATAAATTAATCAATATTAACAAATAAAATTATCTATGTAACAAGTTATGAAATTTGGAAAATTTTTATTAGATAATTTTGGAATTTTAATTTGAGGTTTTTATATTGGTTGATGAATTATGAATATTTTACTAACTAAAATTAGTATTTTAAATGATATTTATTGAAATATTTAAAGTACAAATAATTTTATATAGATGGGTAATTTTGGCTATATATTATTTTTGGTACTTTTAATAGAAGTTTTGTTTGATTTTTATGCCATTTTTAATGAAAAAATAATGAATTGAATAGAATTAAATCTGATAAATTATAATTTTGAGCAACATTATATGTGTTACATAAAATTTTGTTTTGTATCATGTCTTTGTTGTGTACTTTTTAGGTTTTTATAACTTATAAAATAATGCAATTATTTTTGAAAAGTAAAATAAACCAATAAGGATCTGGAATATAAGCCCTGGTTTAAGTAATTAAGTCTAAGGGTTTATTATTGCAGGTTTTTATTTATTTATTATTCTCGGAAGACAGTGTACTGTCCCCGTTACTCTGCACGACCTGCGCAACCTAGAACTGTTAAGTGCATGTAAGCGGACGATGTCTTCATAATGGCACACAATAAGAACTCTCGCTTCCATTTCCCTTCACAGCGTCAACTCCGTACCATCCGGCGATGGAGTTAGAAGTGAAGAATGACCATTAGCTCGGGGAAGAGCTTTTGCTCTTTTCCTAGCGAAAGTCCGTCGCTGGCGAACCATTGAGTTTACAGCGGAGGCAAATCCCGTGTTACCTCCGTTAAATATCTCGGTGCCTTGTCGGTCGCGTACTGACAGACGCCGGTCTCGATCATGTTGTCCTCGGGGCGATGTACCTCGTATTCCGATCCAAAATGTGTGTGTAGGTGTGTAGGTGTGTGTGTAAGGTTAGCAGGTGAGGATTGAGAGGTTCAAAAGGAGAGGATGTTGGAGTACCGCGTTAGCGCCTCCGTTAGTATAGCATGGTGGAAGCTTCCGCCCAGTAACTGGGAGCGGGATTAGGCCCAAGACATGACCATGGCACTAGGCTCTGGCCATGACCGTGGGGAGTGAAGGGGAAGTGGTGGGGGAGGAAGTTCAGGTGATATTTTATTTATTTACATTAGGTGGAGGGCTATGCAGTTCTGTGCATAGTATTGGTGAACTTTTGAGAGCTCTTGCTGCTCAGCATGCGGCTGAGCTGAGCTTGACGTTGCATAAAGGCTGTTGCAGCGCCGTTGGTACCATAGTTCCATGTTGGATAACCTGTCGCGCCGTTGTACGCTGCACCGTCTGTGGTGGTGTGGCCGGCCAGGGCCTACTAGTCGCTTGTCTGTGTAGATGTCTGGTGGTTAGTGGTGCTGGTTTTGTTCTCGAGCCGGTGCAGCTTGCACTGGATGGACTCGAGAACTTTCGTGTTGCCTAGCTCTATTGTTGCTGCTCGGAGTTGATGAAGTAACCGGGCCACAGCGTTGAATCCGACTGTGTGTTGTAGCTGACGGCCGACCGCTGCGAGACGCTTGCGACTCGCCTGTCGGTGGGTGTTGACCTTATTGCTGAGTTGGGTAATGCTGGTTTGTAGATGTTCTAAGACTGGCATGCTCCCGGCGATTATGTTGTGGACCTCTTGGAGTGATGACTCGACAACCTGCAGCTTTGCGGCTACAGGTTGTGGTGAGGTGGTGGCAGCGGTGTTGAGGGTTGTTACGGAGGATGTGAGATTCTTGAATGCCTCTTCGAAGCTTCCCAGGCGTCGGTTGAGGCTTCTGTTCTTGAAATGGAGGTCCTCGTCATCCTTGCTGGACAGCTGTACTCCAGCGGCGAAGGTGGCAGATGTTGTGACTGTCCCTTGTTGGGCCCGTGGGGGCCGTGGCTACTGTGTTGTCCTAGTCATGTGAGGCGATGCGCTCCTGGGGAAGTTCGGGCAGCTGGCCTACCCGGTGAAGCTGTCCGACCTGTCACAGGTGGCGCAGAACCTTCGACGCCGCGTAAGGTTGTGCTGCTGACAGGCGGATGCAAGTGTAGGTGCTCCACAGTAGTGACACTTTGGTGGTGCCAAACGGCCGTCCTCTGAATGGCCAAACTTGCAGCAGCGGTGGCATCGCCCGTTCCATTCGGACCCATTGGATTTGATGTGAATCAGGTGTTGTGGATCCTTGCCGTGGAGACCAGAGCTGGCCAGAGGCCTTGACCCTCCTGCAGTAATATCTGCGGGTGTAGGTGTCGATGCACTCCCACGGCAACGGCGCTGAAGCGGCCGTACCGTAGAGAGGTGACTGCAGGAGGTGCAGTAACTGTGGAGCTGGCTACTTATGGCTGCGGCAATGGCGCACGGCTGACTGGCTGGCTTTTGTTGAGCTGCGGAAGGGCAGGCTGTTCTGCTATAGCGCTGCTAGCGGGCTAGGCTGGAACTGCTCTTGCGGTGTGTTGTGGCGTTTCGACGTTCTGCTTCACGGCGACGGTGGAGATGCTCTCAGCTGCTGGAGCCGAGGTGGCTCCAGAGTGACTGATGGCGAGGATGTGTTACGTCGACCCTTCTTCCTTCCCATCCGACTGATGAGTCGATGAGATTAATCCAACGTACCCACATACGATGTATAGGGCGATAATTCCGCTACTGATTCTACACTACATGGCTACAAAGCCTGGGGATTGGTGGCTCCAACCACCTTTCGCAAGTTCCAGACTGTTCAAAACAGGGGGCTACGAATTATCTACGATACTGGGCGTATATTCACATCACATATCCTGCACACCCATTCGGTCTTCCGTGCGTTGTGGAATGGCATGGGAAAGAACCCGTACCATGTACACTAAGTTAACCATCCACGCCAATCAGCTGGTGCACACTCTGGGCCGCATGACCACGAGGCACCTCACATGAGGAAAAGCTACCGCTTGTCCAAAGACGCCTTGGGACCTCCAGCGCGACGGAGCTGTCACTCCCATGCAACCTATGTATTTCCCCGAGTTAAGGATCATCCTTGTCAGTGCTGGAAGGATGACTGGAAGGAGGCCTCCCTGTGTAACCCGGAAACCCAACCCGCTAACCTAATTTCTGTTCCCCTTCCACTTCGCCAACCTGTGTGGGCTTTGTCAAGCGGCTGACAAAGGCCAATATATCAGGCGCGGTCCCCAAATGGACGGGATCCCACACAAGTGGTACACCGGGACCATTGGGTGGTATAAATAACAACAGCGAATGCCTGGCGTATGTCTATAAACCCGGAGAAAAGCTCTGCGATTCTCCTGGCGAATACGAAAGCCAACCGGCTCCCGCGGGACCTCGTGTTGCGGCGCCGTCGGATCCCCTGGGTCACTACGGCGAAGTATCTCGGAGTCACGCTGGACCGGCGGCTGACGTATAGACATCACGTCAGGGGCAAAGTACTACAAGGCCATGCTGCTCTCCGGCAGCTATACCCAATCCTCAGTTCCAAAACCATGCCCCTACGCCTGAAGCTCCAGCTGTATCGTGCGATCATTCCACCTCTGGTTTTGTACGGATGCGAGATCTGGGGAGTGGTGGCAAAGTCCACCTTCATCAGACTCCAGACGTTGCAGAATCGGGCGTTAAGGATGATCTATGATACCGGCTGGAGATTTCCTGCCCATATCCTCCATGAACATTCCAGCATCCCGTACATTGTCGACGTGATTAAAACCCGCGCTCGCACAATGTACAACAAACTCCAAAATCACCCTAACCCTCTGGTAAATACTCTGGGCCAATATGACCAGAACCAGCCGCGCCGACTACCATCCAAAAGACTACCAAAGGACATACTAAGTCCGGCGGTATAATCTCAAAGATGGGAAAAGCGACAGTTCAATCTGTATCCAAAACAGAGTAATTTACCTTTTCAGGTCACCTCTCAGTGAGTGACTGATGGCCAGAACCCGGGTAGCTAGAAACTCCCAATTGTAGTTGTTTTGTAAACTTTCCAAATGTATTATTTCGCTCACTTTTTAAGTTAATAGAGCATAGCGATTTTGGGGTTACATATACGTTATTTAACACATAAACAATTTTTGTGCAATAAGTAGCAATATAAACTCACAAAATAAACACAGAGCTGGTGCCTGTTTGCAGAAGAGACGTGGTATAGTCACACTGGTAAAGCATTAGAATGTATAAATGAGTTTAGAAACGGAAAACAAGAAAAATACCTTTGAGCCATGGGCCCAAATGTCTAATATCGATCGAATAAAGATGCTAGAAGAAATTCATTCTTTGACAAAATTTGCGACGTCCTCCCTTAAGCATGCCCAGGTGGTTAAGGAATGATAATAGGATTCGGTAACTTTTGGAAGCTCTACTTTAGCGTATTATTTCTGCTAGATCCCATAGAATGCACCCCACCAATGACGCCTGTAGTGGGCCGAGGTTGGGGACGTAGCGGCTGTGCGGTAAGGCTTGGCTTTTCATGGGCTGTTGTGCTGGGGCTTAGTTCAGCTTAGATCCTATAGAATAACTGTACGAAATGTTTACAAAATGAAGATTTGGATATTAAGGGCTGAACGTACGATAGATGTAGTTTTTCACAGTTGTAAGGTACTTCATAATTTTTGTTGGATCTTATGAACGATATACAAGCCAAAATTAAATTTTATAATGTTTTAAGCCTCCGTATTTACCCTTTTGAGACTACAATACATTAGAAAATACCATGCTCGAAACAATGTGACAAAAATATACTTTAATATTTTTATTCAACAAATTGTAGTTGAAATTCGATGACATAAAAATGTAATAATCTTAATTTTTAAATTTTTAACCACCTCAAAGAACAGAGCTTTCCAATTAAGAAATAATTATCGTGATCGCTTGAGGAGGTTTTCAGATTAATGCATGTACATGCACAAACACACACACACACATGTTCTCTCTTTATGATCGATATATATATGTTATGTTTTTGTGTACGCTTCAAAAACTCAAAGTTCTGCATCGATTAAGCTGAAATTTTGACACGATATACAACCCGCTCCAAAGATTGCTTTTATCTATTTCTTGCGTCAGTAACATACCTGCCACCGCAAGAAAACATCTTTTTCAACTGTCATTACCGCTACTTGCCAATGGATGGCGTTATTAACAATAATGATCTTCATTTACAAAAAAAAAAAAAAAAAAAAAAAAAAAAAAAAAAAAAAAAGAAGAAGAAAGAAAGAAAAAAAGAAAAAAGAAAAAAATCACTTGCGGCGCATTCAGATTATTATGCAATCTGACTTAAATTTTCACCTTAATCGAGGTGCTTTTGTGTGATCGTGCAGTGATTGAGCTGCATCGTTCGCCAAATCGTAAGTAAAGGTTATGTTTTGTATGAGATTTTTTGTAATTATTAATTAAGTATTTCATTTATTTCACTTAGCAAATATCATTAATGGTTTACAACTTTTCAATACTGTCTGTCCCGTGTTTCATTGTTGCCATGGTGCACAGAAAATATATGAATAAAAGTTTTTGCTCTCTTGCACTTTCAGATTTTCAACCTTGAGCTCTGAGAGCTATAATATGTTATAATCTTATCCCTTCCTTCTGTTCCAGTGAAAACTGAAATAATGCGTCGTAGAAAATTGAATTTAGATCGTCGCACCCGCCATACAGAAGGATCGAGAAGACGGCTTATCGAAAAAGTATTTCCTAATATTTAGATTAATTATAGGAATCATGACTGGATCAGTGAACGAGCTGTCCTTGCCGCGAAGAATAAAGATGTCTATCAACTTAATTTTATACAATCCAACATTCAAAGTGAGGAAATTATATATAAATCGATAGACACCATTGTGGAAGCAGATGAAGTAGTTAATTACCCATCGGAGTTTTAGAACTCTCTTGATGTGTCAGGAATGCCACCACACACCTATTAAAATTGAAAATAGGTCTGCCAATTATCATGTGTAATGTTAATCAGCACAAACTCTGTAACGGCACGAGGCTCAGAGTTAAGAACAACGTAGTGGAAGCAACGATATTAACTGGGCCTTTCAAAGGAGAAGATGTCCTCGTTCCTCGAATTCCCATGATCCCGACCGATACACCATTTAAATTTAAAAGATTAAAATTCCCAATTAGATTGACGTTTGCAATCACAATTAATAAAGCTCACGGTCAATCTTTAGAATTGTGTGGTTTAGATTTAGGTGCGGATTGCTTCTCACATGGACAATTGTATGTTGCGTGCTCCCGTGTCGGCAAACCACATAGCCTTTATATCTACGCAAACAATGGAAAAACAAAACATATTGTATACCCACAAGTATTGCAAAATTAAACTCTTTTGAAACGTATGCTTTGTTTCTGTTCCTCATTTCTCATCCATTGAACCATAATGTGCCACAGCGAAGCACGGCAGGGTACAGCTACTTTTATAACAGGTGAGTCAGCCGCGCCTTATTTTTTTGGAAGATAGACCACCCATCTAACGGCATGTGCGCCTTAGTCCAGTTTTGCGCTTACTAAAAGGTATTGCTTGACGTTCTTAAAGAGAGGAATGCGCAAAATTGAGAGCAACAGTGCTTTAAGGGACACAACGACTCCTCGCAAAAGTACACCTAAAAAAACATACGACTCGTTTACTGAGAGCGAATTCCGGTTTCCGGCCGATTTTACAAACTTTTTATTAGAATATACATAGCAACGTAATTCAGTAAACGCCTCGGAAAAAATGGACCTATCATATGAGTACACTAACAACGTCAGTTAAAAAGGAAAATGGCGGATTCTTGTACTCAGAGCAGGGGTTGGTTGCCAAAAATTAGGACAAATTTAGACAGGCCTCATCCATCATGGACCCATACAGTAAAAACGGACATATTATTAAACAACAGTTTATTTACATTTTTGCGTGAACTACGCCTCGTACATCTCAATTAATATGCATAACAGCTTTTGCCATTTAAGTAATAATAGTTAAATGCCCAGCAAATGATTAAAACTGTCTTAAAACGCTTAATCAAGCCCGTAAACTCGCGAGGTGTCAATGGCATAGCGCCAGGCGTGCAATTCCCACTATAGAACGCGGTACGTGCTTTCAGTTAAGTCGTGAAATAGCTGAATAGGATTGTGACGGTACTTCTGCGCTAAGCCTCAATGACACAGGTTCGAGTCTCAGCATTTTAATTTTTTAAATGTTCATCAAAACTTGGAAACCGAATTCACAATAATATAATTATGAAGTCTCTGAGGGTTTAGAACATTATAATTTAAATCGTTTTTGGTTGTCTGCATTTTTAATAGCACAATAATCCATTGTGTGCAAAATTGAGTTTAACTTCAATGTTAAACTCTGACAATGTAATTTCCTTGCTTTCTGTGTTTGAACAACTTCATAATTGTAGTTCACCAATAAAGAAACATTAAACAATGTCATAAAACATAAATAAAACAATAAAAACGAATAGAATAACAGTTTTCAGATTAATAGTTTGTAAATTGTGAGGATTGCACGGTAAAAAAAAAAAAAAAAATAAGTACATGCGGGGGATTCGAACCACCTTCACAACAGACAGATTACTTCGGAGTCTTGCGCTCGTTCCAACTGAGCTACCTAGTAACGTGTAAGATAAACATTCGCTTAACATGTAATATTCGCTGGTTCCAGTGAACATTTGCAGAAGTGCAAACGTCAGTTGTCTAATTAGGAATATATTGAAAAGCGATGTGATAACATCTATATTAGTACTAATTTCATCGAGTGTTTAACCTCCATGTTAAATACGCGGGTAGAACCTAGTAATGGGGGTCGATGTTTTCATGTTGGTGTATAAAATGCGGATTGCATAAAACTCGAGAATAAGGGGCAGCTGACTCACCTGGTATATAAATTATAATCCATTAAATTTAAATATAGGAATATGGAATTGGTAAAGGTAGAGAATCTTATGTAACTGCTACATATCAGACTTTGTACAACAACATTCTCAGATTTTTCGTCGCTTTGGGTATGTAGGAACTGTTTTACTTATGTAAATCTAATACACTTCCATCTCATTCATAGTGTGTGTTCAGAGTGACGTTTTAGGAAAAAAAGGCACATTAGCACAGGGAACTACAGATAATGCAATGACAACACTCAGATGCTTTTCAATTTAGTTTATTTCTGTATATTGCCTGGAGAAAATAACATTGGAACAGCGGCAAGTAAGATTACAGAGACTTGAAGACTTATTATCCGTGGTAGTTGGAGTGGGGGAATGGCTGTTTGGAGTACAATTCCATGCCAGTATAACGGTGCTGCTTCATGAGATGAGCGGCACTTGCGGTCAATACCCTTGTCTGTTTACTATACTCAGCTGCATACTGTTCGAAGGATCTAGCATCCTTTCTTTCTTCTTCAGCAAACGCCATGAGCACGTCAGCCTGCTGGCTATTGTGTTGCTCCAGCATTTGTAAGTAGTGGTGCCTGACTCTGGCACTTTCGGCTTGATGATGCGCGCTCGCTGACTTCAAGGCGAACTCCAGCTGGTAATATTTGAAACCTATCACCTTCTTGCTGTTTTCGGTGAAAGCATTTTCGTACTCATCAGCTTTCGCTTCTTCCTCTTTGGCCTTAGCTTGTTTGATCCTAGCATTCTCCTTCTCCTTCTTTGCCTTTTCTTTGAGTTCGTGAGCTAACTTCATGTATTCCTCACCCCTGGCCATCAGTTCTTTGGACAATTGCTCGCATTGATTGGTCTCTGCCAATTCTAACTGACCCATTTCATGATAGGCCATTGCCATAACATTATCATAATTGCTTCTCTGTAGGTTATTCACATACTCTGCATCTTCCGCATGGCTCTTTCTATAATCATCATGTTCCTTTATGTCCTGTTGTTTGCTCAACCGGTCGTGTTTCTGAGCCCTTTCCTCGTATTCCTTGGAAATGGCTTGCTTGTCCTTAGCTTGTCTCTTGTGCAATTGAGCCTTTTGGTATGCCTCGTTGGCTAAAACAGCCAGGTTCTCTGCTCTTCTGCCGTAGTTCGCTTTGGTCTCTCTCTTCTCTCTTAGAAGCTCGATGTACATGTCAGCATTGCTGGCGTAAGCTTCAGATTTCGAGCCTAACGCGCTGCTAGCTAGACCAGTGTTTTCGTCAGACACTTCCATAATATCGGAGGCGGCAGAGCCCACTCCAGATGGAGATCCAATATTGTCATAAGTTTCTCTGCCCATATCTTTGTAGCCGGAACCGTAGGTCATTACTTCTTGTTTCTTGCCGGCCTAAGAAAACACAATAAGATCACAATAAACAGATAATTAGTAATAATTTATTTTATTTATCTAAATATATGATCTAAGTTTTAAAGAAAGCAAAGTATGGCTTTCACAGTCGTTAATTTTATTCAAATGAGTTTAAAACGATTAGTGAAATGCAATTTGATACTGCTGCTTGTTGAACAGATTGCATTAATTCATTATAAATGGTTTACATGAGTATTTCAGAAAGTACAAACGAATTATCTCATAACTTTCTTTTTAAGCTCTTCAGAATCCTAGAGCCAGTTTTGTGTTTAAAAAACTCATTCGTATTCGCAATAAGCGATTATTTAACTCTATATGGAAATTTCGTAGCAATATACAATGTTATTTTATCTAGCCGACTAAGTGACTGATTATTGTTTAAATAATCTTTCAAGACAATTGAATACATTTTTTTCAGCAGCAGAAGTTCCTCCAATTCAGCGAGTATGACGCCAATTAATCTGTAAATACAAGTCTATTTATACTTTTAAGTCCAATACACATTCCGCGCAGCCGGCTGCTCGTGATTCTGCTTCCATAACCTAATATAAAGATAAAGTGTATATACTGAAAATCATGAATGTAATACGTTTAAACATCGTTGCTATAACGTACAAACAAGCTCTTTTGTAAAACCAATGGTAGAGTATTCGTATTTGCATAAAAACCTAGCAGCAGGCGAGCTTTTTTTCAAATGTGAACTGGCCTGCCATCTGTCAGCCAATTCCCCTCCCACGCCGCCTTCCTTGCTGTCCTTGCCTGTATGCGCATCTAAACGAATAAATTTGGTTAAGGGGACCAGGTTATGATTAGTGCACGATTTCAGTATTTCACAACATAACTTTAGTTGGGGATATCTAAACTTCTACTGGTCAAATCAAAACTTAATTTGGGATGAATATTTATTGATTCATTGTGATTACATTGATATAGAGAACATCAAAACAATTATTTAAAATATATATATATATATATACTAACTGTGCAAATTCCTCCTACAACATTCAAGCATATGTGTTGAAACTTTTGTAGTGTACTAGGCAATGTGTAACCTAAATTTACTTAAATATTTCTGGGTATATTCAAAAGAAAAAATATTTAACTTTTGCAAAAAAAAAAAAAAAAAAAAAAAAAAATTAAATTTTATGTTTTTTATTTTTCCAATATTAAGGGGTTATGTTTGTAGGATACACGCTTCTGGAACTACTGTAAAATTATCATTAAAATATATTCAGTAGTTTTTTAAAAAAAAAATGTACCTGAGTAATCTCTGAAGCCCTATTTACCCAGCGCGCCGCCATATTTAAATGGGCTAATTTAAAGCCTTAAATGTGGCGATACCCTTGAAGAGGAAGGTTTCTACTTTTTTTAAAGATGAAAAACAAACAATTGATTTTTTGAGCCCAAATCGCTACCCGGTCCCCTTAAGTAATACTAATTGTTAATACTTATTGTTCTTACCAATACTTGTTATTATTTTTGTGTGTGAGTTTTGCAGTGCATAAAATAGGAGTATAATGGCACTTGCTATAAAGTTTATCGTGGAACTATAAAAGACAAGCTAGAGAAATAGTAGCAAGTGTGTTGAAATGTATGCGACAGGAAGCCGACGGAAAGAATTTTGTAATCCCTGTGACTAAAGTCAATGAGCGTGTTGTAGTCGCAACGGGCATTTCCTTATCGACAGTTAAGAAAATAAAAAAAATAAAAAGAAAATTGATGTACAGAGTGGCTCAGTTTCCTTATTCACTTCTCCAAAACGGAACAAAAACAGGCCTTTCACTGATCTGGACCATATTGATATGTGTGTAGTTCGTAGTACTATAAATGCATTCTACCTCCATGAAAAGAGAGTTCCTACAGTGAAAGCTGTGTTGCATAAATTAGAGAAACTATAGATTATAAAGGCAAAGAATCAAGTTTGCACAAAGTGCTCAGACGACACGCTAGATGGAAGTCGGCCAATTACCTCAGGCCTAGGCCATGCCCGTGAGTAGTGAGAGCCGCTCCTAAGGTAAGCATTGAATTATGTTAAGGTTTTACGGAAGTAATCTAACTTTAATATTCCTCTATAAACATTAATACTTACCAACACCGCAGAAACATCTTTACTATCTTATTTTAACTATTTGGAACTACTGTATAAACTTTGATTAAAAGAAGCATATATAGTATTCGCTAGTGAAATATTGGCCATTTCTGAGATAAATGCATATCTTTGAAATACTGAAATCCCCATTTTTATCCAATGAACACTTTTTTTTTAAATTGTAAATCTAAGTTTAAATTTCTCAAGAATATTTCACAGACCGAAGACCCCCGAACTAGCATTGCCAGACGTCGGTTTGCGCTCGTTGCGACTTGTAAGGCCAGTTTGCAATTTATGAGCAGTGCCCACGTCTGCATCGTACTTTTAAAAGAGTGGATAAATGTCGTATGTTCTTGTTTAGGCACATATGAACGAGTAGAGGATGTTGTTTAATTTAAATTTTAGTTACTAAATGGCACCACAATGACTTGTACAAAAAGTTACGTAATCTTTAGCTTGAGCATTGAGCATCATGGTACAATGTTGGACGTTTTACCCATCAAAGACCATCGTTATTTCAGTATAGTACTCTAATTACTCCGTGGTCCATTTCCTTTACTCCTTCGCTTCGCCTAGGCATATATAAACTTTTATTCCAGCACAGTATCGTTCTTTTCTATTGTTGACTGGCGATAAAAGCAGGGAAAGTTGTTTAAAGATGCTTAAAATCTTACAACGATAGAAAAAGCCAAAACCAAGAAAGTATTAGGCTTCCCTAGGAACGCACCATTGAGACTTACTCGTCAACACTTCCTATGGAAGAGTTTTAATGGTGTTACTCCCATCTACAGCACTGTCAGTGATCTGTAGTCAAGGAAAGTCGCTATTTTGAATGGCTTCTTCCTCAAGCATGCTGTGACATTACCTGAATGGGTACCCACAGCACAAACTGCGACAAGTCGCTACTCGTTTTGCTATAGATGGTTTCCGTTACAAGCGAGTCAAGGAAATTATTACTCATATCACGATCCGGATGCTATCGTGTGTGCGAATTTTATAGAAACTCATGTGATCGACACCACGTCAAAAATGTGAGAAAAGATGTCTTAGTAACTGAGCTATGTACATAGACTTACTTATACATTGTGCAGTGTTCTATTATTTAAAATTCTTAAAATGTTGAATAGGAAATGTGTTTTCTCAGCTGACTTAGAAGGGGAACGTGTATTTCTAAACAGTAATAAAGAAAGTGGAAATGAAGATGAGGTTACGTGCAGTTTCTAATTCACAACTTACGATTACTATATTTGGTGGCCGTGAAGATGTAAGCCCTCGGAAGCTCAGAAACATTCTAAAGCTGCTGAAGCTTCTGATGTTAGCAAACTACGAGAACCTACGAAGTGTTGCTCGAAAGGCCATTCGTTTGTCATTCTGAGAAGTTGAACTGAGCTTCAATTCTGGTGATTTCTGACCAATATTGATAATTAAATTATACGATACAAAGTTTAGTTGTTGAAAAATTGGGGCAACTGAAGCAATAGCAGATAATGTTATTACTCCATTTGTAAACAAGGTTTTCAAACTGAAATTAAAGCTCCTAACTTTACTAAGTATAAGTATAGATTAAATTTGAAGCAAGTCCCAGTACTTGCAAGACTTTTCATCCGACTATTAATGATAGAATCAACTTATTAAAATTTGACTAAATTAGTAGTGGAACTTCAGAATTCTTATCAAAAGTTTGCAAAAAATAATCTTATGGGCAAAATAGTTTCCCTCTATACAGATAATACAAACACAACTTTTAGAGGTGCGAAAGAACAAGAAAAGAAAGGGACAAAAAAACCGTAGACACTAAACTGCAGAATTAACTGGAAAGCAAAGTGCTAGGTATACGCTGTGGTGCACACATTCCTTACAATTTTGTGCAGAATGTTACAGATCAATTACTCATCGATAGTGAAGCATTGTTGTAAAAGTGTATAAATTACGCTTATCATACACAACACCCTAACTCAACTAAAGAGTTTCCGTGAATTTACAGGATTAAAATACATAGAAGTTCTCTATCGCAGCACTATCACATTTCTCAGTCTCTTACCAGGGATACAGAAATTCCTGTTGAATTGCGATAGACTGAAGTTCTGTTGTTTCTCAGTGCAGCTGTGCCCACGAATATACGAAATATGTTTCAAGATGCTTCTAGTGAGATTCACATGTACTTTATTCAGTTTCTTTGCAACTAAAAATGTGCAATAAAATGAAATAAAAGTAATAGTTCAGCTGTCAAGGTCTGTTTAAAGTATCAATAATTAAAAGAGAATCTAATTTCTATGAGGAAACATAAATTGATCCCTCAGACAACTGCATATGGAAGTAGTATCAAATAAGAACATTTTAAGAAGGTACTGTGAACTTTTATGATCAGCACATTTCGCATCTTAAGAAGTGAAAGGGAGATTTTAATAATGTTCATTAGCTTCATGGCGGCGCCGTGGCCGAGGAGTTACCACCTAGGCGGCCCGCTGGAATTTGGCAAAACAATATAAAATATATCTATATTTAGTTTCAGAATTCTGGCAACTCTACCCTACTAACAGAGATAAAGCCTAATTTTGGGTTCAAAAGACTCTAAAACTTCTGATGTATTGGGAAATAAGTTAATAAATTTCCTGTGTTCGACAAGAAATATCAGCAAATTGTATTTTATCCAAACGCGGCTTTTGATAGTTTTCTTGGAAATTTTGCTGAATTTACCTGAGCCGCACCAAAGATGACCAGAAGCACGAAAGCAATATGGAACTTCATGATGCACTTTCGGATGTTCCTGAGGGCTGCAGATGCCTCGACTTGAATGCCTCACCCTATTTATACCAAACAGAAGCGTGACCATTTCTTATCACCTTTGGCGTTTTCCACGATTCAACCATAAAGCATACATATTAGGATTTTAGTGTTTGACATATTCGGAAATCAGTTTCAGAGCTGATAAATGCCAGAGTCCATGATAGCAACCGACTACTTTCAGTTCTTCTAAAGCATTCAACAAGTCTCATCCAATACATGAATCGCTTGTATGTAAGCTTAAACCACTAAAATTAAAGCTTGTTTATTTTAATCCAATTTGGTGTCTGAGAAACATCAAATTCGCAATGACATATACGAAAATATTCTACTATATTAAAGCAAATCGGATGCTCATATTCACATGATTTATTCTTACTGTTATATATCATTTATCTTCATCGTCATATTAATTGAAATATAGTTTTTGGGTGGAATGCAATACTTCGCCTAGGTAGATTTTAGAGAAAGTAATAAAACAAAAGCGGCGGATATTTCATTTTCAAAAAGTGCGATTTAGCAACTGAGAAAACAGAAGATACAACAAACAAACCGCATTTGGATATGTTTATAACGTACTATATGTCGGCGATACTTATGCCAAAATCCTTTAATAATTACCTTATTTTGGAAACGTTTGCTTCGTTTGTAATTACAATTAATACCAATTAATGTTTAATAATTACAGGGGAGAGAAAAATTGGTCGGTTGTAATTAATAATGAATTCGGTGATTACAGATTATGCACCATTTACAGAATGTTTAAATTGAGGTCTGTGAGCACGAAGTTATATTTACTATTTCACTTCTAATTCGCTGTATATTGACATCAGGGATAAAAAGGTGTGCATTCTTTGTGTTATCAAATAATTACAGGACGAAATAGAAGGTGCAACACTTTAACATTTCAGTTACTCTGTTTATCCGAAACAAACATTATTCGATCATTCTTCAAATTATGCTCACAAAGGCTCCCATGTGGTCCTATTTACTCTGGATGACTTCTGCATAACTGATAAATCAACAGATAGACCAAATCTTACTGCACAAAAATGTAGATCTTGCTAAAACACACAGTTTATGTCTAAACAATTTTTTTACAGTGGACCCTTTCGGAGGCATTCCTTGTTGGCTGTATAAGCTTTTGAGAACTTATACTTCTGTCGAACGGAACATCGCTATTAACACGAAGAATATATAGGAATAAGAGTTTGTAAGAATGGTTAGTACTAGAGTAGAGAAAGTCATGTGAGTGCAACACATCAGATCTTTTGTTTTGGAGTTATGCGCGCTCGTGCGCATAACACAAGCACACACAGACGTAAACTTTGCGACATCCTCCGTGGTCTAGGGGTAACATGCTGGTCTTGGTTCCAGATGTCGCGGGTTCAATGCCGGAAGAGGGCGATGGATATTTTGGGCTTCCTTCTGAAGGGATGTAAACCCAGTGATCACGTGTCATATACCCATGGTACGAACAAGCTTCTTAGAGAGCTCTGCCATTCTCGCCCAATGTAGAAAGAGACGCTGAGAACCACAGAAGTTAAAGAGCATCCATAAATAAAAACTCCATTTCATTTTCACAGAACTTTTGCTAAAAATGTTTTTTATTTAGAGACTCAAAACCCGTGTTTCCGGTGGAATCACGATATCGGATTTTTGGGTGGAATGCAACACCCTCTCAACCTACTACGTACACTCTCTCAAAAGTATACAGGATGGAAGCGAAGTCATTGCATTCCTTCTAATATGTGCTTCATAGAAGCATTACAAACAAATAAGTCTAATGGCATTTTGTTCTTTGATCAGCTAATTTCGAAAAAATAAATGGTTTTTATTCTAAATTGGATGCGTGATTCCACAAGAATGTACGAAGAAAACAGTTTGTTACTTGTAAGATGCATAGAGTAACTGATTTCTGACATAGCTTCGGTAATAATTATGGGACATCACACAGGGTTTCGAAATAATTAATCACTTAAAAGATTCACGGAATACTCCGAACGGCTTTTTCAGACGCGAAGTATGTCGACAAAGTTGCGTTGAGGTTGGTCAGGGAATTGACCTGGTTTCCGAATGTAAACAGGTCGATCACTTTTCCTTTCGCCTATGTTTTGGCAGCTAAGGGTTGTGATTGGCCTACGTTCGTACAGAAAAACATAAAAGGTGACGTTCAGGAGACTCCTGGTAGCAGTACTGTTTGTTTATGTACTGAATAGGTGAAAGTGGCACACACGACCTGTAGTGTCGGCAGCTTGTTTTCGACAAAACGATCTCCCTAGGAAATGGTCAGAAACAAAAACGTAAGATAAAAAATGTGCTCCAAATAACGAGATCTATCACTGGTTTAAATTAAAGTAATTACTTCCCTTCCACCCGGTATGAATCCTCTGGGTTTTTTCTTCTGGGGAGAGGTGAAAAGCAGGATCTACAAAACAGCAATTACTGTCCTCGAATCCTTGAGAGAGTGCATTTATCTGGCTGCGGAAGAAATACGCAACAATGGTGTTTTTGTTAGTGCGACGTAATTGGTTAAGAAGGTGTGAGGCTTGCTGGTGCGCAAATGGTGGGCATTTTGAACAATACCATTTGGTTCATTGCTTATTCTTTTGTTGTCACCTTATATCATTTGGTACACTTTGTAACAACCTACAATGGTACCTTGTGTTTATAAGTCAGAGAGATGGTGGTTTATTAAATTATAGCAGTCTCAGCTACGAAATGATTTAAGTTTGATGTTGAAGGAAATGATAAACAATATCCTTAGATTGTGAGTTTAGGTTACAGTATGCGTTACAGTAGAATTCAGATGTGCTTATTTATTACGACGTAGCAGACACGGCATGGCATGTCTTTATGTTTACACTCACGAGCCGCGCGGCTCCTTGACGCGTGTTTCTTTATCTACTGATCTAGTGAAAGTGAAACTTACAGTGTTGCCAGCTTGTTTTCGATAAAACTAAAATAGCTCCGTAGGAAATGGCCAGAGACAAAAACCTAAAATACAAAATGTGTTCCAAATACTGAGATGTATCACTGGTTTAAATTAATGTAATGACTTCCCTTCCACCTGTATATATAGGAGCCGCATCACGCACAGCTGTTCAATGATCTTTGTTCACATTTCGACGGAAATTTCGGAGAGAAAAGAGGATGGAGCCAGAGAGACTAAATCCACAAAATAAACACAGCCGATGTATAGTTCATTCTCGTTTAACGGGAAGTGTTCGGAATTAACACTTCCAGTTAAACGAGAATGAAGTATATAATTTGACATATCAATGTAATATTGTTGTATTACACGAAAGCCATATTCATTTTCTATTAAATGTATGTTTCTGTTGCTACTACTAACATCATATTGTTATTATTATTATTATTATTATTATTATTATTATTATTATTATTATTATTATTATTATTATTATTATTATTATTATTATTATTATTATTATTATTATTATTATTATTATTATTATTATTATTATTATTATTATTATTATTATTACTATTATTATCATTATTATTATTATCATTATTGTATATTATTATCATTATATTGTTATATTATTTCGTATTCTCCGAAAAGTAAGGAAGAATTAAAGGCAAGTGCAAATGGATTCTGTTTGAACAAAACACTAAAGAATATTGTTTGCTTAATTTGACCGCGAACAAGCAATATAGAGCGTAATTTGATTATGTCACTTCCAAATATATATCTACTGCACATGAAGTAAAACGGGGAACATCCAAAATATTACATTTATAGATCCTGGCATTTCTATTTGTTGGATTTAGTTCTTAAGGAAACACTCGGATGTTTCTAGCATATCAATTTCGAACACGTGAGATAACCTATCACGTCTTCCGGGCGTGAAATGTATCAATTTGAATAAGTACCTACTGCTGGATAACACAGTAGCGCCGTGCTTCGGGTGCCGGCTAATAAAACTGAAGTACGGCGGTTCAAATACTAGCGGATGTTCGTTTGCTTTTTTCTTTTCTTTCTTTCTTTCTTTCTTTGCGGATTCTATCTAAAACGGGAAAACATTGAAAAGGTATAGGATACAATTATTTAGCCAACTGAGGCTCCCTCATTTTAGAGGTATAAACGAATTAATATTTATTTGCAATTGAATAGTTGATTATAACCAAATGTAGGCAAAACATTGCCTTCACGTGTATCCTGTGCATCATTGATGGAAGCTTAGAAAGTTATAATTGTTGCTATTAACCTGTTGGGGTGCTATATAATGGTAGAGTAGTATGATGTTAAACTATTTGCATTACTTCCCACATCAGTGTAAATGTTGGTCATAACATTTGTTTATCAAGAGCAAAAAGCGGATATGACCTTTGTGTAATTTAATGTTGTAGCTATTCTAACGCAATTTATTTGTAACAATTGCTTGAAAAAAGAAGCATTCTAGCAGAAATGAATATGCGTAATTGAATTAGCAAACGTATCGTCTGATATAAGTATATCAATTGCATAAATGCCCTGTGCTATTTCTTCCTTGATCCTCCTTCAATTATTCAAAAACCGGTCGTTCGCCTGCTGCTTTGGTAGACAGAACCTTTGACCTCACACAAGCCTTGCCCCCTCCACCTCAGGATAAGCAAACAGCGCATACGTGACTCTTTCGAAACGTGACCCCAGTTTCCTTGCACGTGGTAGAGGAACTAAAAAGTATTAGTGAGCGAGTGAGTGAAGTATAACTGGGGGGGGGGGGGGGTACTTGAAGTAGCGGACGGACTAGGCGAAATTGTACAATACCAATAACGAAATGGTACTTCAGGGAGGAAGGGAGGGAGGGAAGGAGGGAAGGAGGGAAGGAGGGAAGGAAGGAGGGAAGGAGGGAAGGATGGAAGGAGGGAAGGAGGGAAGGAAGGAAGAAAGAGAGAGAGAGAAGGAAAGAGAGAGGTAAGGAAGGAAGAAAGCTTGGGAGGAAGGAAGAAATAAATTTACAGTTGGAAAGTACAAGTATAAAGCAGTAGCCGGCTGGCCAGCATTTCCCGAATAGCTACTTATATTCGAATGACAAATTAGTTTTGTTTACCCTCGTTTCTACAATAATAGGGAAGATTTTAAATGTTGAACCCTCCCCTTTATCTCTTTAATTGTGTTTTCTTACATAGCTGACTATTCCCAGTAACGGATGAAAATCCGCCAGTGATCATGTCAAAAGATGAAAAACATAAACGTGCCGCTACTGACTTCCACAACCTGTGCCCAACAGTCTTCCAGTTGTGGATATGTTGCATGGCCTATAAGATTCCTTTGGCGGTGGAACGGTACTCGGTTGGAACGGTCGAATAATTTCTTTAGATAATAATTATAGTAGGTTACTCTTTAAACCTTTGTACCTTCTTTTTGGTTTCATAGTTTCAATAGCATAACATTTACATCATTTTCACATACTGCAGAAACCCTTAAGATGTACAAAGAAGTAAGATTTCGGGCTTTCAGGCCAGTAAGTTAACCACTTTGGAGAACACACATATTCTGGGACAATCGAGAAAAATAATCTTCTCAGCTAATATAAAATACCGGTTCACTGATTTATAATGTTAGCAGTTTTCTCTCTTTACCTATGTTATGCAACAAGAGCATAATTTCCATTATACTCATCTTCCATACAACTATTTGTGCTCGAACATGTGTTTAAGTTTAAAACATTTACGAAACGTTTTCAGTATTCTACGCTGCATGTAATTGTCATTGTTGTCCGATATTTTAATCATGCATTTGTTATACGATTAAACACAGCAATCGACAGTTGCCCCTTTAATTTTTATTGTTACGTTGGCCTTGACACAATGACACAGAGAGCTTATGTATAACCTTTAAGAAGGTAGACTTCTAAAAGCGAGAGGACAAATTGAATTTATTAGAATGTTCTTTACAATATTAAGACTAATTATTAAATAAAGAAGGTAGCTTTAATTCATATACGAGAATTGATCTCTTTCAGCTGTGCGAGAATGTACACAGACGGTGAAATATTGATTGCTAAATGTGGATATTTTTATTGGTGATTGACAATGTTGTGTTATACCAGGGGGGCCACTTCATCCGGTATTGGCGTAAGTAGATAACCCTTCGTGCGTTAAAATGTTGCACAAGTCCACGGTATACGATTCTAGCCATAGAGAGGGCAGTGACGTGATCTGCCTCTCAGCGAAGACGTGAGGTGACAGGCAGCTGAACTAGCCTGTGTAGTCCGTGATAATAGACAATAGCAGTATAAACACTTACGCCGATGCCAGATGAAATGGACCAATTGGCCTTTGATTGGTGGATTAGCAGCGTCGTTATGAACTGGCTCACCTGTGATTCGTGGATTAGCAGTGGCACTATGAAGTGGAGTACCTTTGATTAATGAATTAGCAGTGCCATTATCTAAGAACTGCTGGATTTTTATTTGTTGATAGCAGTGTCATAATGAAGAGGTCGATATAATGAGTTCCATTGCAGTGGCGTAAAAGCGCGTCGTAATGGCATGGTCGAGCATAAAAGGTATTATTTAGTATTCCCTGGTAACAACTTAATTACAACAAATTACAAAGGAAGCATAGAAACACTATCTTACATGGGGGTTATCAGAAGATACTTTTGCATCCTGAAACTCTGATGCATACATAACCGGTTGTTTTTTTTTTTTTTTTTTTTTTTTTTTTTTTTTTTTTTTTTTGTGTGTGTGTGTGTGTACTGAACCATTTCGGAGATATTCCTTGTTATTTGTGTGAGTTTTGGAAGATTTAAACTCTCGTCAAATGGGAGATTTTTTTTTTTTTTTTGGTGTACTGAACCATTTCGGAGATATTCCTTGTTATTTGTGTGAGTTTTGGAAGATTTAAACTCTCGTCAAATGGGAGATTGTTATTCATTTTTATACCCTAGCCATGCAAAGAGAACGGAACCTCGAAACTTTAAAAGATTTGACTATCGCTCAAAGCCTACTGTATTCTAATATTCCCCTTGTACCTACAAGGAAACAGACAATGAGATAGTTTCTGCAAATCTTTATCTCAACTAACACAAGAAGATAAAGGAATAAGTTTGTAAGAATGGTTAGTACAAGAGTAGAGAAAATCGTGTGAGTGCAACACATCAGATTTTTAGTTTTACGTTTGCAGAATTGTCATACTATGGACATCTATGCACATTCCTTTATATAAAATGCAACCAGGCTTGTTTTTATACTCTGCGGAGTGCAGCAACCTGTTACCTATTCTATGGAGTACTAACTATTTTTTCTACTCCATGGCATTCTCAACTAAAAGCCAAGGCCTTCATCGTAAGTATGTTCTTTTGTAACTCCAATGTTATGTTGTTCTGGTAATGGGCATGTGATCAATTACCTATCCCAGTGCAACAGCCCATGAAGGGCCAGGGCTTGCCGCCCAGCCGCTGCCTCCCCCACCTCTGCCTAATACAGGGTTCAATGGTGAGGTGCAGTGCTGGAGGGTGGGACGTGGTCAGCACCCTGAGCTCTCCCATCAAGTAGCTCCTCAATTGGCCCTCCGGGAAGCTAAGTGCACCCCGTGCCAGTCCTACCAGCGGGGGGAAATATTCCCTATGCTGGAACCGGGGATCGAACCTGGATCCTCCACGCCAGAGGCAGGCGCGCTACCAACTACGCTACGGAGACGGTCATGTGATCAATTACAGCATGTAATTCTAGTTCTTCCGCAATTTCCTCAGGATGTTTATGATCCCATTTTGGTATATTCTGGTTGGTATCCATAAACTTTATTTCATTAGTAATAATGAAGTAGTGAGCCCGTTTTAATCTTTTCTTTCCCATTCCTCACTGCCATAACAATGCACAGGACTCACCTAGGTCTTCTATTCATAAGTGCATTTCAGCATGTCTTTGTACTAAGTAAGGTTTCATATTAATTGTTAATATGAAACCTTATTATTCCCAATCTATTTAGAGTTGTGTGAAATATCTGCTTCATCAAAGGATAAGTATTTCCGAGACATGTAAATGAATTAACTCTATGACTTTTAATTAAAGCCACAATCTTTAGTGCCACATTATGTGTAGGAGTGTCGGTTATGCCGTGAGTGTGTTCGCCCAGACCGAGAGGCCAGCCATCAGCACTGAACAAAACAGCCCCATGCGCACGGTAAGGTGACTGTGAATTGTGACTCTATTTTTAATGCAAACACAATTTACTACGTATAGGCTATCTTCCACGAAAACGTTTATTTTCCTATCCTACTTAATTCGAATTTTGTTAAAATTATGAACAAAATGATGTAAATCATCTTCTGGTGAAAACTATCAAGGTCAAACTATTTGCAAAACATAATGAAACTGGTTGTAAATTTCTATTGAATTTTATAATACCACGAGGTAATTGTTTTCATTCTCCATTCTTTGATTCTCTCGTATATAAATAAATCTAATGTGTTGCATTCACAGGACCTTCTCCACCCATTGTTCCAAAACTACTTACAACAAAAATGTATTCATCTATTTACTTTTTGTTAATCGACAAACATTTTTAGAAATGGTTTTATTATATCTTACCATGTGGATACAATGGGGAAAAGCGGAATTCGATAGTCAAATCACCTAAAAATTGAAAGCAATAAAAAGCAATATTTCGGCAATATCTAACTCCGCAAGAATATATTGTTTTATACCAAACTGTGTGCTTTAACGAGATGTACATTTTTGTGCAGAATGTCTATTCCTTATAATTTAACAAGTAAGCTGGTATCCCACAGCCCAACTTTTTGACCAAACATTTTGTATACAATGGAATTGCACACAAAAGAAATAGTGTCTGTCATAGTTGCAATCGGGGCCAAAACAGGTAGCAAGCGGGGGAAATAAACATGGGAGACGCAAATATTTATTTAGTGATTGCTATATTAAGTATAGGTTTGGGATACATTTCCAGAGTCTCAGTAGGAAGAAAGATGTATTAGAAGTAAATGACGTTGGTGGACACGGCCATGGTTAGAAAGAAGAGAACAGGGCACGGGCCAAGCTATATTGGGTGTACAAGCGAGTGAGTGGGCAAGTGAGGGATTGAGGTTAGAAGACCCGGAGAACTATCGCAATTTTAATTTTGTATTGTATAAAAACTCGAAGCGTTCAAACGCTTCGATGAGAGACACTATAGCATCCTGAGTCCAGTTTATCATTTCTAAATAATGCTGCAAGTTCTGTAAAAACCACAAACGCAACACACAAACGCAAAGCTTTACACAACAGCTGACTACACTTTGCATGCTCAGTCCCCATACTGTTACGTTACTGACCCTGATTGGCTATTTTCATGTTGCTGAATGAAAATATTAGATGCAAGTCAATCGCGTTGGATACAAAAAACAGGTTAGGAGGTGTATGCAACAAAATTGTATCCACTCTCGATGTCTTACGATGCGCTTTTGTTGCATACAATGCTTTGGACCAAAAAATTGGACCATGGGACATGGGCTTTATTTGTATACAATAACCATTCAGAATCAAGAAGGCTCCAAGGACTGCTCCCAAAAAATTCCACATAAATGTTTTATTTTCTCATTAATATATCTTAAACCTATGCTATTTTACTCAAAATAGAACAGTGCTTGAGAAATCAACAATAGCAAAACATTTTCCATGTAAAGCGTAGTTTGGGGTGGGAAGTTTCTTGAAGATACTCGTGTCGCATCCCTGAAAGATGGAAACCCTGAACACCAAGTTTGGTTAGGAGGTGTTATCAGGACTGAAAAATTCAGTGCCACAGCGGAAGATCCGTGGTTCAAACCCCGACTATGCCATTGCATTTTTTAGTGACATATATACACATTTCTTGTTCGTTTAATTTCAGAATGTACATACTAGTTTGTGGAAAAGTTATTAAGAAGGTTTTTATATGCAAGAATAATTAACTACGATTTATTGGAACGTGTACATTGCGATGGTTTCGAAATGGCTATTATTCGCATTGGCAACATATTTTCTAAGCTTATTTTTATGAAATAATAGACGTAATGGGCACTAACAGGCAACAAAATAGGGGCTAATTTTTGACCCTACAAATTTGCCAAGGGGGGGGGGGGACTACGTTTTGAGACCTGCATCCTTTATTTAAGAGAAAAATACGAAACTTCACATTGGGAGGTGATTGGTCTACCTTTTGGTGCTCGCGGAGTCACTATTAGATTTACTGTTAATTTGTTCCGACGTTTTGAATTATAATTAAATGTTTTACAAGATATAGGTTTACAAATTATTCGTGATTCTTTATACATTTTACACAATAATCTGTATACTGCACTAAATTAAATAAATAATTCTAAAATGGTAAGTTGTCCTATTTCCAAATTTTATAATAACTATGTACATCATTACGCCTTATCTATCAAATATTTTTACATTATACAGTTTTTTATCCTTTATAATTCATATTTAAAATTGTCTTCTTCTACAGATCTATTAGCAGGGGTGTCTTTATGACAACCCTAAAATAGGACAGTTGTCCATGTACTGGATTTTCTCTCATACTCCTCTTGCACCTACAAGAATACTAGCAATAATTTCTGCAAATGTTTATCTCGACTGACATGAAGAAGATACAGGAATAAGTGCTTGTAGGAATAACTATAATCTTCGCAAAAGTTAAAGGCATATGGAAGCGGGCCATACTGCAGACTACAGCGAATCTTAAGCTTGCTGCTCTTACCAGCGCTGCCGAATGTGGTACATGTATGCCACACGCTCTTATGTTCCGAGCCTCTGCCGGTACACGCACTACGCTTGGCAACAGCGCTCCGCTTGAGTATTGGCCAGCGTTCTCATGCCTTGAACTTTTGCGAGCAGTATAGTACAAGAGTTGAGAAAGTCAGGTGAGTGTAACACATCAGAGTTTTGGGTCAGTAATTCGAGCATAAGATATCCATCAATTGGTCTTCCCTTTCGGAAGGGGGTTTGTTCTTCAAATAGTGTATCATAGCGTTCGTACAATTTATTCTTAATCATATTAGTATTTTATAACTTGTGCTTAATAGACTAGTACATCTAGTAGTCGCCATATGATTTGGTATTACCTACTTTTACTTTAGGAATTACAATGGATTTTTTTCTATCATTAGTGTATCATCACCCGTCCTGATCTGAATTAGAAAGTGAAGAAGTCTATCAATAAATGTCTCACTTGATATTTAAACAATTCAACATTTAATTAATCGTATGCTTAGGGACCTTCCCTCAATCTGCCTATGGCACAACCTGATTCTAGTCATAAGGCTCTGGAGACGAGTATTGGTAGTAAAACAACATATGCACAGCAAATACTGTAGAAGTGGGAACCACAACAATTCAACCCTTTAGACCAGCAACACATCGGGCAGTAGTGGTATTACTTTTAAATCCCACAACAAGCTTCGAATGGATATTTTTCTAAAAATGTATTTTTATTATTAATTCAAGGGGCATCAATGCGTGCATTTCTAGTGAAATCTTGGTACTGAAGCTTTGTATGGAATGTACCTATCAGGTGCGTGTTAGAAGTACATTTCGTTTTGTATTTAGGGATGTCAAAGCATACATTTTTGTTGAAATCTCGATACCGAATTTTTGGAAGCAATAGGATATCTTCTCTGCCTGCAAGGTGCATAGCAGAGAACGCAAAAACATGCTGCAGTTGTACAAATGACACAAAATCTAGCCTAGAATATTTTAAAGATAAAATCTGATGTGTGGATTCACATGACTCTACTCACTCTAGTACAAAGTATTCTTATAAACGCTTATTGTTAATGCAGATGAGTCTTCATTACTCATTTACAACATTTGTGTGTGAGTAGGGTGTCTGCCTCAGGTCCTGAGTTTAAATCTCGGTTAGGGTGAGTTATCCCGATGAGGGGTTTTCTGGAGGTTTTCCTTATTCTGAAAGATAAATGTCGCGTAACTCTGACCTCTATGGACCCCGGACACATTTCACCATCATTTCACCCATTTGATTCACTCACCGTCCGGTATGATCTCCTGAGTTAAAAGCGTTAAACCTTAAAAAGAACATAAGAAATCTGATGTGTAGCACTCACATGACTTTCTCTACTCTTGTACTAACAATTCTTACACACTCTAATTCCTTACAGAAATTATCTTATTGCTTATTTCCTTGCAGGTGCAAGGGGAATATTAGACTACAGTAGGCTGTGAGCGACAGTCAAACCTTTTAAAGCTTTGAGATCCCGTTCTCTTTGCACGCTTAACATATAAACAAAATGAACAGCGATATTCCAGCGACCCTGTGTGGCACCTTCGGTTCCCTCATTTCGTCCTTGCTTGCAGGGGGTGGTAGCCCCAATATATCTGTGAAGATCGAAGAGAGCGAGGTGTCCCCCTCTGTGCTTGTACCCTTTACCTTTAACTTACATTAAGCTTATTTGCATCACAACAGATGTTGAAATTGATTAGCTTCAACGCGAACACGTTCACTATCTCTTTTACTCGCAAAAGTTCATGTTGGCTGTTTACCTCGTATTTCTCTCGTGATTTTAATCTTCAATTCTTTTAACGTATGTCGATTTGATGTGTACACTTTATTCTTTAACGTTCCCCAAAAATAAGAATCGCATGGATATAGATCAGGGCAACGAGGTGACCAAATTCCTCAAGTAAATATTCTGTCGCCATACCCACTTCCCAATTTATGCATAGAATTCCCAACAGTGTGCACTCTATGCGAAACCTGCTGAAACCAGCCACACAATCTTTCATGTTATTAGTTATAGAAAAATGGTATTTAAAAGAGAGCTTGCATAAGCTATGAATCAACTGCTGTGTCGTAAATATGGGACCGATAATTCTACGCACACTCACTGGGTACCAAATCCCAACTTTTGCAGCGTGGTGAGGAAGTTCATGAATAATCTGGGTATTCTGTGTAGCCCAATATAAATTTTTGTGAGCACAAACTGAACCTGGAAGACCTTGTGGCTGTGAAGCATGAACTACAGTTACTTTGTACGGCTTAAATTTCACAAGTTTCGATGCCATAAAAGCCGACGACTTGGAAATGTTAATCTCTTGTGCTAAACGTCTTAGTGATTTTAATTTATGGGGAATAAAGAATGAAGTGTATATATCAAATCCGCGCACGTTAAAGGAATTTAAGGACAATATCTTTAGAGAAACACAGGTAGTCAGTCAACATGAACTTTTGCGAGTAAACCACAATTGTTTTTAGAGATAGGGAATGTGTTCGCGTTGAAGGTCATCGATTTCAACATCTGTTGTGATGCAGATAAGCCTAGTATAAGTTAGTATAGTAGTTAGTGTTCTGTAAGCATTACTTGTTCATTTACGTGTAACTGGCTGAGAGCGCGCAGGTCCTCGCCCGGTCCAGTGTCGCCGCAGGGCGGTCCGGGCGAGCTACGGACGCAGTGTACGTTACACCGTTGGTTTATACATATCTCTGCATGTATGTGTGCGTGTGTGTGTGTGTATGTGTGTGTGTGTGTGTGTGTATGTGTGTGTGTGTGTGTGTGTGTGAGAGAGAGAGAGAGAGAGAGAGAGAGAGAGGCACGTCCATTATACTCCAGTTATCCATTTATTGTCTGAGTTGTGAATTTTGTGCAGATCTAACAATATATACCTTGCTAGAGGCCTAAGTAGCTTAATTTCCACTACTTCCGTTCCTTTCTCTTGTTGTTTAGTCAAATTCCATATGAACCATAAACTAATTGCCACCATTTTATGAAACTTGAGAACTGTGTCTGTCCTTATCTTTCTACCAAGGATTATTTTAATTGTGCTAATTTGTTTTTGAAATTTTGGCGTTTACTACAAAACTTGGTCGACAGGCGCACATGCGTTAACGTACACCCTTCTCAAGTTCTCACACTTCGATGCACTACAGTGTCTAAATTGTGCATTTCCGGACAGAGGTTCCTATTTCAAACCTGATCATTTTGGCGTCCCGCCAACATACTAAGCAAACTCATCGGCTTTCATTTCGTCAATAAACCCAACATCGAGCTGTCCACATTACAAAGGGGCCTCGAACTCTGTACATCCTACGTTATTGCAGAGCCTACATCAGTGGTAGTGAGTCTCATGCACGTGACCCAATACGTGCGGTTGTCTTTGAAGACTTTAAATCCCTCCGAGGACTCGAGCCATAAGGTCCTCCGCTGACGTTACAGAGGTCCCAATCTTCATACAACTCCACAGAAAATAATCGAGAGGTATCAGATCAGACGGCTGTGCTGGCCGTGGGACTGGTTCACCTCTACCAATCGATAAATTTGGATATGCAACGTTGAGGTGATTTCGCACACTTGCATCAAAGTTTGCTGGAACTCAAGTCAGCCATTTCAGCAGCTTTATACCCATATAAATCGCCCTGTTGTTAAAAAATGTTACTGTACTGGAAACTTCGCAACTAACGCAATAGGATGCGCACCAAAGATTCTATGGAGGAATTTAGCGCATGCGTAGGAATGCTATTATGCTCAGGTCGTCCATCCCAGTACACAGATGGCTAAAGCGTTGCATACCTTCCGTATTAAGGTACCAAAACAAATGTTAACAAGTTGTCACAACCGTTCGCTCTAGAACTTCGACGCTCTCCAGTGTCCAAACCGTGCATTTCCGGATTGAGGTTCCTATTCGAAAACCGATCAGTTTGCCGTACCGCACAACGTACTAAGCGTTGTCGGTGTTTCTTTTTGGGGGGGACACCCAGTATATATATATATATATATATATACCGGTGGAAGGGCAGCCCATCGCTGAACCACCATCTTTTTAAAACACCATTTTATGCCAGTAAGGGATTCTATCCCGGAATGGCTAGAGTCAGAGGGCGCCTCCCATAGGGAGGATAACCCCTCAGTGACCCCGCTACAAGTGGTAGTCATATTAACTTAAACCAGTGATAGAGCTCGGTACTTGGAACACATTTCGCATTTTACGTTTTTGTGTCTGTCCATTTCCTACGGAGATATTTTAGTTTTATTGAAAACAAGTTGGCAACACTGCAGATTGTGTGGGTGTCACTTTCACTAGTTCAGTGCATAAACACACATGGTAACGGTGCTTCTTCAAAACACAAACACCCTGCTTTGTCTTTCCGTGTTTAATGTGCGAGTATAGGCCAATCACAAGCGTTAGCTCCCAAAACATTACGCGAAAGCGAAATTGCCCGACTTGTTTACATCCACAAACCAGCTCAATTCCCTGACCAAGCTCAACGCAACGTTGTCGACTAACTGCACGTCTGAAAAAGCTACTTGGAGTACTCTTCTACGTCTTTTGACTAATTATTTCGAAACCCTCTGTGATGTCCCATAATTACTACCGAAGCTACGTCGGAAATAATCTACTCTACGCACCTTACCAGTAACAAACTATTATATTCGTACATCCCTGTGGAATTACGCATACAATTTGGATCAAAAACCATTTATTTTTTTCGAAATCGACCTATCAAAGAACAAAATGCCATTAGACATTTTTGTTTGTAATACTTCTATGAAGCACATATTAGAAGGAATGTAATGACTTCCCTTCCATCCTGTATATAAATGAACGAGATTCACCTTTTTTGTTCAGTAAAGTTCTGCCTGACCGCCTTCGTAGCGCAGTGGTAGCGTGTCTGCCTCTGGAGTTTTTTCTATAAAACATATTCTTTTTGTTTGTTTCAGTGAATCTTAAAATTGTATCTCCACTGAAACCTAGATATTGAATTTTCGGGTGGAATGTAATTAATACCTTCTCTGTCAACGATGTAATTGGCAAAGAACGTGAAAATGTGATGTTATACTTACATGACCTTCTCTATACTCTGTCACTAATTAGTGGGTATACAAATTATTCTTACGAAACTTAATTTCCTGCCTCCTTCATTTTAATTGAGATAAACCTTTCCAGAGATAGCTACATTACCATTTGGTTATAGATACAAAATAATAGCGTTATTCAAATGTTTTAGAAACAACTGAAAATCCACAGGATTTCAAAAGAATGACAAATTACGGAAAAATTCAAAGATACCTTGAAAGTGGCTGATTCCACAAGAAAGGTATTTAGAATAAATTGTGTTTTAAGGAGATGTAAATTTTTTGTGTTGTATTTTCGTGTATCGCTTAACACTTACCACTTATGCAAGATTATGTACCTAAATTTCCTTCCTAATAAAGATGGCTTCACAAGCAATTCTCAAAAAGTTCAAGATATTTCGTTTGAACTGCAATTCTTTAGTATAACATGATATTGGAATAAAGATCGTTAGTCAGTTTCGTGAAAATCTAAAATTTCAAAGACTATTCCTTTTTAGGGGTAGTTTGTAGAGGGGAGATTATCCTGAAAAATCCTTTTATTGCATTTCTGGAAGGTATAAAACATAAATAGCAAGTTTGGCACTTATTCAATACTTAATCTTAAAGCTATGCCGTTCACAGACACACGCGCACATACGCAGACATTTTTCTGGACATGCTTAATAGTGATTCAAGGAGCCTAAATATATATATATTTCATTGACATCTCGATATACTATGTAGGATATAAAAAGCTGAATGTTATATCTTCTACTTTAACATTAAGGGTTCTCTAATGGGAAAGCACACAATAAAATTGCCGGGCTTCATGGTCGTGTTCCCCAACGCGTCTAACCTTGGTGATTCTCGGCGCATGCCTTGGGGGCTCGCCTTTCATGGGTGTTTGTATCTACAGTTGAGGTCAAAAGTATTGCAACAGAGGCATATTTGAAGCATAGATTTAGAGTATTGGTTGTTTTGCTTATTAATTATATTTGCCCTTTCCTACCTCACACTGCCTGCCAGACTTGCAGAGGTCTATCAACAGCGGTTGATAGAGTTTTTAATTTTTTAGCGGAGTGCAATATCAATTTGAGGATTTAAAATTTTTTTTTTTTAATTATCTGTTTCTGCTTTTGGACATATTTATCACCTTGTTTCATATCTGGCTATTGCCACTGCCTTTTGCCTTTGTAAACTTTTCTTGTTGCTAGTATTTTTATTTTTTGAGTGAAATTTATATCTGGCTATTGCCATGAATCTTTTAAGGGCGCTGATGACCTAGAAGTTGAGCGCCCTTAAACCAAATCAAATTCAAATTCAAATTCCTAACTCACAAATTATCTGGAAGGACATTTTAAAAGTATCTTCCTAAAAGAAAGAACATTCGATTGTTCCTCATATGATGGCTACTTGCGAGTACATAAGTTTTGGAACGCTCCTCTTAATTACTAAAGAAAGTCATTGGGAGGTGTGTTGCAGGTTTTCTTGTTCCCTACTAATTCCCCTTTCCATCTAGAGACAGTGAGTGTTGTCTTTATTCCGCGGGATAGTAAGTGCAGTCAAAATAGGACGTAAAGGAGTGGAGACAACCCTGGAGGTTCGCAACATTGCTGTACAGCTATAACATAAAGCAGTGTTTTTCAACCTGTGGGTCGCGATCCCCTGGGGGGTCACGAAGCCTCTGTAGGAGGGTCTCAATAGGTCGAGAGAATTCAGTAAAAGAGCAACAAATTTTAAAAAGGTGGATATATTAAGAAAAAGTTTTAAAAAATGATACTCATTATGTTATTTATACAAACACGTTAACAAAAAATAAAATATTCGAGTACTCGAAGGTTGTGCTTGAGTTTGTTCAATCGATTTCTCTCATCCTGGATTAGTTTTTGAGAAATTGAGAATTAAATCATTTTCCAAATTTAAGCAATTTATTAGTTTACTTTTTTTGGGTCATTGATGAAAATGCCAACTCGCACATGTACGAGGTAGAAAATGAATCAAACACTTCAAAGCCTCAGTTGTTAATTTCGAGTATTCTGTTTTTCTTTTTAACCAAAAAGTATCCAAATTTTCAGACTTGAATTCCAAGTGTAACATCCCATCGACAGATAATTCCAGCAGATTCTCCTTGAGCTTAGTTGTTAAATTTTTATAATTGCTTTACGACCACTGGGGTATGATAAAATTAAGTTTGCAACACAACCTCTTATCCCTGATTTATCTAGTTTGATCATAAAAAAATGTGATCAATGCAGTCAAATGCACTGGACAAGTCAGTTGTTGTAGTGTTTAACGCCCGCTTTTACTACTGCGGCACCGCAGGCGGTGACACTGATGATACATGAAGATGGAGCACCGGTGGAATGAGATGGCGGGGGAAACCGGAGTACCCTGACGCCACTTCGTCCACCACGAATACCACATGCGGGTTCCTGGGATCGAACCCGGGCCGCCTAGGTGGTATGGACAAGTCAAAAAACACACCAGCAACAAATAAGTTTTTATAAGGCTGGAATGAACATGATTTATAAAATCAATACAAGCTGTTTCAGTCGATCAACCTTTAGTAAAACCATGTTGGCACTTAGATAAAAGATTATTGGAATTCAAAAAAGTGCAAATTTTATTATGTAATAATTTTTCAATAACCTTAGAAAATGTGGAAAGTATGGAGCATCACTCCTTTGCTTTTGGGTGGTAATGAACATCATATTCTTATCGCGTACTGATTTTCTTATAATTAATGGAGCTATGTAGCATTTGTGCTCGGTTCTTCTTTTACGTGGAAACTCCAAGCCTTTACATAATATAGTTGCTCCTATATGAGATTACGTATTTGATTAACATACATGCCATCCATTTGTTACAACAATATACCGAGCTGCACAAATGACATCCATTTTGTTCTGCCCCTTATATTTTCATTCAGTGTAAAGTATGTTATCAGATATAATATTTCTTTCACCGTGACTTAGATGAGTAGATCTGTATGAGTCAGAAACTTGGCCGGTAATAGTCTGGCTGGTGCTCTAAAGAAATGATAGGCAAGATTAGGACATATATAAAACTGAGCTTCTGAAAAGCCTGCACAAGTGGTCTGTAAGCTAAGAGATCTGGTTTATTTTTCAAATGTTCTATATTCTTTGTTTGGTCGAATGTTATTTGATCATTAACTGTAACCCCCAATTATATGATATATTCTTCAGACTGTATAGATGGAAGATATTGATTTTTGGATAGTATGAGAGTTGTTTCTGATGGCCTGCCATCTATTACAGAAATACACTTGGATTGATTTAAAATGAATCCTCCCACTTGAGAAAATTATTATATTGGAAAATTCAAACCAATAACAAGGAACGCCTTCAAAATGGTTTACACCAAAAAGTGTATTTCATACGCATCTCTTACGGTTTACCAGTTATGTAAGAGGTATTTACAATACGGAGGATTTCACGGGCTATTTCTACAAAATTAAATATATAGAGTTTATGTGTCATGAAAATATGTTAAACATGTCATTTAACCGAAATCCTTACGGCCATTCTGGATAAAATAAAATTTTCCACGAAAAGGGTAGCAGACTGGGGAGCGAGAATTCTCCTGAAAACCTCCGTGTCACTTCCTTGGTAGACGGAGAACTTAAATATCAAGGTTGATATTTAACCGACTTTTGCTTTTTGAATTACGCTGTTCATGGTCACACGCGCGCGCACACACACACACACACACACACAAAATCAAACACTCGTGCGAATTTTCCTAAGGTATTTTGGTTCAAAGGATATCAAAACGTGTATCTGCAGCGAAATCTCGGTACTGAATCTTTGAATGAAATACAATGCCTGCTCTAAGTATTTTCTCATTCTGTACTTGGTAAAGAAGCTTTATACGATATAAAGTATGTCCTTACACAAGATCTACATTCTTTGTATGGTATGATTCTCTCTTTCTAACGGTTTATCAATCATACAAAAATGATTCAGAATGAAGAGGATTTCAAAGTCTGTTTACAGAAATTTCGATATACCTATACATTTTGTCATTAAAAAACTAAAGCACGTGGTATTTTAATCAAAATAATTTGGGTCATTTTTCAAAAAACCGAACATAAGGAACACTTTTCCATGTAAATGGTAGTTTGGGATAGGGACAGTTTCTGCAAAATATTGGTGTCGCTTACTTGAAGGACCCTGAACTTAAATACCACGCTTCATATTTAACCGTCTTTTCCTTTTTGAGTTATACCACTCACTTACACCGACATACACCTCCCCCCCCCCCAACCACACACACACACACGGAAGGACAGACGAATGGGCTTTTCTCTATAAATGACTTTCTGGGTTCAAAACGTGTATCTCTGGTGAAATGTTGACATCGAATTTTTTTGGGTGGAATACAATACTTTCTCTACTTTAAGTACGTAACAAAGGAGGTTAAAAGGAATTAGGAACAAATAGACATTTACCACTGCTTTCACTAATTGCAATAGGAAAATGGAAAATTAAAGAGACCTTTAAGAGCGGCAAAGTAGTAAAAGAGCTGCAAATAATAGTACGTATAAACATCGACTCATTAAGCACTATGACGCGTAGGAAATTCAAGAAGAATTCTTAAATGCTATAAACTAACCTAACCGGTGTTCCTTTTTAAACCAGCTATGACAATTAAATTAATGTAATTTACCTTTCTCAGATTCTTTATTACATTAACGTACAATGATCTGGTCTAGAGAATGTTTATCACGAATCATTATCCTCATCATCTGTTACAATTTTAATTCCGTCTGTGATAGTCATAACGGATGAAGAACCCCTGAATTTGTCGAATATGGTTATGAATTGTCCGATCTTAAACTACCCGATAGTCTTGCAAGTTCTGAATTTTTTGTGGTGTTTAAAGGCCACTTTTACTACTACGGCACCGCAGGCTGTGACACTAATGATACATGGAAGACGGCGGCTCTGGAAATGCTGCTGCATTGCACCATTCATAGGTGAATATTCGTGAATGGCATGTGTTTAAAATTGATAGCTGTTTCACTTAAAATTTAGCTTACGTTTTTCACTTAGTGCCTTTATTTGTTCCTCCGTCACTTCGAGGAGACTAAAAGCCCTGCCCCGCCACTGTTATATTTCCTAACTTCATGAAACTTCTCAGAAACTATATAATCCATAAGACTTAAGTTTGTACAGGATGTAGATGTATGCATTAGAAGTATTCACTGATATAATAACGTGGCGTAACAAGGAGGACAATTTTTTTTCAGAATTACACATTTTTATTAACATCAACTGTTTTAAAATGTAACTAACCAGCTTATTCACACCAAAGTAGATCAATAACAAGATTGAGGTATTGCGTTTATTATCAGAGAATGTCATTAAATTGTCTTCAATGTCTACTAAAAATATCTCTCTTGCCAGAAAAGACGAGCTAAAATATACTTATTTAATGCAAAGAGTTAATACTGTAAAGTATTAATTTCTTTGTGAAGTGAAGTAAACTTCCGAGCACAAAATGATAAAACATGTAATATAAAATTCATGAGAAAATTGCAATTTATAACCCACATCTAAAAACGTCCATGTCCACAATTGTCGCTGATTAATCTCTCCTTAAATAACGGATATGTCATTTCAGTGTGAGATTTACCTTTAAACGTAACATCGATTGTTTTAATTTGTCGAAACATGTTTGGAGATATCTAGACAAACTTGGTATTTCCGGGAGCATGCCGAAGGACCCGAAATACAATAGACTTAAAACAAGAAGTGTATTAAAGTCCTTAAAGCGAGTTGCAGATAACTAAAGCAAATGTTTCAACATTTAAGGCTTAGAAAGTTAGAAACGAACGTCGGTCTCCCAGTACACAACTGAACCAACACACCACCCAGCAAATATATGGCGTAGGAATCTATAAACACTGTAACCGCGTTTTGGCCAACAGAAAGAAGGCACAGTAAATTGTGTACATTATACAGCGATTGGTATATTAAATGAGAGTTAAATACTTTATGGAACAACTATAAGAAGACTGCGTTTTATAAAAAAGATTTTCATGAAATGAAATACTTAATCTATTTACTGTAGTAGGTGCTGGACAAAATAAAGCTAATAATCGCCGTAAAATTGTAAAGTACATTTTATTAGCCACGCCAAAATTCATTTATGTGTTTAAAGGAAGCTGTTTTTTCCTATTTAGAGATAGGTATATGAGACTATCACGTCTAGCCCTCTAGGGATATCGGCAATCGTGCCAAGCCTTTACTAGAATCTTTATCTTTTACCTTTAAAATCTCCACGAACAGGAACATATCATATATACTCTAAATAAGGAAATGCCCTTCCTTTCAAGACGTTGTCTGTGTTAACACCATAAGGCATATCGTTAAGTGTGCAGACATTTTCCTGAAGAAGCTTGCAGATCGCCAATATTTAGACACTTTTATTCCTCATGTTTTTTCAGCCCGGTACATTTTAACAATCTGAGGGCAGTTCCGTATTTGCTACTCGCTCACCAAAAATATGGCACTTAAATGTTTCCTATAAAAGGGGATACAATTTCCTTTCTGTAAGTTCAACAGAGCTCAGAATAAGTATTTTAGATAAACTCTCAATATCAAATTTTTCCTCGAATACTGGCAGAACATGTCCTCTACCTACTACTGACAGAAAAATCATGTCTAATATGATACAACCTTCTCTATCAATAAAAAATTCAGTTATATCTGATTATACTGTGCTATTCCTATAAAAACTGAATCCTCTTCCCACGTTACCTTACAGATGCACAGATGTTTAGGAATCATTCCAAGTTGAGTAGAAACAGTATTCAAATTACAATTACGGGACACTGGGAGTGAAATTTTGGTCAAAATTGTCAAAAAGTCGAAAATTGTTTTTTTGCCTTAAAATGTTCCTGGGACACCGGTGCATTTGGATCAGCTAACATTTTCCATATCCCCCATTCCATGTGGCCATTACGGCCCAGTGCTCTTCCCTTAACGTACACAGGATGCTCCTATATAAAAGCCTGTTTTTCTCAAAACTACATTTCTGCACATTCCAAAAGAAGGTCACACCTGAGTTTTGCTTCAAATTCAATGAAAATTTCCAAAAGTACTCATAAATAGCAGCTAAACAAAACTATGATTCAATATTGATGTTATCATTAACATGAATTCCAACAACATTTTTTTGTACGAAAAAATCAATAATTTTTAAGATTAAATTTTCTTTGTTATTAAAAAAATATGTACAGCATAATCAGCAAACGTATTTGAAATATCTCTTCATACAATTGTTACCAATGTTTTAGAGTATCAGTTCTGCCAATATAAATGAATTTTGAAAAGTCAATAGACGCGAGCTCTATTTTGAAAATGTGCCTATTAAATTCATAAAATTATTTATATATCATAAACGAATTATCCAATTTTAATGAAATTTGGTGTGTCTCCTATTCTCATACAAATGCAAACACAGTAAAAATTTCAGAAAAATCTATCAAAAAATGTGGAACTTTCAAATTTCACTCCCAGTGTCCCTTAAGTTAACAAACTCTTGGCGCTGGAAAGAATGAAATAAATAATATCGGATGTCTTACATTCAAGCACTTTCTCTACCTACTAGTGGCGGCGCCGTGGCCGAGCGGTTAGCGCGCTCGCCTACCACCTAGGCGGCCCGGGTTCGATCCCAGGGACCTGCATGTGGTATTAGGGCGGACGAAGCGGCGCTGGGGCGGGTTTTCTCCGGGTGCTCCGGTTTCCCCCGCCATCTCATTCCACCGGTGTTCCATATTCATTCCATGTGTCATCAGTGTCACCGCCTGCGGTGCCGTAGTAGTATGCACTGTTCTTTCTAGAACCTGTTTCTAAAGCCTATACTCCATGTGAACCGAGATAAAGGTTTTCATAAATGGTTTCATTGCAAATCTTTTGTACGTACAAAGGAGGTGCACCAGACAAAGGCGATAGTCAAAACTTGAAAAAGTGGGTGGTCTTGTGTTGTTCTTTGACTCACTAAGAGAAACATCGAATAGCTACCAACCACCTGAAAAAAAAATATGTGTTACATTCACACGACATTCTCTATCAACATAATATATTTTTATACAGCTTCTGCAAACTATTCTTATAAAACCTTGTGTTTGTATGTGCTTCATTTTAATCGAGATAAACACTTACAGAAAGTTTCATTACACATTTCAGTGCACATAAAAAGGAATGGAGGACACTGAAGCGATATTGATGTTTGAAAGTGCGTCACTATGCGTCAGCCTTAAAGTGTCATATTCCTTCCATAGCATTGGTAGAAACAACCGAATAGCGATAAAAATTTAAAATTATATAATACTAACTGACCCCCAGCTCAATAGCCGCCCGGCCACTGCGTCCTCCACCTCTACCCACTACAGACGTCATGAGTGGGTCCAGTACAGGAGGATGGGACGAGGTCAGGGTCTCGAATTCCCCAGCCAGTTATGCGGCCTTCACGACCGTGGGTCGCTACTTCTCCATCAAGTAGCTCCTCAATTGCCCCTCCGGGACCTAACAAGGCTGAGTGCACCCGTGTCAGACCTCCCAGCGGGGGAAAAATCCTCACGCCCATACCAGGGATCGAACCCGGGTCTTTCGCGCCAGAGGCACGTGCGCTATCACAGCGCTACGGAGGCGGTAAATTAGACAATACTGAAAGGTCCAAACCAATAAGGGATATCTCAACAACGGCTGATACAATAAAATAACGTTAGACGTGTGTTTTACTTTCTCTACCACGTCATGTTAGGTAGAAAAGGTATTGCATTCCATCTGTAAATTCGATATCCAGATTTCTACGAAAATGCATGTTTTAGGATTCTGAACCCAAAAGAAGTACTTTGAAAAAGAGCTATGTTGCACTCGCATGACTTTCTCTTTTCGTGTACAAAACTATTCTTACAAACATTTATTCTTCTATCTACTTCATCTTAATCAAGATAAAAGTTTGCACAAATTATCTTATTGCGTACTTCCATGTAGGTACGACTGAAAAATGGGAATCCTTTCAAATTCCGCACTTTCCATGACCTTGAGATAAAAAAATGCATAACGATTATTTTAGAAAAGTACAAGTATTTGAAAAGCTGCAACGGGATTTTTCAATTATAAATTAAAATATACTTGATGTATTTGCAATTTACAGCGTTTTTTGAACAAACAACATATTTATCCCAAACGTTCGAGCGACGTATGCAACTGGATTCTTACATATCGATATGAACAGTACTTATCTTGCCACGGCTTAGCATCAGTTGGAGAACTTAACGACTGTTATTCATAAATCTCAGGCACGGTACGGATCGATGTACAATTTTCAGTGAACTCAAATATTTTAACTCAAATTATCACCACTTAAAATAGCTTTAATGAAGAATTATATTTCAAACTTGATCTCTTCTTTACATCACAGTATGCTATGTCGCATTAACACACTTTACATTCTGCTGATCTCTGTTATATCTATCGCTAAGAAAATTTTTAACTTGATTGTTCTCACTATACATCAATATCCAATCTGTTCATAATGTTTATTTAACAACTGATGATGATTTATGATGATGATGATGATGATTTCAGAGGGCTTACGAAAGATACTGTTTCAAGGTGAAGCCAATATCAAGGATTATCTGGGAAATGCTTTGTTCCACACACAAAAAAGAAAGAAAGAAAAGAAACTTAAAATTAACTGTCACTTAATGACATCTGCATATTCTGCATAGTAAAACTGTCTGTATTACGGTTTACTAGTTACAGAAAAGTCATTTATAAGGAAGAGGACTTCAGAGGCTACGCCAGGAAATTCAAACTATACCTTTCATTTATCAAGAAAATTATCTTAAACATAATATACTATTCCAATCAAAATTCTTGGAGCCGCTTTTGAGAAAATTAATATTTTCTTTCATGTAAAGGATAACTTGAGGTGATGGATTTTCTGAAAACCTTTTTGTCACACATCCTTGGAAGATGCTGAACTTAAATATCAAATTTGGTATATAACCGAATTCTCGTTATTGGGTTACGCTATTCGAAGACTCTCTCTCTCCCTCTCTCTCTCCCTCTCCCTCTCTCTCTCCCTCACTCTCTCTCATACACACACAATACACACAGAGACCCTTTTCTAAACCTGGTTTTTCGGATTCAGGTATTTCAAAACATGTATTTCCTGTAACTTCTCAAATATTGAATTTTTGGGTGGAGTACAATACTTTTTCTACTTACTGTAACTACGTAATACAGATAGTACAAACGTCTTTATGTGTACGTGCGTGCGTGTGTGCGTGCGTGTGTGCATGTGTGTGTGCGTGCCTGCGTGTGTGTATATGCGTGCGTGTGTGTATGTGCGTGCTTTTGTGTGTGTGTGTGTGTGTGTGTGTGTGTGTGTGTGTGTGTGTGTGTGTGTGAACAGCATAACTCAAAAACGAAAACTCCCTTAAAATCAAAGTTGGCATTTAAGTTCAATATACTTCAAAGATGCGACACGAGAATTTTGAGGAAAATTCCTTCACCTTAAACATGGAAAATCTTTCGAAAATTTTGCTTTTCCCAAAAACTGCTCTAAAGATTTTGATTAAGATGTTACATGTTTGAGATATTTTTATGGCCAGTTAAATCTATATTTTCAATTTTCTAGCTATAGCCTATGTAGTCATACTTTCGTTGACATGGTAAACCTCAAGAGATACGCAAATTTTACTATACAAAAAATGCAGACCTTGCTAAAACACACAGTTTATGTCCAAATAATTGTTTTGCAGAGTGAACCATTTCGGAGATATTCCTTCTTATTTGTATTAGTTTTACAATATTCCACAAAAGGGAGATTGTTATTCATTTTTTATATCTTAGCCGTGTGAAGAGAACGGAATTTCAAGGCCTTAAAAGATTTGACTATTGCTCAAAGCCTACTGTATTCCCAAATTGCCCTTGTACCTACAAGAAAATGAGCAATAAGGTAAGTTCCGCAAATGTTTAACTAGACTAACATGAAGAATATAAAGGAATAAGAATTTATAAGAGAAGTTGGTGCAAGAGTAGAGAAATAATTCATGTGAGTGCATCACAACAGACTTTTCAAATGTAAATTTTACTGGACTGAGGTTAATATACGCAGAGATTAATCATTTTTCTTTTACAACCTGTTTAGAGATCCTTTCCTATACTTCAGGGAGTCAGATCTGCTTCAAGGACATTAGAATACCAACATTAAACAACCCGATGTGTTGAAGATACATGACTTTCTCTATTCTTGTACTAATCATTGTTACAAATTCTTATTCCTATATCTTCTTCGTGATAGATGAGACAAACATTTGCAGAAATTATCTCAGCTTAATTCCTTGTAGGTACAAGGGGAATATGGGAACACAGTAGGCTTTGAGCGATAGTCAAATCTTTTAAAGTCTTGAAATAAAAAGTGAATAACGATCTCCCATTTGACGAAAGTTTAAGTACTCCAAAACTCACACGAATAACAAGGAATATCTCCGAAATGGTTCACTCCACAAAAAAATTGATTCAAACATAGATTGCGTGTTTTAACGAGATCTACTTTTTGTACAGTAAGATTTGGTCTATCTCTTATGATTTACCGGTTATGCAAAAGTCGTCAAGAATATTATATGGGGTATACCCAGAAAATTCAAATATACATTTCATTTGTCATAAAAATACCCTAAACATGCCATTTTAATAAAAATGGTTAGAGCCATTTTCATGAAAATTAACATTTTCCATGTAAAGGGTAGTTTAGGGTGGGCAATTTTCTTCAAAAGCTTCGTGTCACATCCTTGAAAGACATTAAACTTAAATACCAACTTTGGTTTTTAACCAATTTTTCGTTTTTGAGTTATGCTGTTCACAGACTGACAGACACACACACGCGCGCGCGCCCACTCGCGGGTGCAGTACAATGCTTCCTCTACTTACTAGTAGAGAAAGTAACAATAACTTCGCATTTAAGGAAAGTATTAAGTATTTGAACATTCACATAAATAACGTACATCGACATCTACACTTTTTGTATAGCAGGATCTTCTTTATGTCTTAGGTTTACCAGTTGTGTAAGATCATCTGGGATGTAGAAGACTCTGAAGACCAGTCCCTGAAATTTCAGGATATATATTTCGTTTGTCACGAAAATATCATAGGCATATGAGTTTAAATCGAAATTGTTTCAGCCATTTTAGTACACCAAAGGTTTCGAAAAATTATAACTATCCACGTAAACAATGGTTTGGGCTGGAGGCTTTTTCTTGAAAATCTTTGTGTCGCATCCTTGGAAGTTGAACTTTAATACAAGTTTGGTATTTAATCGTCTATCCGTTTTTGAGTTGTGCCGTTCATAGACGCCCACATACTTAAACAAACAGGGGCCTTTTTTTGGTATTTACTTTCTGTGGTTGTAGTAAAACAGTGAAGGGTAGAGGCACAGAGGGGACACCTCGCTCACTTCGACCTACACAGATCTATTGTGGTTACCACCCCCAGGAGGCAAGGATGAAAATGAGGGAACCGAAGATGCCACACAGGGTCGCAGATAGACAGGACACAGAGACCCGCGGAAGTCCCTAACAAGTGCTGAGATCTCTTCATTTCGGTGCAAGGCACCGCCAAGCAGCCAGTACACCGCGAGTCCGGTGTCGCCCTGAGCGTTCCCTCTCCCCCGACAGAGGACAAGGCCGTCCAAACGTCACCTAGCGCCGAGAACAGCAGTTACCATGCGCAATCATCCGCTCCATCTACCCGGCACTGCCAACACTACACGTCTGAAAGTACACCTGAAAGATGATAAGGAAATGGAATGAAAGGAAATGATGGAAAGGAAACCGTGGTATCACATAATGCACCCCAGCATTCGCCTAAGTGACATGGGGAAACCACGGAAAACCCATGGCAGAATGCGAGGCCACGAGGATCGAACCCGCGACCTCCAGAATGCGGGCCACAGACGTTACCGCCTGAGGTATCCCGCTCCCTGTGCTTATAGTAAGTGGCAAAAGTTTGTTTTCCACCCAAAAATTCAATATCCAGATTTCAACCAAAATACATATTTTGAGACTGCCTGATTCCAGAAACAGAATTTTTACAAAAAGAACACATTTTTCCTTCTCTGCCAGGTGTACAGTAGGTAGAGAAGGCATTCCACTTCAACCAAATGTTCTATATCTAGATTTCACCAGAATACATTTTTGGCGGAACCCTGAACCCAAAATATCTTATGTGTTGCACTCACGTCACTTTATCTACTCTTTTACTAAACATTCTTCCAAACTCTTACTCCTTTATCTTCTTCGTGTTAGTTGACATAAAAATTTGCAGAAATTATCTTATTGTTTATCTTCGTGTAGGTACAAGGAGAATATGTGAATACAGCAGACTTTGAGCTATAGTCAAATCTAAGGCTTTCAGATTCCGTTCTTCCTGCACGGCTGGGAACTGTTCATCAAAGCAGTGGCAGATTCTTCCAGCCCGATGATCTTTATGTTGTCATCTTGAAAACGGGGTTATCAACAGTACACTCATCATGCAGATATGGACTGAAAGGAATACCTGAACATTTAGAATGTATAAATAAACATGTTGCTTCATGTTAGTCACCTCAATGAGTGGGCCCAATCCGTGATAAAAACACCCCCAAAACATCACAGACCCAACCCCAGCTTGCACACATTCAGGATGAAATTCTTTATGAGGCCTTCGGTGCACTAAACGACGTGTGTTATTTGAATACAGGCAAAGACGTAATTCGTCAGACCTGATTACGTTGCTGCTGCCCACGTTCGATTATTTCTGGTCCATTGAAGTTGCGCAGCTTTATTTGCCTGTGTGAGCAATGTCCTCTTGCGAGGTGACGCGCATTGAACGAAGTTCCGTGGTAATGTTCCCTCGTTAGCAGGTTGCACAATTGTTCTAATACTGGATATTATATACAAGTAAGTCCTGTCCTCTGTTGCTGCCCCTTTCGACTACTTCCATGACAACCTTTACTGTTCACTAGTCTATGATTATGTTCTCCCACTCAACGTGGTTACTACCGAAACAAAACACGGCAACTAAGTACTAATCGATGTATTGTACTACCAACTTAATAAAAGTAAAAGTTCTTAGCCAAACATGCTGTTGGCGCAAAACCATATCCCTTAAGAATAAACGTACTTCCCATGTATTAAATTTGGCGCAAATCCACTGCCCCTGAGCGCAGTTGGATTATTTCCTGAAACCAACTGCCGCAATTTATAATACAGTTAGAAAGTATATTCAACCAAGTCTTCATATGTAGTAGTCAGCGGCCCGGGTTCAATCCCAGCCACCGCATGTGGGATTTGTGGTGGACGAAGCGGCGCTGGGGCGGGTTTCCTCCGGGTTCTCCGGTTCCCCCACCATCTCATTTCACCAGTGCTCCATCTTCATTCCATGTATCATCAGTGTCACCGCCTGCGGTGCCGTATGTAGTAAAAGCGGAGGTTAAATACTACAACAACAATTCATATATCGTACGCGTTATATTTAACTAGTGACTTAGTACATAGTTTTTCATCGGCCGCCAACGTCTCATTTTAATTACTTGAAACATTCAATAAAAAACTTAATAGTAAGGATCTGCGTCATCCTTTCTGAAAACCACATCCACGCATATCCTGGGGTAGGAACCTCAGTGCTCGACTTAAAATCGGAAAAGGTAACCAGTTGAGGACTTCGACGCATCGTGGAGGTACAATCTTCTCTGGTTCACAGCATCCAACAATCGCATCAACGTGGAACATTTACATGCTTGAAACTTGTGTATCAATGTACAAAATGTTGTCTAGATCGTCTGTAAAGCCTTGCAAAGAGTTTAGCAGTAATTTTTAATTTGTTTACTACATTCCTATAACTAGTAGAGGAAGTATTGCTGTCCACCCAAAAGCTCGAGTCTAGATTTTATTTGAAATGCATGTTGTGTGGACCCCTGAACACAACAAATGCATTTTGGGGCGGAGGGCGGGGGGAGATAGAGATTTGTGTATGTATGCGTGTTTACGAAACACATTCCAAGCTGCTTTTTAGAGGGAATGTTTTTTTTTTTTTTTTTTTTTTTTTTTTTTTTTTTTTTTTTTTTATCTTCTCATAAATGGCTCTAACGATTTTGATTAAAATACCATTTGTTTCCGTTCCTTTAGTGATAAACAATGTATAACTTGAGTCTTCCGGGAAGAGTTTGTAGAGTCATCTTTATTCTGAATGACTTTTGTATAATTAATAAACTGTAAGAGATGGATAAAATCTTACTGCACAAAAAAAGGTACATTTGGATAAAGCATATGTCAAGTGAAATTGCTGGTGGGGTTAACCATTTGCGAGATATTGTTTATCATTAGTTTCTCAATGCTTCTCTCAACTGTAAATATCTATTATTTTTTCTTTATTTTCATGTTTATGCTAACAGCATTTCAACCTTCACATTGCGCCTTCACATTGCGACCTAGTTAGAACAGACTAGACTATGGCTCTAGCTTACTCTATTCTTCTTACACCAACTGTGTAATGAAGATTATGTATACCAAGAAGTAGATGGTAGAATACCCTTTTCTAGGAATAGCTTGTATAAGAGAGAGTAGAGGAGTCATATGAATGTTACACATAAAAAACTAAACCTCCCAGCGCAACAGCCCATGAAGAGTCAAGGCTTGCCGCCCAGCCACTGCGTCACCCACCTCTGTACACTACAGCCGTCATTGGTGGGGCGCAGTACTGTAGGGTGGTGCGTGGTCACCGCCTCGAACCCTCCCGGTCAGTTATGCGGTTCTCGACCAGGGTTCACTACTTTTGCATCAAGTATCTCCTCAATTGGCCCCCTAGACCTAACGAGGCTGAGTGTACCCCATGCCAGACCACCCAGCAGGGGAAAAAATCCCCATGCTGTACCGGGGATCTAACCTGGATCCCCCGTGCCTAGACTGAGGAATCAGGATAAGGAAAATAGAATCAGATAATGCATTGGAAAATTGACAATTCCGTGCAAGACGGCATCTTTAAGTTGCAGAGAGGTTGTTGCATGTTTTAGGAAATTTCACTCTTTAGGGTAACCCCGCAACCAAAAGCCGACAGGATTAGCTCTGGAGATCGTGGAAGGCACACTGTCTGTAAGTGCCTACTAATGGCTAGACTGAGGAATCAGGATAAGGAAAATAGAATATTCATTCAGGATGGCGCTCCATCTCGCACCAGCGCCCCTTCAAAGCAACTACGCAGATGTTTGGCGATCGTATCATCATTAGACACTTCCCAACAATCCCGCCAGCTTTTGGTTTGGGGTTACCTTAAACGGCGAGTTTTCTTGACGCATCCAACAACGCCACTGCAACTGAAAAATGCTATCAAGCAAAAAAATTGCCAATATTCCAAGACATTATCTACAAATGCCCTGCATGGTGTCAGCTACAGAATGCTATACGTTAAACAAGAGAACGGCGGACATCTTAGCAATATTTTGTAAATCCATAGCAAGACATCTGAAAAATGTTCTGCGTGGTGTCAAATATAGAATGCTATACTTTGAACAAGAGAACGGCGTACATCTTAGTAATATTTTGTAAATTCTATTGTTTGCCCCATACCAATTGTTTTTAGATCCTCACACTATGTTTTTGTATTATTTTAAATATAATATTAACAATAGTTTCATGTTTGAACTGACTTTTCAAAGACGTTATATGCCCCCGAAGTGATAATTGATCATTTATAATTGAGGTTCGCACTTGAGAGGACATGGAGGCATTTTATTTTTTATCTCCCAATTAGTTATAATATACTTTATTAAAAATGGTTTGCAACATGTGTGCATGTATCAACGTCTCCTGAGAATAATGGGGACAAGCGAGATACTCTGTGTTAATCGTATCTGAGAGTTTATAAAATCTGTGCTATTGTTGTGCTGCTGTTGCTTAACGTTGCCAGAAGAGCAATAATGTTCATTATGCTATAATTACTCATATGTACCCTTAGGTAATGTCTCTGTTTCAGTAGTAACTTCTTACGAATGACCATAGGTGAGTGCTCGCACAAAGGCGAGTGAGTGCAGGTTGCGCACTATGCGCCGAGTCACGTGACCTACCAGTGCATAGCGAGCGAGAGTGAATGAAAGGGACAGTGTTTTCTCTTTCTGCATTGTGGCGTATCCGGACCTCCTTGCTGTGTGTTCCGGACCCTAGCCTAAGAGTGCAAGCATTCAACAGGTGCTGGCAACGAAAGGAAGAATTTGGTATTCATATCAACACTAATTCAAGGAACAGTTCTTGCGAGGCTGTAAGTGGGTTTCTGGAATCTTCCCTTCCATTTAGAAGGTCGGGGGAATAAAAATGATCAATAAGAACTAATGAACCATATAAAACTTGAAATCTGGATTCGAGAAAAGCTAATGTCTTATTTGCTCCCTTGTTTCCTTTTTTTTTTTTTTTTTTTTTTTTTTTTTTTTTTGTTTTTCTTCCTTTGTTTCCTTTTTTTTTGTAGTCTTAGATATTGTTACATATAACACTGTAGAGATTCCAAGAGTTACTAAAATTTCAAAACAAAGACTCAAGGCGGAAGCTCTTTGAACTGCATAAGCTGATGAAATTAACAAAGCTAAAAGGAAGCCTGTTTAAACTGGACGTAGTTTTGCTTACTATAAGCCTTTCGATTGCACCAATACATGAAGTGAATTGAAAAATGTTATTTGTGTATGTTTGCAACATGCCCGGGCTATTTAGGGAGATCCCTCTTCAGCCTAGTTTAGAGTTTTTAATTTGGTATGAGGGATGTTTGCGGCATTAGTACGTATTTATTGTTTTTGTTTTTGTTGATGTTGTGTAGTGTTGTGTGTTGTGGTTTTGTGTTTGTGTTCAGTTTCCCGTGTTTCACATCCAGCGCTCCACAGACAGACATCCACCCAAGAAGACCATTGATTTTAATTTATGGATGTTGTTTTTTGATACTTAATGCTGCACCTCACCAGTTGATTTTTTAAATTATTTGAGAGTTTTTTGTATGTTGGTATGTGAGTGTGTGTTTATGTGTTATGTGTATTTAAATGTTTTGAAAGTGTTGTAAGTGTTCTTCAAGTTTGTCCTGTTCATGTTGTTGGTATTTATCATATACGTGTATAAATGTAATGAGGGGAGGATTTTTGTCTTTTTTCTGTTTCTTGTATAGTTTTCATTTTCTGTGCTGTGTTTATGAGTGTTCTTCTGTAGCTTCTTGTGTGTGTACTGTGTATATATGTGATCATGTGTTTATTTATGGGAGCTGTGTTGGTGAATTGGTATAGTCTGTTTGACTTGAATTTGTGTGCAGTCCTAAGACACTTTCTCTCGAAAGATCTTATCTTATTCATTGTGTCGGGAGTTATTAAAGGCATGGTGGCTACGGCTGCGTGTGTTAGTTGTGGTCGTATCAATGCCGTGTATAGTTTGTGTAAGATGTGTGGTGTAAGTCCTCTTTCATTTAATTTGGGCAGATAATTTAGAGTTGAGTGTACGGTCTTGTTTTCTTCAGTAGTTTTGTGTAGTGCGGTTTAATTTTCAGTTTGTTGTGTATATGGATTACTAGGTATTTAACTGATTTTTGGCATGTGATGGTTTGTTTGTTAAATGTTAGTGTAGCTGTTTTGTGTGTTGGTTTCTTGTTTTTCTTATCACAATGGCTTGTGTTTTCTGTATGTTGATTGTTATGCGCTATTTGCGTGTCCACTGTAAAAATGTATTTAGTTGTTTTTCTAGTTTTCCTCGTGCTGCTATGAGTGTTGCGTGTATGCTCCAACATGCAGTATCATCTGCATATTGGGCTAAGTGTATGTTTTTGTGTATAGGTTGTGGTGTGTCTGCTGTGTATAATATGTATACGAGGCCCGAGATAGCACTCCCTTGTGGTGTTCCTGCTTACATGTATATGGTATTAGATAATTGTCGGTTTATTTTTATATGTCCTGTTCAGTCGGTAAGGAAGCTCGCTATCCAACGTATTATTTTGGGAGAAATTTTGAATTCAGTTAGTTTGTAAAGTAGTCCGTTAGTCCAACATTTGTCGAAAGCGGATTGTACGTCTAGGAAAGTCGCTATTGTTACAAATCCTCTATTATATGCGTCTTGGAAGTTAGGAAGTACTCGTACCAGTTGGTCTTGTATAGCCAGCTTGTGTCGGGGGTATAAGCCGCTTCTCGGTGCAAATGTTAGTCAGTCTGTGTGCTATTATCCTTTCAAAGGTTTTAGAAAGGGTGGAGATTAGTGATATTGGTCTGTAGTATTTGTAGTCGGTTTTATCTTTTCCTGGTTTTTCAAATAGGAGTATGTGTGCTCGTTTCCAGTGGTATCCATGTATGTACATGTAGTTGTATATGGTCACTAAGTATTTTATTGTGTTGTCTGGAAGTTGTCTAAGCATTTCGTATGTGATGTCTGGTCCTGGTGCTGTGTTTCTTGTTTTGTGTAAAACTGTTTTAATGTCTTATTCTGTGATTGGTCGGTCTGTTTCGTCATTTGCGTCAAGTTCTGTGATTTCCATTTGAGGTGTGAACAGATTTTGGTGTTGTTGTATATGTGAATTTATTGTTGTAAAATGTATTTTATGAAATTTCGGGTCGTTTGTTGTTTGAAAAGCGTTTGTGTAACGTCGTCTGAATAGTTCTAGTTTTTGTGTTGTGTCATATATGGTCTGTCCATTGTCTTTTATAGGGTATTGTGGATATGTTCTCAGTATTGTGCTTTTCACTAAAATAGTCTCCAGAATTTGGCTGGGTCACGTTGAAGAGTCTCTGTCATGTTGTCTAGCAGTGTGTTCCATCTATGTTAAATGTTACAATGGCGTCTTTAACGTCTTGTTGTAGTTTGTTTAGCATGCGGTTGTCTTGTGGTGAGTGTGTGTTTTATGTACTGTCTGTATGTTTTCTTTTTATTCTTAATTATCTGTATTATGTGTTTTGGGAAAGGTCTACTGTATGGGTTTATGTTGATTGTTTTTTCTGGAACTGGTACTTTACGTGCTTGTGTCATTATGTCTGTTAGTGTAGCGGCAAACATGTCTATGTCATGCCATGTTGTGGGTGGTGTAGGTGTAATGTTGTTTGTTAGTCGTTCGGCTGTCTGTTTGTAAAGGTTCTAGCCTGCGTCTTTAAAGTCATTTATAAGTATGGTCCCAATACATGGACCCAATACATGTATGATCTGACTACCATATAACCAGTTGGAGCCAAGATAAGAGGACTGTTTAAGGAAAGGAAAGTAACAGGTGTATTATTCTTGTGATACAATATTTGAGGATACATTGCTTGCGACCCAAACAGGCTGGCGGGTTTTTGAAAATATGTAAAGACACAAAATGATTACTGGAAGGATGGCATAATAAAATTAATAATCGATAGTACTGTCGTTTCACCGGGAGATGACAGCTGCCAGTCTTCATTTGTCTCTTCCTTCAGCGAAAATGAGTCCAGCTCAGCAAACGGCACGCCGCTGTTCGAGAAGAGTGTATTTGTTTATAAACCAAATCAGTACAACAAAATTATTAATATCTATGTTTCGCAAACGTTAAGAAAATTCCTGGCTTTAATCTAGCGAGAAGATGGTCACCCGGAAAAGTGAGCGCCAAAAAATGAGATGTTCCGTTGCCTATTTTTCCCTATGTTGACATTTCATATAAGTTCTAATTAAGACAGGGAAAGACGAAAGGGGGAGGGAAAGTATTTGTTGTACTTTACCCCCTCAGTACCTATGTCTCGTAATGACGTCATTACATATGGTTGTTTTGTGCAATATCATTAGAGAATTAAACTCCGAACCAATAAGGTTGTTTTCTGCTTGAAGGCTATTCCATGCTTAAAATTTTAAAAGTAGCTGGATTTAGGACTGAGGAGGTTAATTTGAGTCTCATTTACCCGCCACTCCTTGATACAAAACTGGTTAGGTGCTGGTGGTTACGTTTTCTCGCTTCTACGTTTAGAGGAGTGAGTTAAGATACAAAATTAATTGTTTCGATAGGACTATTTACTAAACTGCCGAATGATTGGATTTCTATCACGTAACGTAATCTAGTGGACAGATAGTACTTAGTATATCCGCCCTATTTTCCAAATGAAGCATAATATTCCTCTGCTGAAGTTTTACTTTCACAATGTCCCACATACATAACTATGCACCTTCTTATTAAAAGAGGAAATTGTTATACAGTAAATTTGTGTTATGATTCTTTATAACTCAATACCTTTCCTGCAAGAATGAATGACTTGAATATTTCTCCAAGTAAATAAATACCGACTGTAAGCTACACATTAGAACTACGCTAAAGTGCAACATATTTTTAAATTGTCCATCCACAAACAGTTACTTCATTGTGTCACTTGTACAAATTAGAGTCTCTATTCATATCTGGAGCAGTGTGCATATACTGCCTGACCACCAGAAGAAGACAAGTGGTATCTGAGGTGAGCTTGAACTGTTAATCTGCTCTCGTAGTCGATTTCTTTATTACGAAATGTGTATGTGTGAATTCCCATGCCGCCACTTCCAGTACATGTAAGTAACTGTTGTGACAGGTATGACGCATTTATCTGACAACACTGTGTGTTGTATATCATACTAGTATGCATGGACCTAATGGTGACGGTAGAAAATGTTTACGTAGCACATTCCTCCAGCTGGTTTCTTCTGCTGGTCAGACAGCACAGCTGCTTTCACTCTGCTTCCTCCAATTTGGCAAGTCTTGTGAATTGCAATGTCTTGTGATTTTAGCGGCTTATTTTCTCGATTAAAACAAGCTATACAGGTTGTTAGGAGTATGAGTGCGCAGATTTCGCGTGATGGTAGATTCAAATATGACGGATAAAAGAAGTCAAATAGCTGATTAATCTGTCGTGAAAGGTGAAGGAGATAACTTAACATTATTGAATACATTATTTGCACATTCTGGAAACAGTAGGACTGAAGCGAATGTTTTGTTTACAAATGCGACTTCTGCCGCTATGCGTGCGAGTGAAATCCCAAACTAGGCCAGCCCTAGAAAACTGGTTTCGCGACGTGTTCGTGTTTCTTAGAGGCTACTGCAAGTAACGACGGAGTGGGTGCATTTCTTTCAAGCTTTCCGAAGAGACCTGAGCAGGTACCTAATTTTGCTCGTAGTGTCAATATTTCTGACCTTCCGATTTTGTGCACTTGCTAAACGCATATTCACGAATTTATTCCAATAGACACGCTGGAATACAATTACTGTTTAAAATTATTTTATGTCTAAAGGACTCACTCTGGCAACAAAGGGAAAAGACACGACTAACTCATTTTTTAAATCTCTACCTCTCTATGCTGATTGCATAAGTAAACGATGAAGCAGTCGTGACATCGACAATCAAACATTCGACCAGTTTTATTTCTTACTTATGCAACCATACACTATAGAGAAACACGGTAGAGGAAGTTATATTCCAGCTTAATGTCAAGATGTTGCCGTTAAAGTCAGCGCACTTATACTGCTAACATTGTATACCAACATTCTATTTCTTAAAGGATAAAGCAGAGCGTCATTCGCAATCAGGAGGATAATATCAGCATTAGTTAGCAATAAGTAGTTTAGATTATCATTATTATGTGTACCGATGCTTCAGCTTGCTGTAGTCCTATTCAGATAGGCTCTAAGAAGCCAATTATTTGCAAATACTGTATAATTCATAAACGTTTAGTATAAGTCACAGAATACGAATTACACATTAAACTCTTCACAAGAAGTCATTGTTTTATGATAGGGCATTTTTCAAAACACTTCTTCCGGTAATAAAAACTAAACAAGTCACCTTTTAAATTCACTTCAGCATTATGTTGTACCATATGGATGTGCATGTTTGTGTGTATGTGAAATAGGATAAAATAAAACACTGGAATAGTTTGTAGAGCTTATATATTTACAATTTTATGAAATAGTTCTGTTCTAACATTCATGGAACCCTGAAATTTGTAATTTTAACTACCTCTGTCCTAATTGAAATGAGGTCCATGTACCTGAAGTTTAAACTGGTACATAATTTCAATAAGCTTGTTTATGCTACACCTTTTTATCTGGAATTATTGCTCTTGGCTCACTCTTAACGCTCTTTTCTTCCTGAGAAACTAATTCGTTACTTTTCTGTGCCGCCTTAGATGACGCCTTCAATGACTTTTTGAGTTTTTCGACATTCTGGAGCATCTTATCCGCCGAGGCCTCAAGGAGGTTAGCATCTGCCTTTGTACTTGCTGTCTTCTTCTCCCAGAGCGCTTTGTCTTTATTTTGCATGTTGGCAAACATACGAACCTGCGAAGCACTCTCCAACAATGAAGTGGCCATTATTTGGAGGTACTTGGCTTTGATTTTGGCCAGCCCACCTTGATTTTCTTCTGCCAATGCCTTGAGGTGGAACTCCAGATGGAACTGATAGAAATCTAATGCTTTCCTCTCAGCCTCCATAGCAGCCTCCAATGCCTCCTTACGTTTCTTCTCGAGCTCATTGGCCTTGGATTTTTCTGCAGCAGCTTCCAACTTGAGTTTCTTGGCCGTGTTCAGATTTTCGGTAGAGCTTCGCTCCCATTTGGCAGCTTCAGATAGCATATCCTGTGCTTGCCTTTCCAAGAACTCTGCCCAGCTTCTCTGTATCTCCGCCTCAGCCAAATCGGTATTGGCGTTAGCCTCAGCCACACGACTACTGATGAGAGCGTCCAGGTGCTGTTTCAACTCATTGTTCAGCTTAGCCCTCAGTTCACTTACTTGAACAGCATAATCCTTGCTCAAACTTTGGGCCTCTCGCGCCTTGGTCTCTAAAGCTTTGGAGGATTGGCACTTCTCGGCAGCAGACAGACGATATTGTTCTGCATTCTGCAGGTTTTCCGCAGCCATGGCACCCAGTAAGCTAAGCCTCTTCTTCACCTGACCCCAAATCATCTGCTTCTCATTGAGCAAGTTTCTGAACCATTTGGCATTTTGCTCAACCGTCTTAGCCTTCATGCCCCATTCTTCTGCCGCGGCGCCAGCCAAGTGGCTGCCCTCGTTAAAAATGTCTGCGCTCACGGAACTAGCGACGCCATAATCACCTTCCGTCTTATAACTGCCTGAGTTATCTTCATTATCCATTCCCAAAGGCACGGTCTCATCTGGATAGGTACCAGCCTGTAATGTTTACAATCAGATTATGCAAAACTTATCTTTATCAAAATATATGCCACCTCATTTAAATGCAGAGAGATGTTCTGGAAAATATCGGAATGTTTCATTGCGTAAACGCATCGAACATTATGAGAAACATAGTTCGGGTTCTCTTTCATAGTTATTGGTCGGGCGCGTATACAAAGTATTTAATATGAAAGTGCGCTCAAAATCGGAGTCTAGGTATTGCGAATTGAAAATTTGTTCCCGATAATCCACGTAATTTAGTGAACGCAATGCAGAAAATAAAGCACAAGTAGTTTGTTTTTATGTGTATGTTCACCGTTCATGGCAAATAGTATTTTAGGCTTGGAGAGGGTAGTACACGGTTCGAATCGCACATGGAGATTAACTGTGGTTTTATTCCGGCTACATTTAGGCTTCTCAAGTAGTAAATGCTGGAGAGATACTCTAAAGTAGACCTGAACTATTTTCTTACCAAATGTCATTTCCCAAATCTAGCTTCACGTATTATCAATGGCCACCCCTATTTTGCCATATGCTGTAGGAAGGGTTTAAACACGGTTTTAAGCACATATGGATACTTCCCGAACTACCGCAGATTAAATACGTGTTCACATCTCAATAAGATAACTGAACTTGCAACTAATGTTTATTTTGTAATACACCAGGACGCATGACAGGGATCTCCGACACTTGGTGATCTTCATGACATCAAGATTGATCTGACAAGCACATTACCGTTTGCAAGATGGAGAAGCTGTGAGTGCTGCACAACTGAAGTTTAATTCACATTATTAAAAGTATCGTGGCTAAATGTCAGAATAGTTAAATATGCCATTCAAATTAGTAAACAGCAACCCTAAGATACAAGCGCATGCAGGAGTTAGGACCCCCGTGCGACACCGCCGCTGTGTATGGAAGATTTGACCAAAGGATAGTTGTGGGCAGGGCTGAGTGCCGTGATACCATATTTAGACGACAAAATACAAAAGTGTTTGAACGCACTTGAATTCGTCACAGATTACATGTAAATAATAATTGCATTAAGACAATAACTTTTAGCAAACAATGACAGTCCATATCTTAAATATATATATATGAAACTTCAGGACCCTCTGAAACTTGCAAATAAATGCGGTTCAAACATCTCAGAGTGTGTTTAAATATTAATTAAAGTAAAACTAATCCTTTCGAATTACTTATTAATTCTACACTAAATCAGGTGCCATCAGCTAGTACACAGATTAGTTCTATGCACGGTACTCATATCTACGCGCTAATCATGCAGCTGCTTGGAGACAGCACATTCACTGCTATGTACAGAAATGGAGATTGCTGACAACTAAACGGAAGAAAGAGAGTTTGACGTTATCCTAAAAATAAAACCATACTTTAAAATCAGGTTTCATTATATTTAATATTACGCTAAACTTGAAAAAATGTACAGTTAATTATATCCAAATAACTCATCATTAATTATATTTTCAATATCTTTATGAGAATTTATAAGCAACTATGACTTAACAACAGAACTCAGAATCATATTTAATATCATGAAAACAATTTTGATGAGGCATTCTCACAAGGCTTTCTCTACTTATTACAAAGTTTGCATACAGTGAATGCAGAAAGCATTCATGTTGACCTTAAAAATGACAGTATCCCAATTAATCGAGAGGAAATGTTTATTTTTCACTGAAGGAGGGAAAAAGTCATATTTACGTTTTATGGCCGATTTTTTAACCATTTTATATGTGGCGTTTAAAAATTGTTCTCTATGCATCTTGCAGAGAAAACATGTATGCAGTGGCTTAAATTGCAGTGAAAATAAATTTTAATCTGAAGGAGCGAAAAAATGCCAATGTCACCAACTGTTAACATTTTTACCGAACTCCACTTTTATGACTTCACAAATGTACTTCTCCGTGGAATATGTCGATGGCATATCAAATATCGTTGCAATTTAGAAAAATAAAATTAATAAATAAAAAAATCTTGAAAAACAACAGAAAATGGAAATTATTATAGAGTTTGCCCTTTCTCCATATTAACAATGAAAATTGTTTCGACTTTTCGTTTTGAAGTTCAAAATAACCATGCACAAGTTTTATATCAGATTTCACTAAAATATATATTTTTGAGCTTCCACGGAATCCAAAAGCAGCATTTAATAAACTAAACAAACCTAGTGGTTCAGTCAGTCTATGAATAGCAACAAGGAAAATTCGGAAATATCCCCACTCCATATGACAACTGCCGTTTGTTTTGATTATATAGGTTACAACAATTTTGAATGAAGCACCATAACCTTCAGAAATCAACATAACGAATGAAGTTAATATCTTGAAGTTTATATCAATAATTTGCAAAGTCTCCTTCATACCCATTGAATTTTCTAACTGAGAAACTATAAAGGACAAACCCTAAATACTGGAACAAGTTTAGATCTTGGCAAAGTGTGCAGTCAAAGCTAAGTAAAACTCGCGTATTTCAATGACCATTTCCGAAATATCTGTGGCTGTTTGTTTATGTATACACTTTCAAATGTAATGTGGACGCTTTTCTAATTTATATAAGCTTAGGAAAAAGGATATATGTGGTATAAACTGAACCTAAATTGTATAAGGTTGATTTTGGCCTCAGTCACATGCACTCTTGTATACCTGCACAAACCATTTCTACCTAATATTTCTCATTATTAACTATATGTAACAGCATAACAAAATTTGGTTTTGGATGCCACTTTCACGGCGTTTACAGAAAGAAACGTTTTGTTACTGTTCACGTAAGTAATTATCAGTTTTATTTCTTGTTCACCTTTTAATCATTCTATCAAAAGTTAATCAGCGGCTTTGAAATATTTGCATCTGTAAAGGGGAATACATTTAGCAAGAGTATTCTTATTTAATGTTATTACTATTACCGCAACACTCAATTTCAAAACCGAAAAGTTTCTACACTGAAGTAATTTATAATAAAATATCTTAAGTATTGCATTCACATGAGTTCCTCCGTTCTTGTGGAAACTATTATAACAAACTGTTATTCTTGTGTGTACTTCATGTTAATCCAGATGAACTTTTGCAGAAATTATTTTATTGTTAATTTTCTTGTAGGTGCAAGGGGATATGGGAATGCAATACGCTTTAAGCGATAACCAAATCCTTTAGAGCTGGTCGCTATGTGATAGTTTTGGAATTCTGTTCTCTTTCCATAGCCAAGAGATAAAAAATTAAGAACGACTTCCCATTTGATAAAAGTATAAGTAATGGAAAATTCATACAAATAACAAAGGATATCTCCAAAATGGTTCACTCCTTTAAAAAGATAAAAGGTGTATTTGACACAAATTCTGAGTTTTAATGCGATGAACATTTTTTTTTTTTTTTTTTTTTTTTTTTTTTTGGTAAAATTGCGTTTATCTGTTACACTTTACCAGTTATGGAACACACTTTTTTTAAAATGATTTTTTTATATTCGGGGAAGCTGAAAACGTGTATTTCCGGTGAAATCTTGATACTGAATTTTGGATGGAAAGCAATAATCTTACTACCCACTATGTACGTAATAGAGAAAGTAAAAATGGACAAATATCTGAAGTTCTGTTGCAAGAAATGTTTATTCCTAGATTAATCAAAAGTTCAGAGTTGCATGCTTTTATATGTAATTATTTTGTAATATAAAGGTATAGATGCATTAAAAAATTAATTAATTTACCGCATCTTATAGAAAGGGAGAGGAGGATCGTAATAAAACTGTTTCTCGTGCAATTGTGCAAAGGGTAAATATAAGTTCACACTTCCTTAGCTAAGCGAGCATAATTCTACACGTCTATTATCTGCAGTTAACAAATGCATAAAACGCTTATTGCTGATTCTACGTCCGAATACACAGGGCATACTGAGATACAAACCGTTGCCACAGCAGGGAGAGTGAAAAGAAGCAGGAACCGGATATCCATGACGTCCTGGTGATGTGGCCGGTACCTTCAAATGTCCCGCACTCTGACCAAAACTAGTTCTTATACCAGCGCCACTTCGTGCATTACCAACTTGGCACTATCTAGCAGTTTATGTCCAACGTGACCAGTAAAATCACATAACTTTACTTCTATACTACCATAACGGGAGCAAATATGCGTGTGCGTGTCAATTTTGTGCATGTGTGTGTGTGTTTCTCTCGAATTTATTTCTGTTTGTGGGTAAATTTGTGTACATATGTATGTGCCTGTGAATGTTTTTGTATGTTTGTGTGTACATGTGTTCAAACTTATCCGTCTGTGGGAGCGAGTTGTACCTACATATGTATACATCTCTGTGTGCGTGAGTGTGTGTGTGTGTGTGTTTGTGTGTGTGTCTGTGTGTGTTTGTGCCTGAATTCATGTATCTCTGCGGTCAGTGGCGTAGCTAAGTTTTTGGGGGCCCCCTGCAAATAAATGTTTGGGGGCCCTATATACTAATAAGCTTAAAAATGGAAGGATTAAAGTATTACATACTTACCACCTAATTACCAATACTAATAGTTATTTTTCCTAAATAAACAATATACACTCGCTAAACGCGTAATGTATATATGTAGGTGCAGCAAAATCATACCCGGAATACCTGTCAATATTCCGGGTAATTCAAGCAAACTTCTATTTGCAGTACCTCAGATATCATTCAGAAGCAATAACACTGAACAATTGGTTAGAACACGTATTGATTTATGTTTATACCTTATGATCAAATTTTAAAGTAATCCAATTTACTGGCCATCAATTTTCACATATGCATTTCTCTATATGATTGTGAATGCTTTTGAGCGCGCGCGCACATACACACACAAACACACACACAAACACACACACAAACACACACGCACACACACACACCACACACACGGACACCACATACACACACAAACACACACACATACACACACAAACACACACACAAACACACACGCACACACACGCACACCCCCCCCCCCCACACACACACACACACACACTTGGAGGTACGCCTCTTTCTCACTTTTAAGCAAGGAAGGATTACATGGTACACTTCTGTTGTCAGCATGTCATCAGTGAACTGCATCTGTTCCAGCACTTCTTCCTAGCGATTTTCCATGGTTGAATTGAATGTAAAATGTCCTTTTTAAGGAAAATATGGCCCCTAAAGATAAGGGCCCGTGTGTGTCTGTACCCAAAGTTATCTCTATGTATCTATGCCGCAGGATTTACATACGCATTTATATAACTTAACCATACCTAGAGCATACATCTCTGCCGGCGGAGAAAGCCGAGGCGATGGAGTCACGTGACTTCCTGGAAAACATGGCTGTCGGTTTGTTATTCTAAGAGCTCTGGCCAGCTGGAGAACATGGTTGTCGGTTCGTTTACTACAGTTTTGATGAAATAAGGTAAACCAATTTGCCTGCGTATGGTAATTTGTTATATAGGATTGTGTACATTGTATATTACGTAAAATGCAATCAGTTATTTAACCCAATTAGGTATTCAACGAAATGGACGATTCAGAAAATTCTTTGTGGTATGCAAATACAATTTTTTGAGATTTGAAATAACATGTTTTTGTTACAAATACTATAATCAAGTGACCTATTCCTGCTGTTTTAGAGCTGCAGAGCTGTTGTGTATGTGGCTGCAAGCCAAATTGTAACGTTAATGGCTCAAAGAAGATGCACATTGAAAGCCAACCAAAATATTTAAGCAGAGCATTAGCATCGAATTGGAAGGATACTGGTAAAAGATGACAGCAGAGACTTCAGGAAGAGGTAGCTTTTAGAGAATAGCGTGAAAACAATAAGTTTTAGTCCAATCATTGCTGAGATTTCCTTCAGTGAACCACCTGAAAGGCACTGCAGTTATACACAGACCTTTATAGAACATTTAACTTTTAATGAAACTAACTCTTTGAAACCTACAATGTGTTCAGACACTGCCATAAAATCACTTTGATACACAAATTATTGAAAAGAAAATTTGCATTAGGATACCACAACATTATTATGTTATTATGTTATTGTTATCAGAATGGCTTTACAGTGGAATATTTGAAGTGATAAGTGATACCTACTAACAGCTTGTGAAAGGAAAGGTGTTTAAAAATATACTTTTGACTCCCTGAATTGAGAAGGAGCTGTTTTCACACACGTATGCTTGTCTACTTCATTCTTCAGATGAAACTTATAACTGTGTAGAAAATATAGATATAGTTTTGAAAATGTGTAGAATATTCATGATATGTCGAAATTGATAAAAATACACAAATGTTCCTCCTTTATATTGCTGGATATGTACCAGTAAGTGCTCTCAAGAAAGTGCCTAACTGTGATCGTTGTAGGTTTATACTAGTTAAAAAATTGTGAAAACTCCAATAGCAGTGTTCCTTAATCAATAAAGGAGCTTTAGAGTGGTTGTTGATGTATAGAAGATATTGACAGTTCTCATTAGTGGTGATTATGAACAAATGTTTCTAAACTCAGGGAGTGTTAAATACCTACCTATTTGTTCACAAGATGTTAATATGACTTATCGCTGCAGATATTCCGTGCAACTTTAAAACCATTCTGATAATAATCGAGATAGATTGTGCTATAATGACAAATACTATTTTAAATAACTATTGCAAGTTAAAAAAATTAAGTAAGGAAAGGAATTAAAGTTGGGGAAAAGAAATGACAATTTTAAGTTAGTGTAAAAATGTTAATATTGAGGGGAAATAAAGTGACATTGATTAAAGATCATAAAATTACTTATCATTGTCATCTGACAAAAGCAATTTGAATAGCTCAGGTGCAGACGCGACAAGTGAAGCTCATATAAATTAACTTTTTGTGTCATTGGTAGCGATATGGTATTATAACATAAAATCAGCTGAGTTTGACAAGTAGGCCAGTATTATAAACGCCATTTAAACTGTACAACAGTCCTTCATAAATTGAATTCATGTAATATTAATGGGTTTTGTATTGGTTGCCGATTCAAGTACTAATTCTCTTCACAGGAATGTCACTATACCCTTATACTTAATTATACCACATCTAAACTCAAATTTTGAGACTGAATTAAAGCTGAATGCTTAATAGAAAAAAGCTTTTGTACACATGTTTTGTGTGAGCTCACAACCAACTAACAGTAGGATGCGGAATTTGACAGCGACATGAGAGGGATAACACATTTTAAGGTAGAATCAGAAATGAAAAATTCAATATCAATAAAAGATTCATGGCTATGACATTAAATGTTTCATTTCTGATTCTACCTTGAAAGCTTTTCGTAAACACATTTTTGTGTTAGAAAAATCAAATACCATTGGCTGGCCCGCTATATGGAAAATAACACATGTTTCACGCTTATTCATTCCTTTGAAATAATCAAGATATCGCAACTAAATAGTGGGAGACTAGAAGGAGAATGACTTTGCTGTTTCCTCGGTTATTTCAGGTGCACATCTAATTTTAGGCTATGTAAAATTAAATTTTTTCCAAATATGGAACCACAAATGAATCAAGTGATATTCAAATTTTGCCAAGCTTAAATTTTATGGTTTATTTGAAAGCTTATCTGAAGGTTATGGTTTTTTCCTGTGCTGAAGATTTTATTTGATCTGAGGTCACAGCAACTAATAACTTCCTATATTCATTTTCACTACACTTAGTTTAATGACTTGTAAATCCATGTCAACACCCAGATATTCAAATAATTAAAAAGCAAAACAATACAATTTGTATGTTAAAATACAAAGAACACACCTCCATGGGCATTTTCAGCTGTTTTTGTTGCATTTCACCAAAGTAGGCTGTATGCCTTTAATTTTTATTCGATCTACTTCCTGTTACTTGAGAGAAACCCATTCCTTCTACTATTCAGGTTGCATATATGTAATATTGTTACATAAAAATCTGATGTGTTGCACTCACATGACTTTCTGTACTCTTGTACTAACCATTCTTAACAAACTCTTATTCCTATATCTCCTTGTTAGGATAAATATTCGTACAAATTATCTTATTCCTTATTTCCTTGTGGGTTCAAAGGGAACACTAGAATACAGTAGGCTTTGTGCAATAGTCAAATCTTTCAAAGCTTAGAGATTCCGTTCTCTTTGCACACTTAACATATAAAAAATGAACAACAATGCTCCATTTCACTAAAGTTATGCTTCCTGAAACTCACACACCCAACAAGGAATATCTCCGAAATGGTTCACCTTACAAGAAAATTTATTCAGACATAAATTTTGTATTTTAGCAAGATCTACTTTTTTTTTAGAGTACGATTTGGTCGGGTTTGAACTCGATTTCTCTGTTTCATGAGATCCACAGTCAGTTGGCATAATCGCGCGGTCAAAGCACATGCTTTAGTACTACCCTATACTTCTGTAGCCGTTTGCCACAACCTATTATCCATTGTAGTGGCGTGCAGCCACATGTTAAGTTCCAATTTAAGCGCCTTCCGTAGCGCTAAATTTAGAAGTGCTTCTCCAGAGAGACAGCAAACAGGCTTCACTAAATTCCTAATAAGCACTATTTCGATTCCAGTGGATAATATTGATATATTTCTTTCTGGTTATGATTTATTGGTCACAATCGAATTACTTTGAATACGTATAACTTATTAACTTCACGTCGTCAACCACCTGTTACAAATTGATTGTCTATGAAACCTATATTACCAGAGGAAATCGTGCGATGTTATTCACTTACACCTGTAAATGTGCGCGGAAGAGGTTGTGCACGTATGTATCTGGTGTGTATACGTATTTGTGTGTTAGTTCATGTGTGTTAGTGCCCAAATTTACCTCTGTCTATGTGGGCAATAGAGTTTGTGTACGTCTGTGTCTGTGGTGTGTGTGTGTGTGTGTGTGTGTGTGTGTGTGTGTGTGTGTGTGTGTGTGTGTGTGTGTGTGAGAGAGAGAGAGAGAGAGTGTGTGTGTGTCCACATTTATCTCTATGCATGTGGACAATAGAGTTTGTGTACGTCTGTGTCTGTGTGGTGTGTGTGTGTGTGTGTGTGTGAGAGAGAGAGAGAGAGAGAGAGAGAGAGAGAGAGTGTCCACATTTATCTCTATGCATGTGGACAATAGAGTTTGTGTACGTCTGTGTGTGTGTGTGTGTGTGTGTGTGTGTGTGTGTGTCCACATTTATCTCTATGCATGTGGACAATAGAGTTTGTGTACGTCTGTGTGTGAGTGTGTGGTGTGTGTGTGTGGTGTGTGTGTGGTGTGTGTGGTGTGTTTGTGTGTGGTGTGTGAGTGTGTGTGTGGTGTGTGTGAGTGTGTGGTGTGTGTGTGTGTCTGTGTGTGTGGTGTGTGTGTGTGTGTCCACACTTATCTCTATGCATGTGGACAATAGAGTTTGTGTACGTCTCTCTCTGTGTGTGTGGTGTGTGTGTGTGTGAGAGTGTGTGGTGTGTGTGTGTCTGTGTGAGTGTGTCCACATTTATCTCTATGCATGTGGACAATAGAGTTTGTGTACGTCTGTGTGTGTGTCTGTGTGTGTGTCCACATTCATCTCTATGCATGTGGACAATAGAGTTTGTGTACGTCTGTGTGTGTGGTGTGTGTGTGTCTGTGTGTGTGTGGTGTGTGTGTGGTGTGTGTGTGTGTGTGTGTGGTGTGTATGTGTGGTGTGTGTGTGTGTCTGTGTGTGTGGTGTGTGTGGTGTGTGTGTGTCTGAGTGTGTCCACATTTATCTCTATGCATGTGGACAATAGAGTTTGTGTACGTCTGTGTGTGTGGTGTGTGTGTGTCTGTGTGTGTGTGGTGTGTGTGTGGTGTGTCTGTGTGTGTGGTGTGTGTGTGGTCGGTGTGTGTGTGTGTGTGTGTGTCTGTCCACATTTATCTCTATGCATGTGGACAATGGGGTGTCTGTACGTTTGTATCTACAATTGAACGAGCGTGTGTACTTCGTGATAATAGACAATAACAGTATAAACAACTGAGAAAGTCCATTGTACTTACAGGATCTTAATTTTCCAGGGAATAAACTCACTCCTGTATATGCTACTCTTGTCTACCATTTGAATTAGAGATTATAAAGGGCAAGCATGAGGGCACGTAATGTTTCATTGGCATTTCTTCGTTTCTAATTAACGTTATTGCTGTATTTGTTTATTACGTATTATTAATTATTGTTATTATTGATATTATTATCACATTCCTATTCCTTTTATTATAATTTACTCTTGTTATTATTTATTATTTCTATTGGTGTTTTAATAACATTATTATGTTTATCATTTTTCTTGTTTGTAAATTATTATTATTATTATTATTATTATTATTATTATTATTATTATTATTATTATTATTATTATTATTATTATTATTATTATTATTATTATTATTATTATTATTATTATTATTATTATTATTATTATTATTATTATTTGCTTTACATTTATACACCACTAACCATTGAGTTCTGTTGAGTTTTATGACACGTTGTTTATGACGTCTTACTTTGCTCTTTAAGGTTTCTAATAAAACTTGAACAAAGAAGCATCTGACGCTTCCCAATTAAGGCGTAAGAAAATTTTGTTCTTCCTATTCTTCCTTGTAGATATACATGCACGTTTTCTTATGTTCTTTACTGGTTTAGAGAGTGTCATTATATTTCTCGCTGTAGTAATGCGCAACATAATGATTGCTGTGTTCAGACGTTTAACTGGCGAGTGCTGTGGGAGGGGGTATTTTCAAGACGTTGTTACGTCGGCCTTTGTCCTTGAGCTTCCAGGGGCTGGCAATCGCGAGTGCCACTTTGTGGATCACTGCCTTGGACGAGTGCCTGCAGAGGTAAACAAACTTGGAATAACACCGCCCCGAGGACAGGCACTACTACTCAGTAAGAAGCTTCTTTCGTTTCCCCCACAAGAATCTCTCGCCCATCGGAAAACACTTGGAGCCGACTGTACATATTGTCACCGCGCCCGCCGCATCTAATTGCCGACAACAGCAGTGTCACCCATCGCATTATTGTCGGCACTACCGCAAAGGAGCCGAAGGAAAGAGACAGAGCATGGCCGCATTGTTGGGGCGCTTGCCGAAAGAGAGAAAAGGATAGACACTTCGAGAATCTTCTCTGCTTTGTATCTCGCCGCAATAACTGAACGTTCCTGAAGCTTCCAGAATAGTGCCTGGGAGATATAAATAGCGGTAAAGTGCGACAGAAGAGGAGTCAGACGTATGTGAAGGTTGAGTAGTCGTGCCGACGGAGAGGACAGACGTATGTGAAGGTTGAGGAGTCGTGCCGACGGAGAAGGGACAGTTCTTTGTGTTACGAATTCGGAGTCGTGCTGTTGGAGAATCGGAAAAGACTTTCTTGCTGTTGCAACGAGTGTACAAGTTACTGTTCACGGAAATAAAAGTGTTTCTTTATCTCGACTACATCTGTCTACTTTACTTCGCACAACCCAGCAAAAAGTTACAATATGTGTGTGTGTGTGTGTGTGTGTGTGTGTGTGTGTGTGTGTGTGTGTGTGTGTGTGTACGTGTGTGCTTGTGCACATGTGTCCGATTTATCTCCGGAAATCTGCCCGGTAGAGTATGTGTATGTATCTCTGTGTGTGTCGGCCTGTGTACCCGAATTTATCTCTATGTACGAGATGTACGAGTGGGGTAGAGTTTGTGTACGTACACTCTGATTTTAAACGAAGATGCACGTTAGGTGTCAGCTTCTCCACGTGGAGAAGAGCAGTGTTGTCATGAACCAGATAGCAGATGGCCCTCAACACTCGAGACATAGGAACAAACGTTAGGGATTATCCCATGGCAGCAAAAACATGCAGATGTAATCTATACTACCCTACTATCAAAACAAAGGTAAATTTTTCTCAACACGAATGAAGTAATTTGATTACTAGAAGATATTTCCGGGCTGTTATGCCGTAGTCTGCTGGAGTTAGAAGGTTAGTTAGACCACGGCATAACAGCCCGGAAATATCTTCTAGTAACATTGACTTCGGCCGTGAAAGCCTACGCTCTCTTATGAAGTAATTTGAATCCACTGTCTCCTTGCGTCTTCACAGGTAGGATTCTCAGTCTGTTTTGCAATTGAATCCCTCCCTCCCCCTCTCTGTCTGTCTGTCTGTCTGTCTCTCTCTGTCTCATGAATATACATTGAAACGAAAATATACAATAAAATATATTTGTGAGTAGGCATACCCGATTGCATAATTACTTATAGAGGGTGTATTACTTCCAGATCGACCTACTCGTCATTGTCATCGCCATTATGTTGTTCAACCTACTCCTCTTCACCAGAATCGCTGCTGTAACTATTGCCAAGGTGGATAAGGGGGCAGTCTAATGACATGGTGACCATGTTCTTTGGCCAGTTCGTCGATAATATATTTTGGGTTGGGTTTGTTTTGCTTTATTAACAGCAGAAATGATCATTTTCTCATAGCACTGTCACTTGCTACACTATGCCAAGTGACCCACTCTTAACATTTGTGCTTTGGTGTTGCTGTTAGTGGGTGCTTCATCTATTTGGACCGTATTCTATGGAGCGTTATCCACAACAATCATACTAGATTGCGAGACGTTCGGAGTACTGATGCTTAAACCACCCGCAGAAATGTTCAAATGGTCCAAACATGAAGAATTGAAACTACGGGTTGGGTTAGTGTCTGAAAGGTGGTAAAACGACCGGAGCTGCTCAGCGAATACTTTCGTCTAGCGGAGTCGGAAAGAACTCGTTTCACCTTAGGTAGCTCAAAGAAGGTTGCGATCTACCGGATTAAATAGAAGTAAAGATAGATGTCACAAGAATGTGACTACGCAATAAAGATATTTTGTATGATAGTGATCACAGGTCCCCAAAATGCAAAGAGCAGTAATCCACGATTCCAAAATCCCACGTTCCCATTAAATGAATAATAAATAAATAATAAAGTAACTAACTATGCAGCTAGTGCTATCTGCGTAGCATTCACCTATTTATTTCTTCCAAGCAGTCTAAACACCATCTAGCATGTAAAGTCAAACAAACCTTCCAACTCCATACGTGCAGCTGCTCATGATAATGTTTCACTTATATGCACACAGAGGCCGGACAAAACGACCTAATTACACACTGAGCAATTGAGCAGTACTGACTATAAAATGCAACCGAACCGCGGTAAGTGTTAGTAGTATATTTAAGTTGCCTGCATATCACATTTAAAATGCTCTTAGGAATGTTTTAGCTACTTACATTGTTATATAATGTGACAACCTCTTATCGAAAGCAATGCTTCAGTTTAGGGATGACGCAGAAGGGGATAGATTAAAATCCCCTGAGAGTCCCACAGTAAAACGTATATGATTATGACACGAATAATAAGTGACAATTTGAAAAAAAAATTATATATTCCTATTTCACTCAAGTCAAACAGCAGTCTTCACCGCATTAAAGTTTGATAGCATCTGCTTTGTACAATTGTTTAATGATTAGGCTTATATGTGAGAAAGAATGACTACCGGCGCCTGTTTTATAAAGGCTTGCTCTATACATACTATTAAAATCTTGCTAATTACTACAGCAGCTTATTAGACCGGCGAATTACTACTTCTGCTCAAATCTATTTCGCTTTAAGGTGAAGCCCTGATTACTATTCTGAGAATGGGACACATTGAACTCGCTTAAAGATAACCTCGATGGAGCTCAACTGGAGGATTCATTTCTGAGCTAATTGAAGCGAAAGGTCTTTTAAACTCAGTGAAGGTAGTACTCGAGACCAAACATCTAACTAGCAATCCTAAGGGGTCCTTTAAAGGATTAAGCTACGGAGAGATGGGAAATAGTGGAGACACAATCACATTCTTTGGAACAATAACTGATTATCATGATGGACCAAGGTCCTGCGCATTAGCTCAGTAGTGATGACATGGCTGCCACTGAGGAATGGATCCTGTCTGACTCTAGAAAGGCAGAAAAAAATTACTCCCACGGAGGAAATGGTAATCACAGAGGAGGAAATAACCTCGAAGTCCATGAATGTGGAGAACTCCGGGTATCTCGCGGTCCAGTGGGCTGCATAAGGTAACAGCCGTGGTTCATCTTGCTATTAAAGTAGTTCAGATTAACCTGTCGCATTGCAAAGCAGCTTCTGCTATTTTAAGCGAAAACTGGAAAACGGAAACATTGATGATATAGCACACATACAGGAACCTAACCTGTACAAGGACACTGTAACCGGAATAAACTTTACTGGTGGTATATATTTATCCTCAGCAGTGATTAGCCTAAAATGTGCATGCGTACTAAAAATTGCTTAGCTGAATTGCTACAATCAAACCTACATGGAAATCTAGGCAGATTAGGAGTAGGGCATATGATCTGGCAATTGCCAGTGTCCTTAACAAATAAAATATTTCTTGTTTCTTGTACCGTCTAGCTTAACTTAATCCCTCCCCTATTTTTTATTCATTTATTTTGTTTTGTTTGTTAACGACAAAGTGTTATTTATGGACACTTTTTCGCCTATGGTTCTCAGCGTCCCATCCCATACTGAGCGTGAAAGATAGCTTAATTTTGCTGAGGGACCTCTCTATCAAACTTGTGGTTCTTTTACTTGCCATATATTTACGACACACGACTACCTGCTTTACTTCCCTTCCGAAGGAAGCCGTACTAAGGAATTTTACGTCCGAAAAAATCCATCACTTTCCGCCGGGTTTGAACCTTTAACCGGGGTAACCAAATCCTTGAATGTTACTCCTAAAACACGGAGGATATTTGTTTGTTAATGACGCTGTCAGCTGTCAGGAACATATTAGTGCCGCCAGTGTGCCGGAATTTCCTCCTCGAGCAGTTCTTTTTGATACCAGTAAATCTACTGAAATGGGGCTGTCACTTTCAAGAACACCTAAAAGCATCGGTCTGGGGCGGGTATGGATTGGACTGTATGGCGTTCAGCAAGTTCACCAATGCCTTTGAACATCGAACATGTCAAAGAATTGCACAGTTTAGTTGCACATCTACATACACACTAGATTTGAATATTGAACATATGAAGACATTTTACATACAGGCAAGATTCAAACACGGTAGGAATAATGTTGTAGTTATGTACAGAGAGAAAATTAAGTTCTTCCTGCACTTGTTAGACTAATATTATATGTATATAGAAATACAATTTAGCTGCGTATAAATTACAATATTTGAATTTTTAAGGTTAAACAGGCATTAAATGTAATTTCCAATGTTTTGTCATAGATACGCTTACACAGATACATAGGAATTATCAGCATAATTTGTCATTCAGATAATCTTGTACAGAATAAAAGGATTTTGAGAACAGGCACCCGAAAGCGGCAATTTGTAAACCTTGAAAATTTTGAAATTGTAAATCTTTTCCTTAAGATCATTAGGAAGAGCATTAAATATTTTATGATGTCATAATACACTCCTTTCTGGAAGAAAGAGTGTTTTGCGCTGGGATGATGGATGCTACCCATTTGTCTAGTTCTTGTCTTTAAACTTCATTGTTTATTATAAATGTTGCTCGATTAAATACAAAGCATTTTAGATTTAAGAATATATACATGCAAGGTAGGGTTAGTATCTTCAGTGCTCTAAAATGATATTTGCAAGAGTGTCTGATATGGGTGTTGGAAATGATTATTGTTTCTTTTGCATAAGGAATGAACGAATGAATGAATGAACGAACGAACGAACGAACGAACGAACGAACGAACGAACGAACGAACAAACAAACAAACAAACAAACAGACAAATTAATTAATTAATCAATTAATTAATAATAAAGAAATAAACAAATAATCAGTAAATCAATAATTAAATCAATCAGTAAATCAATAATTAAATCAATAAGTAAATCAATAATTAAATCAATAAGTAAATCAATAAATAAATAAATAAATAAATAAATAAATAAATAAATAAATAAATAAATAAATAAATAAATAAATAAATAAATAAATAAATAAATAAATAAATAAATAAATAAATAAATAAATAAATAAATAAATAAATAAATAAATAAATAAATAAATAAATAAATAAATAAATAAATAAATAAATAAATAAATAAATAAATAAATAAATAAATAAATAAATAAATAAATAAATAAATAAATAAATAAATAAATAAATAAATAAATAAATAAATAAATAAATAAATAAATAAATAAATAAATAAATAAATAAATAAATAAATAAATAAATAAATAAATAAATAAATAAATAAATAAATAAATAAATAAATAAATAAATAAATAAATAAATAAATAAATAAATAAATAAATAAATAAATAAATAAATAAATAAATAAATAAATAAATAAATAAATAAATAAATAAATAAATAAATAAATAAATAAATAAATAAATAAATAAATAAATAAATAAATAAATAAATAAATAAATAAATAAATAAATAAATAAATAAATAAATAAATAAATAAATAAATAAATAAATAAATAAATAAATAAATAAATAAATAAATAAATAAATAAATAAATAAATAAATAAATAAATAAATAAATAAATAAATAAATAAATAAATAAATAAAGTGGCGATGCCTGGTTTAATGGCCAGGCAAGTGTGAGGTAAAGAGCTGCGATGATTGAGTTAAGTGGGACAAACTTCTTATGTATTTAATGAGTTAATTGTCCCCTCTGTTATAATTATATCGTTTGTGTGAACCACATAATAACGTAATGATTTCTGAAAATTATTTACGAGTTAAAACCCAGTATACACGAATTTGGATTTTGTGAACACAGGCCCTTATTGTAGTATCGGTCTTGCCCTCACCTCATATCCGTCAGATTGCTTTCTAGTTTAGGTACCTTCGTTTCGATAATGTAAGAGACATGGAGTGAAAGTGCACTCTTCTAGAAACTATTTCCACAGAAGCTAATCTTTCTATCTGATTCACGCAAATCGGATATATGCTTGCAGAAATAGTGTCATTACATATCCCATTGTATGGGATATAGATATAGGAGAGATATAGGAGGCTGAAGCGATGGTCAAATCTTTAAAAAGAGGGTGACTGTGAAACGTCATATTCTTTCCAAGACATCACGAAAAACAACTGAATGGCCATACCATTGTAAAAAAATGTAAATAAGACTAATAAGTTGAAACCAATAACAATAAGTACTTCCGAAAGGGTTAAAGCCACAATAAATTGTTTCATACACATACTATGTTTTAACGGTGTTCATACTTCTAGTAGCTTTTGTCTTTCTTGCAGGGTTTAATAGTTGTACAACGTTACACAAAAATAATTCAGAATAAAGATATTTCACACGCTATTCCCAAAAAGTTGTGTCTGTCCCTCTGTGTGTTATAGTCGTCAGAGAAGTGCGCTTTACTTTTTCGTTTCATATGGTAGGTATATAACAAAAACTCGCTCGTTTCTTCGAGCCCAAGACGTTCCAAAAGCAGCAAAGAACATACCGAACTATTGTCGAGCTTCTGGTTCATGAGTCCGATCGTCGGAAATGGGCATATACTCCTTCAGATCATCATTGTTGTCAGACGCAATGCTCCTGTGCGTTAGGATAAAGGAATGACAATGGCCATAATGCCATATTACTGCGTTTTAGACTTTTTTTACCTACGGTTACGTCAATACTTCTTTGACTATATGGTGTTACACAAATACCATTTTGTTGCGTTCTATTCAGTCATTACACCCAAGCATTACGTATATTAAAATACGTTTCAAAACAAATATTGTTTTTTCAACAATAATTCCTAAACATCTTCGTGCATCGCCTCATCCGATTTTATGTTCTAACTGATAAACTGCTTAGTTTAATTTTAAGAAAACAATTCATTTGTATCACTGGACTCCATACCGGAATAATACTGAAACAGACTGAGCCTTCCCCTTTCTGGACACACTCTCAAACAGGAAATGATACACATATTCGTTTAATATACCTAATGGAATGGACTGAGGGTGAGACACCGCACCAGTTCTGGTATACCCAATTCGCCCATGTATCTACACGAGCTCATTTGTATTCGAAGGCATCAACTGTACATACCAGTAACCAGAAATCGTTCATGCACCAATCTAGTGTGTGTATGTGCGTTTATGTATGTGTGTCTGTGTGTGAACAATGTAACTGGAAAACGAAATGCTAGATAAATACCAAAATGTAACAACTGGGTGCATTCTACTTTAGTTGAGAGAGAGAGAGAGAGAGAGAGAGAGAATCCTACGAACAAAACTTGTCCATCGCTTTCATATAATATTTGATGAAATTTTAGAAAAGTTGAGCAATTTTGAGTGTCAAGCTACCTCTAAGCCACTGTATACAATTCATTGTCCAATAAATAGTGTCCCCTTTTACGAGTATAATCCCTTTTCGTGCTTCTGGATACATCGTGCTAGCTGCTACAATCAGAAACAAAAAGAGGAAGAAAAGAAAAGCTGTAGTTAACTCCCAGAATACCAATGATTTCAATTTCGCATGGTGTATGTTGGCATTTAAACATCCTATAAAACCTGATAGTGTACACATCATTATATTAAAAGATTTTGCTGTTTAAAAAATTCACCCGTACAGGAATAACCTCCCTATCTCTAACGATCAGATTGGATTCTTTAAAAAGCAAAACCCAACAGTGTGTCTAGCTGTATTTGACTTTAATAAAAATGAAACTATTGCACCGATTCTCAAGCCATCACAAATAAGAAAACGTTATATGAATCTTCCTATGATTTAGCAAGAAGACTACTGCTTGATAACCAACATGTGCAGGTTGATTAGAAGATAGGTAACTATGAATGACAGAAAGATACAACGTCCCTCAACAAGGGTGCCTTGAAGGATCGGGAACGGAAATACAAAACATGTCAGTATTGATAATGTCGAAACATAATATGCTTGAATTTAGGGTATTGTTAAAAAGTACTCCTATACCTTGTGTGCTAGTATCGACTTTGCTGTCTTAATAAACATGTATGAACCATCAGGCACAGAAAGTTGAACCAGTAACAGCAACATTAGATGGTATCTATAGCGTTAAAGGTTATAAGTAGCTTCATTAACACATTACTGTACGTTTCCCTTACAAAGGGAAATTTTACGATCGAATTACAATATAATCAGCAAGTAGGTATTGGGAATAATTTTGAACCTTAATTTTTATTCCGTATACCCAAGAAATTTACGAATAAAAATAATTTGAGATCTACTTCACAGAAGGATAGCACTAAAATTGATATAGTTTAATAAACATTATTTATCATCCACACATCTTTAAAAGTTTGGGAGCCTTTTAAACAATGTAACCACTTCCAGCTTAAAATAACCTCAACTCAAGAAATACATTAAATACACATTTGGACAATACAGGAATTTCCAGATAGACTGCCAAGATTGTGAAGCATCAACATTGCTCAAAACAATTAGACGGACAAGTTTGAATATATACATTGCTGCAGTAGATGGGTTTAGGTGGTAATTATCTTTATAAGAATATTTCAGTCTTTATTTATCAGCAGTGCACATCTTGTTCACCTGTCACTACACAAAAGGAAGCTCCAATTAGAAATTGAAGACAGTGTTGAAAATTAAAGAGGAAAGCCCTCGTTTTAAAGTCACGTTTGCACATAAGGGAACACATTATTCGGTCATTACCTAAAGAATGCCGTGAGCTACACAAAATTAATTAACTTAAATCGTAATTCGGGGTATAAACGCTTCCCATATAACTACTGGCAGAACAGCTAATATTGCAATATTAATAAAAATAAATATAGCTGTTTTTTCAACAAAGGTTTGCACTATTAAATTTCTGATCTGTTATAACATACAAATAGTTTTGTTTGCATCTATTACTTATTTTTATATAACTTCTAAAACCTATTTTTACGAAAGGCCATTTTTCTATTTATTTGTTTATATCATTACGGAATTAGCCTCATGACATATTTCGTTTTAGGTAAAACGGCAGCTGTGGAAAGTGAATCAATAGCCAGGTGTTTTAAAAACCAGGTTGCTACATGTTCACCTAGCAATTCCATATTACGTCCATGGGATAACTACAAGGAAGTAAGTAATATCAGCACTATTAAGATATCATATTGAAAACTTCAAACCAATTATAACGGGTACCTAGGAATTTACTGATGCTACACACAAAAAATAAACTTGTTGAAAATGAACTGTTTTAAACAGCTCTACGTCTTCTTTTCCGAAGAAAAATTGTCTTTATCCCTTATGATTTGCCAGTTACACATAATTATACAAAAATTCGCTCGAATGGACAGACAGGGCTTCAGAGACAGTTCCCACAAAATTCCAGATAAACATTTTATTTGTCTTGTCTTAAACAATTGGTATCTTTGGAGGTTACTGAATCGAAATACCAACTTAAGTATTTGTCAAATACTGAAGTTAAGCTGTTAAGCTGTTGACACACACATAGACACACATACACACACCTTTTTCTGAATTTTTTTCTGAATCCACCGTTTCTGAGAACAAGTATTTCCGGTGAAATCTCCACGTGGAATTTTTGAATGGAATGCAGTACTTCGCTATCTAATATTGGTAGGTGGCAAAGAAAGTAAAAACCATAATAGAGAAAATCTTTAATGAGCTACATTTCGTTAGTTAAAGTTTTCGGAGATATTTTCTGAACTACCTCAGCGAGATTTGAACCACCAATGTTCGGTTTACCGTACCTCTGCTTCAGCCAATTTAGTTACCTTGGCACCATGCCGGTAGCACTGGAATTATCCAACTGACTCGCATTTTATGTTCTACTGATTGTTGCATTTAATAAAAAATAAACAAAATTTAAACAATAATTTCTAATCTTAATAAAGTTATTAATAAATGCTTCCGTTTAGAAGAAAATTATTAAAATAAAATATTGTTGTGCACCAAGATATTCACTTCAGCGTAAATCAATATACTTAATATAATCTAAACCTCTACTGAAATTTGCAATCAGATTTTATCCTACACATGGCATGTAAGCAAGAAACATTAACTAGTATTAATTGGCTGCACTTTTTCAGACCCATTAAAATGTGTAAAAATTTATTCAAATTTCTATATGTAACACTTCTACTCTGTGTGTACAGTGGTTCCCTTAACAACTAAGATTTTAATAATCTATGCAACTAAAGTATACCTAATAATTTACTGCATTCAACAAAGTTATGGATTTGCCAACAACTTTTCTTGAACTTGTCTTAAAGTTCAAACCCCTTTAAACTTGAAATATGTCGACATACTTTCGTCAAATTTTTAAACGTAATGGTGGCAATTTTTGATAGAGGATGTATGAAAGAAGCGATGATAATAGTTGCTCTGCAGTATTAATGCACATAAATGTCCGAAGCTCAGAAAATAAGTTTTACCTTTCTTCCGATAAAATGTTATCTTCTCTACGTAGTACCATGCTTGTTTTGAGGTCTCTGAATACAAAAGAGCATTTTTAGAAAAAATTCCCTTGTGTCTGTGTCTCTGTCTGTCTCTGTCAGAGCCTGTGAAAAAGTTTAAAAACCGAAAGTCTGTGAAATACGGAACATGGTACTTAAGTACAGTATCTTTCAAGGATGCGACCCGGATGGTAAACTTTTATTTATTTTTTATTTTCTCCAGAATAGCTCTCAGTTATTTTGATTAAAATACCATATCTTTAAGCTGTTTTACGACAAATAAAATGTACATCTCGAATTTTCTGAGGGTAGCCTGTGAAATGTTCTTTATTCTGAATGGCTTTTGTACAATTGGTAAACCGTAAGATCTTACTACACATCTTGTTAAAGTACACAATGTGCACGCGACCGTATGCTTCTTGGCTACAGGAAAGTTCGCTGCTACACCACTTCATTCAGTAAGAATCGATTCATATCTTACTCTAGCCAATCAGAGACATTACAATATCTTCTCCACGTGGAGTGAATCACGTTGTTAAGTTTCACTGCTGTGAATTGATATTGAGTTCTATTTATAATTGCTGTTTAACTCCTCTGGTTCCCAGCATACCATTTCACATTGGACATTAAAGATCGTTTAATTTTGCTCAAAGGCCTCTCTACTGTAAACACCTCAGTTGTGATCAGTCTAAGAATAACATTTTGGCTATCAGTAAGTACAGGAACTATTTCATTCCAGTCAAAAATTCGATGTCGAGATCTCATCGAAAATACACGAGTTTTGTGACCTCCAGAAAGCCGAAAGGGAACTTTTTTAGGATAAACTCCGTGAATGCATAAGACAGAGAGAGAGAGAGAGAGGGAGGGAGGGAGGGAGGGAGTGAGAGGAGGAGCAGGAGGAGGAAGACAGTGTATATGTGTGTATATGTATGTGTGTACGTGTGAGCTCAGTAAACAGCATAACCCAAAAAAGAAGTAATTCATTATTTAGCCTGAGTATCTTCCAGGGATGCGAACCAAGGATTATTAAAGATTTTGAGTAAAATACTACATATTGAAGACATTTACATAAAAAATAAAACATATACCTTAAATTTCCTGGGAGTAGACTGTGAAATCCTTTTCATTCGGAAGGACTTCTGTACCGGGAAAGCGAATAAAAAAAAAGTTCGAACAGCCTGCGCGGTGTTTTGCCTGTCCGCGTCCTAGGCGCTCATTGCCAACTTTATGAAAAGAGTGAAAATGGCCACCGTCGTTGTCCATACATTTTGGCACCTCTTTAGGAAACTATGCATCACTCGCCGTAGTTCACGTTGCTGGCAATTTCCTGGCGGATATTTTGTTTTAATTCTTCCAGGGTGTGTGCGTTTGTCCTGTACACTTTATGTTTTAAGTTACCCCAGAGATACAAATCGCTTATTGCAGCTTTGAGAAACCTTTCTCCACTAATGGCGCACCATACACCAATGTTTTCGTCATGAAGGGTTACTTCATGAACAATATTAAGTTCTGAGTTATAGCGCCAACTTATTTCGAATAAACTGTTGACTATCGTAGATACGTGAATACAATTTTGCCCCTCCCCCCCCCCCCCTTTTTTAGGGAACTAACAGACAGAGAGCGTGATTTTGCCTCTTTTCAACAAACTCTGCAACAACTCATACGGCCAATCTTTGGATGAGAACAATTGAAATTGTGCTTCAGGACAGAATTTCTAGTAGAGATCTGTGGTCCCCCGACCTAACCCCTGCACTTTCTATCTGCGAGGTAACTTAAAACAATACAAACGCACACATCCCGGAAGAATTAAAACAAAATATACGCCAGGAAATTCTCAACGTGTATTACGGCGTGTGATGGATAGTTTCCTATAGAGGTGCCAGAAATCTATGGACGACAGTGGCCATCTCCTTTCATAAAGTTGGTAAGTAAAGGCTTTTAAAGTAGTTTTAAAAATGTATAGTTTCATCCACCCCTTTCTATGATAGAGGCATGCGCCAATGATCACCTAGGATGCGGACAGGCAGAACACGGCGCAGCCTGTTCAAACTTGTTTCGCTCTCCCGGTGTAATTGGTAAATGGCAAGATATAGAATTCGATCCCGTTAAAGCATATAGTTCATGTAATATATTCTTGTTTTGAGAAGTTAGCCATTAACGAGACACTCCTTATTGGTTTGAATTTACTAATAGTTATACTTTTCTCAGCTGGAAAGTCGTTATCCGTTGTTGTTGTTGTTGTTTTTTTTTTTTTTTTTTTTTTTTTTTTTTTTTTTGTTTTGTTTTCCCACGGCCATGGAGGCAGCGTGGAACTTCAAAGCCAATGCGCTCTTTAACAGTCTATCACCTGCTGTATCCTGCAACGAAATGCATAATAGGAATCGAAAGCTTATCTGGATTAATCAGTAGATAGAATAATAAGTCTGTTGGAGTAGTCAGTAAACGAAACGAGTGAGTAAGAAAGCTCATATGAATGCATCACACGAGATGTTTTAATTATTGACTGCGAGTGTTTTGATAACCATACTCCTCGAGTGGAGTAACGTAATGTATAATGATGGATTAGCAGGGTAAAATCGATACGGGTTTTCAAGTCTGGAAGAACAAAATTTCATATCCATGTCACGACCCATGCACTAGGAGACCAATTTTACTTTTTTGAACGAGATAGCTTCCAAGTGTTTATCAGCAATATCATTTTTGGTAATACTCGTGACTTATCATCACGACGCCGTCAACAGTAGGGAAGTATAAATACTGTCCCGGATCGGATCTGGAGCATTGCTTCTTCCAGTGGCAGAATCAAAGGGCCTAGTCAGTAGCCATGGAATCCAGAACACTATGCGTAATCCTGCTTCTTGCAGTGTTCTGCCTTTGGTACACCGAGGTAAGTTCTTCAGCAGTTATACGTTGTATAACACTCTGGAATACTGCCGTTGCTTTCTTTTAAATTATCTTAATTAAAAAAAAATGGCGTAATACTTTATGATAAACGTGCAGACATCCGTTATAACGTATTCATATAAAAAGTAATTATATCTGCTTCCTTATTCGCATGTATTTTATTAAGAAATGATCCCAAATGAAGCCAAAGGTACTTATTTACAAGGTTACAACATGTTTAAAAGAATTTAAATGTTCATTCGCGTAACAAACTCCAGTTGAAAAATAAGGAGAAAAAATAATCGCAGATGATACATGTATACATTACATTACATGCATATGACTATTTCCTAAGTTTCCTTTTTGGAAGGGCTTTCAGGCCTCTAAACATGAAATTCTGGTGAAATCTTGATAACAAATTTTTTAAGGAAATACAGGTGTTAGGGGTATAGGTGCACATATTTTGATAATTGGTACCTTAATATATACATTCTATTCGTATAACCGTTTTCCCAGAAACACATCAGAAAGTTTACTACCTGATATTTTCGCCACGGTCGTCCGACTTGCTGGCCCAGGTAGCCCGGTGTCATTAGCCTTCCAGAAAACATCCGAGTTCGACTACACATTGACATAAGGATGAGTGTATTGGAAATGCAAGGATAAGCATTAAATTCCCAAATAAATGAGGCGTTTGGGGCTAGATAATGGTAAACCACCTTAAGCGAATTTTGTAAAAGAGACATCTGAAAGTTTAAAAGATTCCATAAATCAGGTGAGGTGTACATAAGGGTAATTTTAATCTTTTTATACAGTACCACATACATTTAGGTATTCTTGCCACATAAAATGGAACAAATTTTATTACTTTAAATAGTGCAAAACAATATTAAGTACAAGGAATACATAAACATCTGTGGCTTGTCATTATATATCGCAAATATGTTAGAGCCAATGTTTGGTTTCATTGGTCTCCATTCAAATTACCATCTGTACCATCCAAGGAACTGCCATAAATTAATTCAAGCTCACCAAATCACACTGTGGCTTCATATTGTATCGGGGTAAATGAAATCCATGATGCACTACAGATATATAGGGAAGCAGGTCCATGATATCAGACGGTTTCTTGTGCTGTATAGGAAATGGTCGATTATATTTTGGTGTTAAGGTTTCAGTCCATAATGTCTGTGCAGGACGGTCATGCTGCTTGACATTAATTTCACGAAGTGTCCGTGAACGGTATGCCTCAGTCATTTCCGACGGCAAGTACATGGAGGTCCTATTTCGTTGTCAGCTATTTTCTTCTTGGTTGCATCACTCAAGTACTTCTGACCTTTAAAAATAAAAACGATTCTATGTTGCAAAGTTTTTATGCAACGTAATATTGCTCATGATTCCATTAAAAACTTTTATTATTTATGAATACAACACGTAGTGCATTGTCATGATAAGCCACAACGTCGTATGCTAAAATGTAGCATGCCACATAATTACATTTTGTTGATGCTTACCTCAGATTATGATGAGAGATCACATGCATTTGGCTGATAAGCCATATCTGCAATACTGTCATTGCATCAAGATTCACTATCAAAAAAGTCGGCTTGCATATCGCTTCCACAATACATTATTTCATCGGAACAACTCCTTCTGTTTCCTTTGCAAGACGCCACTCTGCCTGTGTCTTGCCATCCCCTAGCAGATATCTAAAGAGCAAGTCTCAATTTCGCTCAAAGTGTGGCTTACCATTATCTAGCTCAAAGTGCCTCAAATAAATTTAAACTTCCTTTCTCTATTAGAATGAAAGTTGTAGAGTACAAAAATAATGAATATTTGGGTACATAAGAAAAATGACTGATTCCTCTATGTGTTATTAGTTTGGTGAGAGTAACCTTTACATTCTTTATCGCGAGGCTTGCCCGTTCTGCTTCACCTCTCCCAACACCTTGCTCACTACTCTCGGGCAAAATAAATACGTAGAGCTTAGGTGTAGCACCCGTACTGAAAGCACATTACTCTTAAAAACTAACATTATTAATCTAAAAATGAAGTAAATACTAATGTAATGTTGTTCACTGCATTATCCTAAATTGCCAATACAAATATCAACAGTTACATTCCTTTCTTGCTTAATAGACCCTCTACTTATCATAGGCAGGTATTAAACAAAATGAAAATAAAGCGATTGCTCGATTTTTGCTACCAATTATATAGTTTATCACAGCTACATTAGAATAAACAAGATAAAGTAATAAACAAAACACTTTAAAATTTTTATTAGAATATAATTATTAGCAACATAAAATGTTACCTTTATTTCTATGTGTGCAAGGCCAGTATTAAAACTGATTACGTTGCAGAGATCTGTACTTTATGTCCATAACACCAAATGCATAGGTAGGAATAGTTACTTTGCTTAAACAGACTCCTATGAGTTTTTTCCTTCCTTGTATGATTACAGGCATCTCCCTTGGAAGACAAATACAACCAAAAATATGAAGTGGAAGATTACCGAGGGGGTTCCGACGACACCAGGGCAGCTATAAATGATAACGCCGCACGAGTTGCTAGCCATTCGGCGAGGTCCTATGTCTACAAAGCTAAAGCTCTAGAAGCAGAAGCAAGGCTTTATTCGCAGCTCGCCAAGGACAGACATTACTATGCTAGGGAGTACACCAAGTTGGCTGAAGAGGCCAAGAAGAGGTCTAGGCAATATGGACAACTCGCCGAGATCGAAGGCTCCAGAATTGGCCAGCATGAACACAGCCAGCAAGAATGGGACTCTAAAGCTAGAGAAGCCGAGGCACAGTGCAAGTCTACAGAGGCGAGAGCACAAGAGGACTACACAAAGGCTAGAGATGAGAGGCAGAGGAGCTCAGTTTCCAACGCCGAAGCAGCTATGCACGACGCTCAGGCTACTGGGTATTCCATGAAGGCCGAGAGAGCGTACGAGATCGGTAAGGAATTGTTGCGAAAGGCAGAGAATGCTAGAAATGATGCCAGCGCTCACTACCAGAGAGTCAAGGAAGACACTGCTAGAGCTAATTCAGAGAAAGCGAAGGCCCACCAACAGGCTCAAGACGCGCAGAGACATAATTCTGCTGCCAAAGCCTATCAGCAGGAAGCCCTTAGGACTCGCATGGCTTCCAGAACCAACATTATGAAGTACATCCAGAGTAGCTTGCTGGCCGAACGCGCTGCAAACCAAGCTAGGATAGAGCACTTAAAATCCGAATGGAACGAAAAAGCAGCCAACGAGTATTCCAGGATGTCTGAAGAGAATGCTGCCATTAGCAAACTTGCCGGAAGCGAAGAACATTATTTTGCGCAAAGGGCTAAACGAGATGAGAGTAAGTCTTATGAATTATCCCAGAGCAAAAGGATGATGGGTTCTGAGGCGGCAGCAGCAGGCGAACTGCTTGCCATATCACAAGCAAAGGATGAGGACAACGAGGAGGAAAAGCATGTGGAATTACCCCTCTATGAAGCCGACGACCCCACCAAATTGGCTGCTTCTCCTGATGAGAAAGATTTAACGTATGGTTCCGGTGAAGGTCTGTAAGGTAGCAGAAAAAATCAGCTCATTCTAATGTACTGATAAATCTCTTGATCATTCGATCGTTACCTTAGCATATCAGTAATTTCACCCTGAATTTGCTGTTAAAACCATTTGAAATAAAGCTGCTTGCAAAAGAAACAAAAAAATACCTGTTGATATAATTACTGTTCCCTGATTTATACAGAGACATTCTCTCAAACCCTTCCAGAAATATCCTTCCTTTCTTTCTTCCTTTCTTTCTTTCTTCCTCACTTTTTTGTCAATTATTTATGCAGTCATCATTAAAGAGATTCAAAAGACAGTAGGTGATAACATCACAAACATATTTTGATACCTGAAGACACTACATTTTCAAGGACAAATTGCGGTGTATAATTTAATAAGAGTGAAACAGAGTATTACAATGTACGTTCTTAAAATCAAAGGGTTAGGAAAAAGAATATAGTCTCAAAATATCTAGTTCTCCACCGCCGGTTTTAGAAAGTCATATGCTAACACTAACACGAATGCCTGCACCCGTTATCGGTTCTAAAAAAAGACTTAATAAATATAAAATTGAGAGGTGTTGCACTCACATGACTTTTTACACCTTGCAAACGTGTATTTGTTGTATATCATGCTACATAATCCCAGTTAACATTTGCAGAAACAGTTTCAATTTACGTCTTGTTATACGCACTAGAGGGAAACCAGGGTCCGTAGTCCACTGGTTTAAGAAAGGGGGTTGCTGTATGCTTGCTGGAAGTTCCAATTCTGTATGACTACGAGAAACAAATGGATTACAACTTATCACTTGAAATTATAAAGTATTTGAAAATTCTAAACAATAATAGCGAATATTTCGGAAATTATTAACACAATAAATATACAGGACAAATTACGTGTTCTAACGAGCCGTAAATATCTTGTGTGGTAATTTTATGCCTTGTGGTTTATTGGTTATACAAAATTAGAAAATACCTTCAATATAAAGACAAAACTGTATTCGTAGAAAATTGAAGATATATATTTAATTTTTAATGCAAGTAATTTAAACAAGTGACATTTTAATCAAAAACGTTAGAGATATGCTTACAAAATAACAAATAACAAGAGTTTCCATGTAAAGGGTAATTTGGAATGGGGTTCTTCTTGAAAAGCTTGTAACCATCTTTGCTGATATAAAACACCAGGTTTGACACTTACCTAACATTTCATTTATCAGCTGTGCTACCCTCGCCTCTCTCTCTCTCTCCCTCACTCACTCACTCAAACGTTCTCAGAGCCTTTCCTAAAACTCCGCAGTAATGAAACCACATGATCCTATCTGTCAATATCAAGTTCAGAAATATGCATTATACCGTAATTATAAAAAGTTATTCTTATACTCCCTGCGGAAACAGTGTTCAAATGCTTACTCGTGGCAAGTAAGTTCTAGCACTAGAGAGAAACAAACAAGAAGCATAGAAAGGAAGAAGCATACAAGAAACAAAGAAACCAGCAAAGAAAGGAAGAAACAAAGAAAGAAACAAGGACAGACAGGAGGGAAGAACGAACGGAAGAAAAGAAAGAAGAATGAAAGGAGGGAAGGAGGGAAGGAAGGAAGGGTGGGAGGAAGGAAGGGAGGGAGGGAGCGAGGGAGTGAGGGAGTGAGGGAGGAAGGGTGGAAGGGAGGGAGGAAGGGAGGAAGGAAGGGAGGAAGGAAGGAAGGAAGGAGGAAGAAGGAAGGAAGGAAGGGAGGGAGGGAGGGAGGGAGGAAGGAAGGAAGGAAGGAAGGAAGGAGGGAAGGAAGGAAGGAAGGAAGGAGGGAAGGAAGGAAGGAAGGAAGGAAGGAAGGAAGGAAGGAAGGAAGGGAGGGATGGAGGGAGGGAGGGAGGAAGGAAGGAAGGAAGGAAGGAAGGAAGGAGGGAAGGAAGGAAGGAAGGAGGGAAGGAAGGAAGGAAGAAAGGAAGGGAGGAAGGAAGGAAGGGAGGGATGGAGGGAGGGAGGGAGGAAGGAAGGAAGGGAGGAAGGAAGGAGGGAAGGAAGGAAGGAAGAGAAACCGCACTGTTCCAAAAGTACGATACATGATATGTTCCCGCTTTGGGATTAGAATAAACTTGCAAAATGAATTATTTCAAAAATGGCTAATGGTACGAGAACATTTTTATTAAAATGATGTTTCTTAACGACCTTTATATTTTTCCTGCATCGCATTTTGATCCAGTTTCAAGAAAATCTCCCTACCCAAACTACCCTTTACGTAAAATGTTTTTCAGAAATGTTTAATTTCTCCAAAATAGCTCTAACGACTTCAATTTAAATATGGTAATCTTAAGGTATTTGATTGAAGAGTGAAATGCATTTCTTGAATTTCCTGAAAATAGCTTGTCAAGCCCTCGTCATTCTGAATATTACTTTCGTATAACTGGTAAACCGTAAGAGATAGGCAAAGCATTACTGCATAAAAAGTAAGGTGTCCTTAAACCAAAAGCTTTTCTCAAATTAATTGCTTGTAATACTCGTTATTGGTTTGAAATTTCAAATGCTTTCTACTTTTCTTCAACTGCAAATCGGTAGTTTCCTTTCTTGTCTGTCTTTCACTTTCTCTCCCCCCCTCTCTCTCTCTCTCTCTCTCTCTCTCTCTCTCCTTTTTTATGTTGGTCATGAAAAGAATGCAATTTCAAAGCCTTCACGTACCGACCTTATTTTAGAACATTTTACAGTCTATTTAGTTTACTGTATTGTTCATATACCTACTACGAAATGTGTGACTGTGTAATGAAGATTTGATTCCATAAAGAAGAAGTACATTGAAGGATAAACTTTTTGTGAATATTTTGTGGAAGTTTGAGTATAGAAGTTCATGTGAAAGCTAAATATCATATTTTAATTTCGCTATCGCATTCTTACAGTATGTAGAGAAACTATTGAAAATTATACTCAAAAAGTCTAAACGGAGATTTCGCTGCTAATATACGCTTTCAGGTCCTAAGAATCCAAAACAGAATGCTTAGAAAAAGGTGTGCGTGCGTACGTGCCTGGGTGTGTGTGTGTGCGCGCGCGCATGCGTACGGGCGTGCGCGAGTGCGTGCGTGTCCTTGTGTCTGTGAGCAGCTTAACTGAAAAACGAAATTAAATACTTGTGTTGAGCGTGCTCCAAGCATAATCTTAAGAAAACATTACATCCCAACTGGTACTCCAAGTAGATAGAGAGCTCCACCAGCAAGCTCCAAGCAATAAAATCAGTATACAGAGTACCATATCCAGGAACAAAGCTTAGGCCCCAACAGAAAGTTCTCATTAGTCGTCTCCGTATTGGACACACTAAACTTACCCACAGCTACATACTCAGCAAAACGTACCCCCTGTTTGCAGCACCTGCAACGTGACTGTTAGTGTCAAGCACATCATAGAAGAACAACAGCGAATAGAAGACAATATTCTCAATAAAATAACAGAAGCACTTGGAAATCATGTATATTGTAAAACAATGTAACGGAACTCTGTAAACACATTTGATACAAACTGTAACACACTGTAATTATTGTAAAACTGTCGCGATATGACAGATAAGTTAAAACGACATTAAATAAATAGAAATAAAAAAGCATAATCCAGGGAAAATTCCCTCATTCTAAACTGCCCTTTACATGCAAAACTGTTCAGCTTTATTTTATCAAAATTTAGCTACAACAATTTTGAATAAAATACCATGCATTTAATATGTTAAAACTAAAAGGTATATACTGACTTTTTCCAGAAGAGCCGGAGAAGTTTGCATCATTCCTAATTATCCTATTATACATGGTACTGTAAGAGATACGACAAAATCTCAGTACACAAATATCAAGATGTTAAAAGACATAATTTAAGCAAAATAAAAATATTTGGGAGGTTAACGACTTCTAAGCTATTCTTCGTAGTTGGTGTGAATTTTGAAATACACACTAAAATTATACAGCAGTTTATACCAGGTGGCCCACCAGAACCGGCCCCAGCGTAAGTAGATAACCTTTCGTGCGTCAAAAGGGTTGCAGAAGCTCACGGCTGAAGAGAGGCCAGTGGCGTTGCTGCTTCTTAGCGGGACGTGAGGCAAGAGGCAATCGAACGAGCGTGTGTACTTCGTGATAATGGACAATAACAGTATAAACAACCGAGAAAGTCCATTCTACTTACAGGATCTTTATTTTCCAGGGAATAAACTCACTCCTGTATATGCTACTACATTGTCTAACATTTGAATTAGAGATTGCAAAGAGCAAGCATGATGACACGTAATGTTTCATTGGCATTTCTTCGTTTCTTATTAATGTTATTGCTTTATTTGTTTATTACGTATTATTAGTTATTGTTATTATTGATATTGTTAATTTATTACTGTTAGTTGTTATTTATTATTGATAATTATTATGGCAAAATCAACAATGCAAATTATTATTGCATTTATCTGAGCAAGGCACAAAATCTTAATCCAAGAAACAAACACAGAACACAAAAACAAAACACAAACATCTCATTGTTTACAGTTAGTCAGCTTTACTATTCAAAGCAGATGTTGGAACGCACGCAAATTGCGATTAATACAGAGTGCATCGGTGTGCCATATTCTGCCGTTCTCTCGCAGACACCAGCAATTTCTCTAGTTTAAAAGTTTGTCTGTCTAATTTTGAATAGTAAAGCTGTAATTAACTGTAAACAACGATGTTTGTGTTTAGTTTATGTGTTCTGTTGTTTGTTTCTTGGATTAAGATTGTGTGCCTTACTAAGATAAACGCAATACTAATTGGCATTGCTGGTTTTGCCGTAAATACTTAAACTAGGTGGGAGGCAGTAGGTAATGATAGCTTAAACGAGGCACCACAAAAAAAAAAAAAAAAAAAATTCTTAATAAAAAGTGTTTAAAATAATGTCATCTATCAGCTCCCAAAGTTTGTCGGTCTAATTTTGGGACTATAAAATGCGGATTGCATAAAACTCGAGAATAAGGGGTAGCTGACTCACCTGGATATATATCCGCATTTTATAGTCCAACATGAAAACATCGACCCCATTACTAGGTTCTACCCGCGTATTTAACATGGATGTTAAACACTCGATGAAATTAGTGCTAATATAGATGTTATCACATCGCCTTTTAATATATTCGTAATTTGGACAGCTGACGTTTGTACTTCTGCAAATGTTGGAACGGGCGCAACACTCCGAAGTAATGTCTGCTGTGAAAGTGGTTCGAATCACCTGCGTGTACTAAATTTTTTACAAATTATTATTCTGAAAACTGTTATTATATTCATTTTTATTGTTTTATTTATGTTTTATGGCATTGTTTGATGTTTATTGGTGAACTACAATTATGTAGTTGTTTAAACACACCTATGGGTAGGTTCAATTGAAATAAGGATCATTTATACACAGGGTTGAACAGATCTACAAGCCACTGTAATACGCTGACGAAGGGTTTCTGGATTGTCCAGTTCCTCTGCATAAATGCGTTCTTTTAAATAACACCAGAGAAAGAAGTTAAGGTGTGTCAGATCAGGTGATCTGGCAGGCCAGGAGACTGGTCCTTGTCTTCCTATCCAATGACCAGGATGTGCAGCATTCAAACGGTTGCAGACGATCCTTGACCGATACGGAGGAGCGCCGTTGTGTTGAAACCACATCGTCATTCGCTCCTGCAGTGGCACATTCCCTGCACGAGGCGTAGTTCACACAAAAATGTAAATAAACTGTTGTTTAATAATTTTTCCGTTTTGACTGTACGGATCCATGATGGATGAGGCGTGTCTCTAAATTTTTCCTAATTTTTGGCAGCCAACCCCTGCTCAAAGTACAAGAATCCACCCTTTTCTTTTTAGCTGACGTTGTTAGTGTACTCATATGGTAGGTCCATTTTTTCCGAGGCGTTTACCGAATTACGTTGCTATGTATACTCTAATAAAAAGTTTGTAAAATCGGCCGGAAACCGGAATCCGCTCTCAGTAAACGAGTCGTATGTTTTTGAGGTGTACTTTAGCGAGGAGTACGTTCTGTCCCTTAAAGCACTGTTGCTCTCAATTTTGCGCATGCCTCTCTTTAAGAACGTCAAGCAATACATTTTAGCAAGTGCAAAACTGGACTAAGGCCCATATGCCGGTAGATGGGTGGCCTACCTTCCAAAAAAATAAGGCGCGGCTGACTCTGTCCATATATATGGTGGCCCATGTCATCCATCTTTGGCATATGTAGAAATCCCTCCGTGCGTTAAAGCAGTTGTAGAACGTAACGGCGCAATTCCAGTCATAGAGACGGCAATGGTGTATGCAAACTCCGTTCTGCCTTCTAGTGAAGACGAGAGATGAGAGGCACAGGCAGGCTTGAACTAGCGTGTGTAGACTGTGATAATAGAGAATAACGCTATAAACAACCGAAAAGGTGTTATGATGTTTAGCACTTTATTTATAAGGTCGTTATTTTCCAGGGAATAAATTCACTCCTGTATATGCTGCTATAGTTTAACATTACGGATTACAGATTGCAAAGTGCCGTAACAAAATACATGGAAGCATGAAGGCACGTAATGTTTCATTGGAATTTGTTCGTTTCTCATTAATGTTATTTATTTTATTATTGTTATTATTATTGTTGTTTTATTATTATTTTTCTTATTACACAGTGCGACAATCAAATTTGCTGCGGAACAAAAATATGTAACTCCTTTGTAGCTCAGTGCGCTGATTACGATAGTGAAAATCATTTTCTGCTATCACCTAATCTTTTCTCTGGAGACGCAATTTAATCTGCGCAAGACTGCATGATTTTCGCTGTCGCGGTACTTATCACATTCTGGTTATTTCTGAAGTGTGTGCGTGTGGATATCCGAGTGGTTTTCCTGCTCAGCGATTTCTAGGAAGTGTATTAATTCACCGACGCTTTGGTGTTATGTGTGTGGTGTCCCAAAGGTATCTCATTTCTCCACTTACCAAAAAGGTGCACGGCTGTATTTTGAATCATAGGTAGCTGAGGGTAAGTGTTGGGCACCATACAACTGTTGTTGTTAGCTAATGCTAGATTTCTGACAATGAAGTCATTAATCCTCTTGCTCTCCAATATTTTTGACAATGATATTGAAGAGAGCAATAGCAGTAATAGTAACCGTTTTTTAGACAGCGCCATATTTTTATGTTTTGGCGGTCACATCGCTCTCTCACAATCCCCAGAATGTCTGGAGGACCACACCTGTCGTTGGTTTACGGGTCTCACCGACCTGACCAGGAGAATTATCAAAATAAATTCACCGACCATATCCTCTGATTACCAATCAGAGGACGTATTACATGCCATGACAGGTCAGCATGTTAGGGGTTAAGGTTTTATAGAGAAATTAGAGAAATGGAGAGGTTGGAAAAATAAAGACTCCCTAGCCCTCGGGAACCCTAATAGCATCGGGGTCGGAAGAGAACAAGAGATGACCAAGGTAAGGTCAGATAGAAAAGTTACAGTGAGGAGCAAAACACCAGTAAGTGGAAGTAATGTTCTGCTCAGCTTGGGTACCTTGTGGTCGCTATTCACATATCCCCTAGACGGAGACCCCTGAGGCCATTGTTTTTTTATTGAAGTTGGGTACTAATAACTATTAACTGCTAACCTTTAAAAGAGAAAATTTTAAAAATTGTTGTTTGCTAATGCTGGATTTCTGACAATTTTCCTTCTGTTATACACATCTGCTTTCAAAGGCAAAGTAGGTTCCAAATCTATTAACTCTAAGCCTAATTATTAATATTGCAAAGGAACAGGTAATGTTGCCGACCAGATTACAGTGCAAACCAGCGAAACTTAGTAGCATGATAGAGAATAGTCACCAAAAGCCCCTCTCAAGTGCTCCAGTGGCTGCGTTTTATTTAGGCCACATTTGAATCAAAGTCATTGCATGAAAACGACTCTCTCTGAAACTCCATTGTGCTTGAAAAAAATGTTCACACTTTCCTAAACTTAGCAAAAATGAACGGTGCAACAATGGTCTGCCTGCTACCATCCCACTGCCAATGAGTCAGCAATTTTGACCAAGCAACAATACTTTCCGCAGGGGTGGCCAATTTTCTGTGTTTCAATACATATCTAGTGACCCTCATATGGTGTGAGTGGCAGCATCAATGCCAAGGTGAAATGGTCAGTTAAAGATTGACTGTGGGCACTTAAAGATGTCCGTTACTATAGCATCCCCACCACATGCAAGTTATGCAATGTTATGTTTCTACAGAAAAAGCGTTGCAATAGAGTATACATTGGTAAGACCAAATTAAACATAAACATCCATATCAAAGAAGACATCTGGAACATCAAATATTCCTCCGTGAACAATATAGGCTATTTGTACAATCTGCTTCCGGGGTAAATGCAACATGGGTTAGTTTCAAAACACTGATTTCGGAAACAATTAAAAAGCACGTGCCATACAAAATTATCAAACAAAACGCTGATCCAGAATTTTATACAAAATCTATTAGGATACTTAGAAGAAAAGCCAGGCGAGCGTTTAATAAAAGGAAGAAATCCGAATGGCATTTTAATAGATTTAAGGAATTGTCTAAACAATTACAAGACGAAAAGTTGCAAGCACAAGAACGGTTTTTTGAACAAAATTTTGGCGGGGCAAATAACTGTTGGAGATCCGTTTATAATTATGTAAATAGACGCAGGGGCAATAAAGAGAGTATACCAGATCTTAGCGTAAATGGGATTGCTATAGTAAGCGATAAGGACAAAGCGAACGCAGTAAATTCACATTTTGTATCTATCTTTCATAAATTGGATGATAATGCTGAACAGGTAATTAGAGATAGTGGGGAATCTACTTTTCAAATAATGGCTTGCAAATTACGCAAAAGGATCAAGATGTTGCAGAATCGAAAGTCGAGGGGGCCCGATAACATACCTACTGAAATATTGAAGATTGGGGGAGAAGCTGTGATTCCCTATCTAATGTTTTTGTTTAACATCAGTCAATAACTGTGACTTACCTGAAGACTGAAAAACCGCTATTGTAGTTCCTATTTATAAAGGGGGTAATAAAACAGAAAGAAATAATTATCGACCAGTTAGTTTAACGTCAATAGTGTGTAAGTTGATGGAGCATTTAATAGCAGGATATATAAGGGAGGAGTTAGAAAACAAAAAATGGTTCAAGGAAGCGTAACATGGATTTCGACCTGGGTACTCGTGCGAAAGTCAATTAACTTCCTTATTTCAAGACTTAGGAGATGAAGTGGACGCAGGAGGAAGAACTGATGCAGTGGTAATAGACTTTTCTAAAGCATTTGATGTAGTGCCGCATAATTTACTTATTGGGAAACTAGCTGGCACAGGAATAGACAAACGAGTGGTTTTATGGGTCCAAGCGTTTTTGGATGGGAGAACACAGCAGGTAAAAGTAGGTAAAGAAATCTCCGAGAGAGGCACAGTGAGTTCGGGAGTACCCCAAGGCTCAATACTGGGTAGGCTACTTTTTCTTATTTTTGTTAATGATATAAGTGCAAATATTAAATGTCATATAAAACTGTTTGCAGACGATTGCATTATCTATAATAAAATTCGGAATGCCATAGATGAGCCTCTGCTTCAGGGTGATTTAAATGAAACTAGTAATTGGGCTGCTACAAATAAGATGACGATTAATACTAAGAAAAGTAAGTCCATTGCATTTAGAAGATCTAAGAGGGAAACTCTTCATAACTATCACATGGGCGGAGAAAAAATTCTGCAGATAGATAGCTGCAAGTATTTGGGAGTGTACCTGGCGAGTAACGCTGGGTGGGACGACCAGGTAAATTCGACATCCAGGAAAGCGTGGAAAGCGTTACATTTCTTAATGAGGGTACTGAAAAAGGGGAGCGGAAGGTCCAGGGAAATTGCCTACAAATCTTTGGTGCGGCCGATTATGGAATATGGAGCAGTATGTTGGGACCCATATAGACTTAGTCAAATTGATTCACTAGAAAGAATACAGAGAAGGGCTATAAAATTTATAAAACGAGGTAAATCTTTTGGGCCTAAAAAAGGGGAGGAGACTGAATGGGAGCCTCTAAAAGTCCGGCGTAAGAGGCAGAGGTTATGCGCTTTATTTCAAGCATATCATGGTTCAAATGCATGGGTGGGTATTAGTGAAAGATTGGACAACCCTACATATTACGGCAGAAAGGATCATTTGTATAAAATTAAAGGTAGAAGGCACAGAACCGACGTAGGAAAGTTCTCCTTTGTCAATAGAACCATTGAGGAATGGAATGAATTACCTGTAGCAGTCTTTCAGGGCTGTCCTTTATCTGTGAAGAAATTTTCGAAAAATATCGTAAATCAAGTAAATGCTGTGTAATTTACTATAAAGTTTACGCACGTGTATTTTTGACACTTATTGAACTGATGGTGAATACTAATGCTAAATTTAAATTGGTTATACTGACAGGATAATTAATTAATGAGTGTTAATTAGTATTTAGTGCATTTCATCTATATTTTTATTATTGTTCTTTATTATATTATGATTGTATTACTATTGTTTGTGCACTTTGTTTGTAACCTTAATTTGTACATTTAACTCCGCCACCGGGTAATACCCATTCGCAGAAAATATATACATACATACACATACATAAACAGACAGACAAATCAATCATTGAGAAACTCACCATGAAATAGACATGCCTGCCTCAGTAGCGTGATGGTTAGTGTCTGTCTCACGTTCAAGAGGTCGCGAGTTACGGTAAGTTATCCGGGTAAGGTTGTTTCCAAGGTTTTCCGTTATCCTGAGAAGAGGGGCCTTAATGACCAAGTTGTCGACGGGCCCTTAAACCCAACACACTCACTCACTCACTCACTCCTGAGAAGACGAATGTTGGGTAACTTAAAGCTCCATAGACCTTGGGCTCATTTAAGCATCATTTTACCCGTTTCATTCATTCACTGTCCGATATGACATTACACTGGAGGACGTTAAACAAAAAAAAAAAAAAAAAAAGAAAAAAAAAAAAAGAAACAGACACAAAATCTGAACTATTAAAAGAAGTGAACTACCCACTAGAACTTGCCATATGGGAGAAGGTTATCATTAAAAAACATAGTCATAGAATTATGAACTTTGAAATCCCGCCTCCAGGCATTTATGCCAAGTTCATCATGCCATCTACCAGGGACCAGAGGGAAGTGACACGAATGCAGACAATCGAATTACAGATGATGGAAGCAAGAGCTTCCACAACACGTTCTGTTAATTTACAGTGCAAGTGAAGCAAATGTGTTCCAAAATTTGACTACATAATATTAATTTATCTTCAAATAGCTCTGTTAACACCATACATAACACTCTGGTGCAGCAATATTTTAAAGTAAGACAATATAGTTATAGATCAAAACAAGGTTTGGAAGAGAATATGAGACTATAATAATTATAATCGTTGGGCTTTTAGCATATGCAGTTTTTCTGATGAAGAGGGAGCTGGCCTGATGCATCAACACCAAATCTGGAGGACCAGGTGATTTTTATTCAAGGTTGTTTTCCTTTAGTCTTTGATGAGCCAATGCCAAACTGCATGGCAGCAATATCTGTAACCCTAGATCAGGGACCCTTACAGGGTACTGATAGTACTGGTACTGGTTTCTTAACAAGGTTGTTATTTCTCACCCTCACCTCTTCTCAACCTGGCTTTGGTCAGGCTATGGGGGGTGCAATAAAGGGATATGAAGAATTCAAATATCTAGGAGTAAAACTTAAGGAAGCAAAACAAGAAGACATTAAACATAGGATAAATGAGGAACAGCTAGCAAAATGTTAAATGGAGTATTGTGGACAAAAACATATTCAAGGAAACGAAAATTCAAATTTACAACACTATAATTCTGAGTACAATAACATATGGAGTCAAAACATGTAAATTAAATAAAGGCTTATGATCAATGATGCTGGCAACCGAAACAGATTTTGTAAGGCGTTCTGCAAGACATTCTAGATTAGAAAAAAGTGTTAATAAAGTGATTTATAGTGAAGTTACATCTAGTGTTTATTCATTCCACCTAGTACCACGCCCGGAGAGAAATAATAGTCTCATTGCTCAATCCGAAGTATTATTAATTACAAAAACAGCACCAACTGATAGAACACATTAAGGACTTCAAATTAACAGGAGAGGACACCCTTTTCTCCTTTGACATAAGGTCATATACCAATAAAAAAACTCACACTACTGATCAAAAATTGGCTCAAATCATTTGGAATGTCATCATCAGAAATTTCAGAATACATAGAACTCACCAAATTATGCAGAGAAGAAAATTTCTTCCAGTTCCAAACGAAGTATTTCCGTCAAACTTCAGAGTTAGCTATGGACAACCCTCTCTCACTATTCTTGGCAGATATTTATATGAGTTCATTAGAAATAAGGATCACAAAAGATTTCCTGTGGATTTTCAAACTCTGGCAGCAGTACGTAGATGACATATTTACAATAGTTCCAAAAAGACAAAAGTTTAGTGATGCACTAAAACTTCTAAACATCCAGGACAAAAGCATAAATTTCACAGTGGAAGTGGAAAAAGAGGATCAACTACCATTTTTAGATCTAAAAATAATAAAAAAACAAGGATAGAATAAATGTCGGCATTCACAGAAAAGCAACGCAGACGGACAACTACATAAAAGCTAATAGTTACAATCCAAGAAGCCACAAACAGATAATCTTCAATAGTTTAACACACAGATTGGTGAACATCCCTCTTCCAGCAGAAGAATACAAAACAGAATATTACAAAATAACTGAAATAGCACAAAAAAAAGGCTTCCCCAGGAATTAGGAGATCAAAAAGTAAGACGAGCAGGAAAGAAAAAATTACTAAAATAAACCACAACACTCACAGCAGCAGAAACAAAATGACATTAAAAAAATTCACATATCATCCTTGGGCCTTTGATAAATTCAAAAAAGTGTTCAAGGAACACAACATTCAGCTAGCACCTGTAAATCATAAAACCCTGCTGAATCCAAACATCAAAAATGCTTTTAATTTAAAAGGTGAGTCAATTAATAACACTGAACAACACTCACAACACATCTTTCCGGGACGCGTTTCGAAGGCCAACCCCCCTCCACCATCAACCGGACAATAACTGGGCCTCCACGGTGTTTCATGGTGCGGATGGTGATGCTTCCTCCGGTAACGGTTCAATGAACTTACTGAAAACGTCCCTCTGAGGAATGTCGAAATCAAATACTCGGTACTGTTTTCAAACTTCTATAAAAGGAAGATAATCAAAAATGCTATTCCACCTATCAAAAAATTTGGCATATACCACACTGAATGCAGTGATTGTAATGAAGTATATATTGGAAAAACCAAAAGAAATTTAGAAATTAAATCCAAAGAACACATTAGGAACATAAAGAGCAAACAATTGGAAAAATCACAACATAAAGCCAGAACCAAAACTCCTCAAACACACAACTGGAAAACAAGAGCTGTCCACATGGAAACAAATCATTTTAAAAAATAGAAACCGAGTATTTAATCTGGACACTCCCCAGAAAGACACCCTCAGCAAGCTCCCCGAACCCTCGCCAGAGGAAACACCAGAAGAAGCACTGTCATCCGCACCATGGAAACCCACTCACCGTCCGGCCGACAACGGAGGAAAGTCAGCCTCCGAAACGTGTTCCGGAAAATTATAAATGTAAGTGTTGTTCAGTGTTATTGACTCACCTTTTAGATTAAATTGATTATAACAACACTGTTCTCAAACTTCTAAGAAAGGAAGATACTTCATTCTGAACTGACGAATTTTTGGAGAAATCTGGACTTCATTTAAAGAAAATCCCTGCCCACACCATTTTGTAAAACGTTATCTGTTACCTGCTAAATATGAACCTGAAATTAAGAATTTGTTGTTCACGTGCACAATAAGTGACATACATATTTAAATTACATTTGGAGCCTCGACACAATAAAAAAGGGATGTTCTAATTTTTTAAAAACCAAGTTTCTTACTTATAAAACACATTAAAAATGTTCAATCCTGTTATTACTTCAGTTAGTGAAGTGTCCTCAATGTAATTAGCTTTCATAAATGCAGTCCTGCTGCAGTTCAATATAGATCTCTTTATGATAATGAGAAACAGCTGAGGTAGCTTGAAATAATGAAGCTGCTGCTTGGTATCACTGGTGAAGTAATACAAAACGCAACCCACTTAAGACTGGAAAAGATTATAACTGGACAGCTTTGAGAAGTATATGTGCATGAGCCAATTAAAAATAAAGCATTTTAGTGTCATTCAATACGCACAAATAAATAAATGAATGAATGAGTGAATGAATGAATGAACGAATGAACGAACGAATGAATGAATGAATGAATGAATGAATGAATGAATAAATAAATAAAACTATAATCACATAATGCAACCTAAAACTGTTGCTCCCGCTATTTAAGAGGCTGGTTACATTGAACTCACGTATCTATGCTGTTTGCCGTGCCACAGGTGTGGAGGAACATAGATATTGCATTACAGATTGTTACTCTTATTTAACAAAAGTAACAGCAATCTCAGGTAAATCAAAACACAGTTTCTTATCCAAATTTGGAATCTGCCATGCTCCAAGTTCTGAATTCTTCTTTCTCTCCCGGTTCCAAAACCACTGGACACTGGAAGATGAAGCAGACCACAATAGTGACAACACAACATATCACCAGGGTCAAAAAGATGATGATTGCATGCTATCCACATCACAGCTACTATCATACCTGTTATCACAGGCATTATTGAACGATCTTGAAAGAGAACTACATCTTTCAAAAAGACAAGCAGAACTACTTGGGTCTCGTCTTCAAGAAAAAAGGATTGCTACAACGCCAGTATGTCATTCTGTAAGCGACAACTTGGTCTATCCACTTTTTTTCTCAATAACAAAGGTTTTGGTATTCTATAATGACAATACGATGGGTTGCTTAAAGAATTTGACATTTTTCATAATCCAGAAGAATGGCACCTATTTATAAATTCCTCAAAAAGTAGTCTCAAAGCGGTCCTCTTACATAAGGGAAACAACAAACCTTTAAACCACTGGCCCATTCACTTCAGTTAAAGGAAACCTATAACATCAGACTGCTTCTGAAATATACTGGCTATTCGAATTACAAATGGAAAATCTGCAGTGATCTCAAATCTGGACTACTTCTGGAATGCAACTGATTACACAAAATATTTCTGTTTATTGTGTCAGTGGGACAATAGGGCAACGAAGGACCATTAGGTAGTCAAACAGTGGTCTTAGAGAAAACTTCTATCCTGGTGAAAGAAATGTGTCGCATGACGCCCTTGTTAAGTAAGACAGTTGGGTTCCAGGAAGAACTTTTTGAAAGCAATGGTCAAAGATGGTCGGGGTTTTCAATATTTAATATCCAAATTTTCTACCATATGTCAGGTTTGCTTGTGTCAACCACAAGGTCATAGCTAAATTCTTGAGACAGATACAGTACAAGGCCGCCGAGAACAGCAGTTATAGTACGCAAAACCCCCACAAGGCAGAGCTAACTCGCCATCGCCAACACTTCCGACGCGGAATGAGTGGATTGTAAGGAAGGTGAGACGAAATGGAGGACCGAGAAATTCGGGAGATGTAATTGTCCTTTCCAGCATACGCTGGTGACACAGGAAAATCCATGGGTCAGGAAGGTCGGCCGCGGGATAGCAACACACGACCTCCCGAATACGAGCTTCACACGTTACCGCAGAGCCATCTCGCTCGCTAGTAAATTGTTATTGATATCTTAAGAATTTGGCAATTCTGATTTTAGTTTGCCAATTCGTTCGTTTCTTGCTTCGCCAACAGTGACATCGTTGCTTGAAGCATTTTATTTTCGTAGTATCGTCGAATGGTGGAAGATCTTATGCATAAGACAACATGACAAATTAAGCATTGAGCTTTCTCTTCGGTATTGACAACAAAATATAAATCCACCCTTAAGAATTAGCCAACATATTGGAACGAAGGACAAACAGTAATAACTAGTCCGCTATCTCCTATACCTAACACCACCTCTACGTTGAGAAGAGAGAGAGAGACAATAAACTCTTACTGTCTGTTGTACACATGAAGTCTCAGTGGCTGCTACATGGGGAAAACACCGGGGCCGCTGAATGCATTACCGGCGCGCCCCTGCGCTGGGTGCTCGAGTTGAAAGGCCTGGGTTACACAATAAAAAACAAGAATTAAACAAAATAAACGAATAAAAGTACCGAGAAAACCCTATGCAAAAGCACAGTTGAACAGCTACAAATACCTCCAGAGGAAAGTGCACGTGAATTATGAGTTACAACATTTTGAATTAAGAAAAAGGGTGTCATTTCTATCACTTTTACATAACTTTAAGCGGGCGTTAACTTATCTTAATAATCATTATTTGCAGAAGCACAAAGTATAACCAACAGAAGTTTGGTTACCATTCATTCAGTAGCTATTGTGTAATTAGAATTTATAGTAGTGTTACGCGTTAGCTTATGTAGCTTCCTAATGACATCCTAAGGCAGCGTTGGGCAAACCCCAACACATTAGATTCTGCAACCTGCTTGACACAGAACACACACATTTGGGGTAGGAAACGTGAGATTAGTGCTATTCCAAGCCAAGTCCACGATTACAGTCGTAATCACAATATGCGTTCTGCCCATGGCTGTCCTAGGGCCGACAGTAATAAACAGGTATTATATCTGCGTCAAGATTTGTCCTGTTCTCTATTTCTGTTGATCATAATGCATAGGTTACCAAGTCTAGTCTCCAATCATAATGAGGGATTTCTTGAACGCGATGTGAATTTTGAGATGCCCAATTCCGACTGTTGTGAGTGTTCACGCGACCATTTAGATAAAACCACAACTCATTTGAAAAGAACAGAAGCTGTGGATGGATTAAACCATCGTTCACGACATTTCCAGCATTTTCTATAAGGTAAGATTTCTATACAATTTTAACGTGCGGCTTGTTAGTAGCGGCAAACCCGGCCGCGACAGCTACAAACTCGCACAGGCAAAAGGCCGTGCGGCGGTGAACAACCAATTCGAAGAGCCCTGTAGGTATGTAGGTCGGTAGGTCGGTAGGTAGATCGGTAGGTACGTAGGTCGGTAGGTCGGTAGGTCGGTAGGTCGGTAGGTCGGTAGGTCGGTAGGTCAGTAGGTAGATCGGTAGGTACGTAGGTCGGTAGGTCGGTAGGACGGTAGGTCGGTAGGTCGGTAGGTAGGTCGGTACGTACGCAGGTCGGTAGGCCGGTAGGTCGGTCGGTAGGTCGGTAGGTCGGTAGGTCCGTAGGTCGGTAGGTCGGTAGGTCCGTCGGTAGGTCGGTAGGTCGGTAGGTAGGTAGGTAGGTCGGTACGTACGTAGGTCGGTAGGCCCGTAGGTCAGTAGGTCGGTAGGTCCGTAGGTCGGTAGGTCGGTAGGACGGTAGGTCGGTAGGTCGGTAGGTAGGTCGGTAGGTAGGTCGGTACGTACGTAGGTCGGTAGGTCGGTAGGTCGGTCGGTAGGTCCGTAGGTCGGTAGGTCCGTAGGTCGGTAGGTCGGTAGGTCCGTAGGTAGGTCCGTCGGTAGGTCGGTAGGTAGGTAGGTCGGTACTTACGTAGGTCGGTAGGTCGGTCGGTAGGTAGGTAGCTCGGTAGGTCCGTAGGTCGGAAGGTCGGGAGGTCGGTAGGTCGGTAGGTCGGTAGGTCGGTCGGTAGGTCGGTAGGTAGGTCGGCAGGACAGAGAGTCGGTCGGTAGGTCGGTCGGTAGGTCGGTAGGTCGGTCGGTTGGTCGGTAGCTCGGTAAGTAGGTCGGCAGGTCGGTAGGTCGGTCGGTAGGTCGGTAGGTCAGTAGGTTGGTCGGTAGGTCAGTAGGTCGGTCGGTAGGTCGGTACAACGGTCGGTAGGTCGGTCGGTAGGTCGGTAGGTCGGTAGGTAGGTAGGGAGGTAGGTAGGTAGGTAGGTCAGCAGGTCGGTAGAACGGTCGGTAGGTCGGTAGGTCGGTCGGTAGGTCGGTAGGTCGGTCGGTACGTCGGTACGTCGGTAGGTCGGTAGGTCGGTAGGTCGGTCGGTACGTCGGTAGGTCGGTAGCTCGGTAGGTCGGTAGGTAGGTCGGTAGGTCGGTAGGTTAGTAGGTAGGTCGGTAGGTCGGTCGGTAGGTCGGTCGGTAGGTCGGTCGGTAGGTCGGTAGGTCGGTAGTTCGGTAGGTCGGTTGGTCGGTAGGTCGCTCGGTAGCTCGGTAGGTTGCTCGGTAGGTCGGTAGGTAGGTCGGTAGGTCGGTCGGTAGGTCGGTAGGTCGGTAGGTCGGTCGGTAGGTCGGTAGGTCGGTAAGTCGGTGGGTCGGTAGGTCGGTAGGTCGGTAGGTCGGTAGGTCGGTAGGTCGGTAGGTCCGTAGGTCGGTAGCTCGGTCGGTAGGTCAGTCGGTAGGTCGGTAGGTCGGTAGGTATGTCGGTAGGTCGGTCGGTAGGTCCGTAGGTCGGTAGGTCGGTAGGTAGGTCGGTCGGTAGGTCGGCAGGTCGGTAGGACGGTAGGTAGGTCGGTACGTACGTAGGTCGGTAGGTCGGTAGGTCGGTCGGTAGGTCCGTAGGTCGGTAGGTCCGTAGGTCGGTAGGTCGGTAGGTCCGTAGGTAGGTCCGTCGGTAGGTCGGTAGGTAGGTAGGTCGGTACTTACGTAGGTCGGTAGGTCGGTCGGTAGGTAGGTAGCTCGGTAGGTCCGTAGGTCGGAAGGTCGGGAGGTCGGTAGGTCGGTAGGTCGGTAGGTCGGTCGGTAGGTCGGTAGGTAGGTCGGCAGGACAGAGAGTCGGTCGGTAGGTCGGTCGGTAGGTCGGTAGGTCGGTCGGTTGGTCGGTAGCTCGGTAAGTAGGTCGGCAGGTCGGTAGGTCGGTCGGTAGGTCGGTAGGTCAGTAGGTTGGTCGGTAGGTCAGTAGGTCGGTCGGTAGGTCGGTACAACGGTCGGTAGGTCGGTCGGTAGGTCGGTAGGTCGGTAGGTAGGTAGGGAGGTAGGTAGGTAGGTAGGTCAGCAGGTCGGTAGAACGGTCGGTAGGTCGGTAGGTCGGTCGGTAGGTCGGTAGGTCGGTCGGTACGTCGGTACGTCGGTAGGTCGGTAGGTCGGTAGGTCGGTCGGTACGTCGGTAGGTCGGTAGCTCGGTAGGTCGGTAGGTAGGTCGGTAGGTCGGTAGGTTAGTAGGTAGGTCGGTAGGTCGGTCGGTAGGTCGGTCGGTAGGTCGGTCGGTAGGTCGGTAGGTCGGTAGTTCGGTAGGTCGGTTGGTCGGTAGGTCACTCGGTAGCTCGGTAGGTTGCTCGGTAGGTCGGTAGGTAGGTCGGTAGGTCGGTCGGTAGGTCGGTAGGTCGGTAGGTCGGTCGGTAGGTCGGTAGGTCGGTAAGTCGGTGGGTCGGTAGGTCGGTAGGTCGGTAGGTCGGTAGGTCGGTAGGTCGGTAGGTCCGTAGGTCGGTAGCTCGGTCGGTAGGTCAGTCGGTAGGTCGGTAGGTCGGTAGGTATGTCGGTAGGTCGGTCGGTAGGTCCGTAGGTCGGTAGGTCGGTAGGTAGGTCGGTCGGTAGGTCGGCAGGTCGGTAGGACGGTCGGTAGGTCGGTACGTAGGTAGGTAGGTAGGTCGGCAGGTCGGTAGAACGGTCGGTAGAAAGGTCGGTAGGTCGGTAGGTCGGTCGGTAGGTCGGTAGGTAGGTCGGCAGGTCGGTAGGTCGGTCGGTAGGTACGTAGGTCGGTCGGTAGGTCGGTAGGTCGGTAGGTAGGTCGGCAGGTCGGAATGCCGGTAGGTCGGTCGCTAGGTCTGTAGGTAGGTCAGTAGATCGGTAAGTCGGTCGGTAGGTCGGTAGAATGGTCGGTAGGTCGGAAGCTCGTTCGGTAGGTCGTTAGGTCGGTAGGTCGGTCGGTAGGTCGGTACAACGGTCGGTAGGTCGGTCGGTAGGTCGGTAGGTAGGTCGGTAGGTCGGTAGGTTGGTAGGTAGGTCGGTAGGTCGGTCGGTAGGTCGGTCGGTAGGTCGGTCGGTAGGTCGGTAGGTCGGTAGTTCGGTAGGTCGGTTGGTCGGTAGGTCGCTCGGTAGCTCGGTAGGTCGGTCGGTAGGTCGGTAGGTAGGTCTGCAGGTCGGAAAGTCGGTCGGTCGGTCGCTAGGTCGGTCGGTAGGTCGGTAGGTCAGTCGGTAGAACGGTCGGTAGGTCGGTAGGACGGTAGGTAGGTCGGTAGGTCGTTAGATAGGTCGGTAGGTCGGTAGATCGGTCGGTAGGTCGGCAGGTCGGTAGGTCGGTCGGTAGGTCGGTAGGTGGGTAGGTCGGTAGGTGGGTCAGTAGGTCGGTAGGTCGTTCGGTAGGTCGGTAGGTCGGTCGGTAGGTCGCTCGGTAGGTCGGTAGGGCGGTCTGTAGTTCGGCAGTTCGGTAGGTCGGTAGGTCGGTCGGTCGGTAGGTCGGTCGGTAGGTCGGACGATAGGTTGGTAGGTAGGTCGGTAAGTCGGTCGGTAGGTCGGTCGGTAGGTCGGTAGGTCGGTCGGTAGTTCGGTAGGTCGGTCGGTAGCTCGGTAGGTCGGTCGGTAGGTCGGTAGGTCGGTCGGTAGGTCGGTAGGTCGGTAGGTCGGTCGGTAGGTCGGTCGGTAGGTCGGTAGGTCGGTAGCTCGGTCGGTGGGTCGGTAGGTCGGTAAGTCAGTGGGTCGGTAGGTCGGTAGGTCGGTAATTCGGTAGGTCCGTAGGTCGGTAGGTCGGTCGGTAGGTCGGGAGGTCGGTAGGTATGTCGGTAGGTCGGTCGGTAGGTCCGTAGGTCGGTAGGTCGGTAGGTAGGTCGGTCGGTAGGTCGGTCGGTAGGTCGGTCGGTAGGTCAGTCGGTAGGTCGGTAGGTCGGTAGGTAAGTCAGTGGGTAGGTCGGTCGGTAGGTCGGTCGGTAGGTCGGTAGGTCGGTCGGTGGGTCGGTCGGTGGGTTGGTAGGTCGTTCGGTAGGTCGGTCGGTAGGTCGGTAGGTAGGTCGGTAGGTCGGTCGGTAGGTCTGTAGGTCGGTAGGTCGGTAGGTCGGTCGGTAGGTCGGTAGGTCGGTAAGTCGGTGGGTCGGTAGGTCGGTAGGTCGGTAGGTCGGTAGGTCGGTAGGTCCGTAGGTCGGTAGGTCGGTCGGTAGGTCGGTAGGTCGGTAGGTCGGTCGGTAGGTCGGTCGGTAGGTCAGTAGGTCGGGAGGTCGGTAGGTATGTCGGTAGGTCGGTCGGTAGGTCCGTAGGTCGGTAGGTCGGTAGGTAGGTCGGTCGGTAGGTCGGTCGGTAGGTCGTTCGGTAGGTCAGTCGGTAGGTCGGTAGGTAAGTCAGTGGGTAGGTCGGTCGTTAGGTCGGTCTGTAGGTCGGTCGGTGGGTTGGTAGGTCGGTCGCTAGGTCGGTCTGTAGGTCGGCAGGTCGGAAGGTCGGTCGGTAGGTCGGTAGGTCGGTCGGTAGGTCGGTAGGACGGTCGGTAGGTCGATCGGTAGGTCGGTAGGTAGGTCGGTATGTCCGTAGGTCGGTAGGTAGTTCGGTAGGTCGGTAGGTCGGTCGGTACGTCGGTCGGTAGGTCGGTCGGTAGGTCGGTATGTCGGTAGGCGGCAGGTCGGTAGGTCGGTCGGTAGGTAGGTCGGTAGGTCGGTAGGTCGGTCGGTAGGTCGGTCTGTAGGTCGGTCGGTAGGTCGGTCGGTAGGTCGGTAGGTAGGTCGGTCGGTAGGTCGTTCGGTAGGTCGGTCGGTAGGTCGGTCGGTCGGTCGGTAGGTCCGTAGGTCGGTAGGTCGGTAGGGAGGTCGGTCGGTAGGTCGGTCGGTAGGTCGGTCGGTAGGTCAGTCGGTAGGTCGGTAGGTCGGTAGGTAAGTCAGTGGGTAGGTCGGTCGGTAGGTCGGTCGGTAGGTCGGTAGGTCGGTCGGTAGGTCGGTCGGTGGGTTGGTAGGTCGGTAGGTCGGTCGGTAGGTCGGTCGGTAGGTCGGTAGGTAGGTCGGTAGGTCGGTAGGTCGGTCGGTAGGTCGGTAGGTCGGTAGGTCGGTAGGTCGGTAGGTCGGTCGGTAGGTCGGCAGGTCGGTAGGTCGGTCGGTAGGTCGGTAGGTCGGTCGGTAGGTCTGCCGGTCGGTAGGTCGGTCCGTAGGTCGGTCGGTAGGTCGGCAGGTCGGTAGATCGGTCGGTAGGTCGGTACGTCGGTAGGTAGTTCGGTAGGTCGGTCGGTAGGTCTGTAGGTCGGTAGGTCAGTAGGTCGGTAGGTCCGTTGGTCGGCAGGTCGGTAGGTCGGTGGGTCGGTCGGTAGGTCGGTCGGTAGGTCGGTAGGTAGGTCGGTCGGTAGTTCGTTAGCTCGGTCGTTAGTTCGGCAGGTCGGTAGGTCGGTCGCTAGGTCTGTAGGCAGGTCAGTAGGTCGGTAGCTCGGTAAGTCGGTCGGTAGGGCAGTAGGTAGGGCGGTAGTTCGGTAGGTCGGTAGGTTGGTAGGTCGGTCGGTAGGTCGGTAAGTCAGTCGGTAGGTTGGTAGGTAGGTCGGTAGATCGGTCGGTAGGTCGGTAGGTCGGTCGGTAGGTCGGTCGGTCGGTAGGTAGGTCGGGAGGTCGATAGGTAGGTCCGTAGGTAGGTAGGTAGAGAGGAAGGTAGGTAGGTAGGTAGGTATGTAGGAAGGTAGGTAGGTAGGTAGGTATGTATATGTATGTCGTGTCGGTGTGTATGGTGTCTGTGTGTGGAGTGTCTGTGTGTGTGGTGTCGGTGTGTGGTGTCTGTGTGTATGTGTGAGCGCGCGCGTGTGTGTATGTGTGTGAGAGTGTGTCTGTGTGTGTAGTGTCTGTGTGTGTGGTGTCTCTTTCTATGTGTGAGTGCGCGTGTGTGTGTGTATGTGTGTGAGCGTGTGTCTGTGGTGTCTGTGTGTGTGGTGTCTGTGTTTGTGGTATCTGTGTGGTTTCTGTGTATGCGGTGCCCGTGTGTATGTGTGTGTCTGTGTGTATCTGTGTGTCGCGTCTGTGTTTATATGTGTGTATATGTGTGTCTGTGTATATGTGTGTATGTGAGTGTCTGTGTGTGGTGTCTGTGTGTGAGAGTGTGAGTGTCGTGTCTGTATCTGTGTCTGTGTGTGGAGTCTGTGTATGGTGTCTGTGTGTCTGTGTGAGAGCGTATGTGTCGTGTCTGTATGTGTGTCAGTGTGTGCAGTCTTTGTGTGTCTGTGTGTGGTGTCTGTGTATGCTGTCTTTGTGTGTGGTGTCTGTGTGTGGTGCCTGTGTGTGGTGTCTGTGTGTGGTGTCTGTGTGTGAGCACGTGTGTGTCGTGCCTGTATGTGTGGCTGTGTGTGCAGGCTGTGTTAGTGGTGTCTGTGTGTGGTGTCGGTGTGTGGTGTCTGTGTGTGGTGTCTGTCTGTGCTGTCTATGTGTGGTGTCTGTGTGTGCCTGTGTGTGCAGTATATGTGTGTCTCTGTGTGCAGTCTGTGTGTCTGTCTGCGTGTGCAGTCTGCGTGTGTCTGTGTGTGGTGTCTGTGTGTGGTGTCTGTGTGTGAGCGCGTGTGTGTCGTGTCTGTATGTGTGTCTGTGTGTGCAGTCTGTGTGTGTTGGTGTCGGTGTGTGGTGTCTGTGTGTGGTGTCTGCGTGTGCAGTCTGTGTGTGGCGTCTGTGTGTGTTGTCTGTGCGTGGTGTCTGTGTCCGTCTGTGTGAGCAGTCTGTGTGTGTCTGTGTGTGCAGTCTGTGTGAGCTGTCTGTGTGTGGTGTCTGTGTGTGGTGTCTGTGTGTGGTGTCTGTGTGCAGTCTGTGTGTGTTGTCTGTGCGTGGTGTCTGTGTCTGTCTGTGTGAGCAGTCTGTGTGTGTCTGTATGTGCAGTCTGTGTGCGCAGTCTGTGTGAGCTGTCTGTGTGTGGTGTCTGTGTGTGGTGTCTATGTGTGGTGTCTGTGTGCAGTCTGTGTGTGGTGTCTGTGTGTGTATGTGGCGCCCGTGTGTATGTGTGTGTCTGTGTATATCTGTGTGTCGTGTCTGTGTTTATATGTGTGTATGTGTGTGTCTGTGTATATGTGTGTATTTGTGTGTCTGTGTGCGCAGTCTGTGTGTGTCTGTGTGTGGTATCTGTGTGTCTGTGTGTGAGAGTGTGAGTGTCGTGTCTGTATGTGTGTCTGTGTTTGGTGTCTGTGTGTGGTGTCTGTGTGTCTGTGTGTGAGCGTATGTGTCGTTTCTGTATGTGTGTCAGTGTGTGCAGTATGTGTGTGTCTGTGTGTGCAGTCTGTGTGTGCAGTCTGTGTGTGGTGTCCGTGTGTGGTGTCTGTGTGTGCAGTCTGTGTGTGGTGTCCGTGTGTGGTGTCTGTGTGTGGTGTCTGTGTGTGCAGTCTGTGTGTGCAGTCTGTGTGTGGTGTCTGTGTGTGCAGTCTGTGTGTGGTGTCCGTGTGTGGTGTCTGTGTGTGGTGTCCGTGTGTGCAGTCTGTGTGTGGAGCCTGTGTATGCTGTCTGTGTGTGCTGTCTGTGTGGTGTCTGTGTGCGGTGTGTGTGTGCTGTCCGTGTGTGCAGTCTGTGTGTGCAGTCTGTGTGTGCAGTCTGTGTGTGGTGTCCGTGTGTGGTGTCTGTGTGTGCAGTCTGTGTGTGCAGTCTGTGTGTGGTGTACGTGTGTGCAGTCTGTGTGTGCAGTCTGTGTGTGGTGTCCGTGAGTGGTGTCTGTGTGTGGTGTCTGTGTGTGCAGTATGTGTGTGGTGTCCGTGTGTGCAGTATGTGTGGTGCCTGTGTGTGTCCGTGTGTGCAGTATGTGTGTGCAGTCTGTGTGTGCAGTCTGTGTGTGGTGTCCGTGTGTGGTGTCTGTGTGTGCAGTCTGTGTGTGCAGTCTGTGTGTGGTGTCCGTGAGTGGTGTCTGTGTGTGGTGTCTGTGTGTGCAGTATGTGTGTGGTGTCCGTGTGTGCAGTATGTGTGGTGCCTGTGTGTGTCCGTGTGTGCAGTATGTGTGTGCAGTCTGTGTGTGCAGTCTGTGTGTGGTGTCCGTGTGTGGTGTCTGTGTGTGCAGTCTGTGTGTGCAGTCTGTGTGTGGTGTACGTGTGTGCAGTCTGTGTGTGCAGTCTGTGTGTGGTGTCCGTGAGTGGTGTCTGTGTGTGGTGTCTGTGTGTGCAGTCTGTGTGTGCTGTCTGTGTGTGGTGTCTGTGTGTGCAGTCTGTGAGTGGTGTCTGTGTGTGCTGTCTGTGTGTGGTGTCTGTGTGTGCAGTCTGTGTGTGGTGTCCGTGTGTGCAGTATGTGTGGTGCCTGTGTGTGTCCGTGTGTGCAGTATGTGTGTGTCCGTGTGTGCAGTCTGTGTGTGGTGTCTGTGTGTGCAGTCTGTGTGTGGTGTCCGTGTGTGCAGTATGTGTGGTGCCTGTGTGTGTCCGTGTGTGCAGTATGTGTGTGTCCGTGTGTGCAGTATGTGTGTGTCTGTGTGTGGTGCCTGTGTGTGCAGTCTGTGTGTGGTGTCTGTGTGTGCTGTCTGTGTGTGGTGTCTGTGTGTGCAATCTGTGTGTGGTGTCTGTGTGTGGTGTCTGTGTGTGCAGTCTGTGTGTGGTGTCTGTGTGTGCCGTCTGTGTGTGCAGTCTGTGTGTGGTGCCTGTGTGTGTCCGTGTGTGCAGTATGTGTGTGTCCGTGTGTACAGTATGTGTGGTGTCTGTGTGTGCAGTCTGTGTGTGGTGTCTGTGTGTGGTGTCTGTGTGTGGTGTCTGTGTGTGCTGTCTGTGTGTGGTGTCTGTGTGTGCAGTCTGTGTGTGGTGCCTGTGTGTGTCCGTGTGTGCAGTATGTGTGTGTCCGTGTGTACAGTATGTGTGGTGCCTGTGTGTGCAGTCTGTGTGTGGTGTCTGTGTGTGGTGTCTGTGTGTGGTGTCTGTGTGTGCAGTCTGTGTGTGGTGTCTGTGTGTGCTGTCTGTGTGTGGTGTCTGTGTGTGGTGTCTGTGTGTGCAGTATGTGTGTGGTGTCCGTGTGTGCAGTATGTGTGGTGCCTGTGTGTGTCCGTGTGTGCAGTATGTGTGTGCAGTCTGTGTGTGCAGTCTGTGTGTGGTGTCCGTGTGTGGTGTCTGTGTGTGCAGTCTGTGTGTGCAGTCTGTGTGTGGTGTCCGTGAGTGGTGTCTGTGTGTGGTGTCTGTGTGTGCAGTATGTGTGTGGTGTCCGTGTGTGCAGTATGTGTGGTGCCTGTGTGTGTCCGTGTGTGCAGTATGTGTGTGCAGTCTGTGTGTGCAGTCTGTGTGTGGTGTCCGTGTTTGGTGTCTGTGTGTGCAGTCTGTGTGTGCAGTCTGTGTGTGGTGTACGTGTGTGCAGTCTGTGTGTGCAGTCTGTGTGTGGTGTCCGTGAGTGGTGTCTGTGTGTGGTGTCTGTGTGTGCAGTCTGTGTGTGCTGTCTGTGTGTGGTGTCTGTGTGTGCAGTCTGTGAGTGGTGTCTGTGTGTGCTGTCTGTGTGTGGTGTCTGTGTGTGCAGTCTGTGTGTGGTGTCCGTGTGTGCAGTATGTGTGGTGCCTGTGTGTGTCCGTGTGTGCAGTATGTGTGTGTCCGTGTGTGCAGTATGTGTGTGTCTGTGTGTGGTGCCTGTGTGTACAGTCTGTGTGTGGTGTCTGTGTGTGCTGTCTGTGTGTGGTGTCTGTGTGTGCAATCTGTGTGTGGTGTCTGTGTGTGGTGTCTGTGTGTGCAGTCTGTGTGTGGTGTCTGTGTGTGCCGTCTGTGTGTGCAGTCTGTGTGTGGTGCCTGTGTGTGTCCGTGTGTGCAGTATGTGTGTGTCCGTGTGTACAGTATGTGTGGTGTCTGTGTGTGCAGTCTGTGTGTGGTGTCTGTGTGTGGTGTCTGTGTGTGGTGTCTGTGTGTGCTGTCTGTGTGTGGTGTCTGTGTGTGCAGTCTGTGTGTGGTGCCTGTGTGTGTCCGTGTGTGCAGTATGTGTGTGTCCGTGTGTACAGTATGTGTGGTGCCTGTGTGTGCAGTCTGTGTGTGGTGTCTGTGTGTGGTGTCTGTGTGTGGTGTCTGTGTGTGCAGTCTGTGTGTGGTGTCTGTGTGTGCTGTCTGTGTGTGGTGTCTGTGTGTGCAGTCTGTGTGTGGTGTCTGTGTGTGCTGTCTGTGTGTGGTGTCTGTGTGTGCAGTCTGTGTGTGGTGTCTGTGTGTGCAGTATGTGTGTGTCTGTGTGTGCAGTCTGTGTGTGGTGTCTGTGTGTGCAGTCTGTGTGTGGTGTCTGTGTGTGCAGTATGTGTGTGGTGTCTGTGTGTGGTGTCTGTGTGTGGTGTCTGTGTGTGCAGTCTGTGTGTGGTGTCTGTGTGTGCAGTATGTGTGTGTCTGTGTGTGCAGTCTGTGTGTGGTGTCTGTGTGTGCAGTATGTGTGGTGTCTGTGTGTGCAGTCTGTGTGTGGTGTCTGTGTGTGCTGTCTGTGTGTGGTGTCTGTGTGTGCAGTCTGTGTGTGGTGTCTGTGTGTGCAGTATGTGTGTGTCTGTGTGTGCAGTCTGTGTGTGGTGTCTGTGTGTGCAGTCTGTGTGTGGTGTCTGTGTGTGCAGTCTGTGTGTGGTGTCTGTGTGTGGTGTCTGTGTGTGGTGTCTGTGTGTGCAGTCTGTGTGTGGTGTCTGTGTGTGCAGTATGTGTGTGTCTGTGTGTGCAGTCTGTGTGTGGTGTCTGTGTGTGCAGTCTGTGTGTGGTGTCTGTGTGTGCTGTCTGTGTGTGGTGTCTGTGTGTGCAGTCTGTGTGTGGTGTCTGTGTGTGCAGTATGTGTGTGTCTGTGTGTGCTGTCTGTGTGTGGTGTCTGTGTGTGCTGTCTGTGTGTGCAGTCTGTGTGTGGTGTCTGTGTGTGCTGTCTGTGTGTGGTGTCTGTGTGTGCAGTCTGTGTGTGGTGTCTGTGTGTGGTGTCTGTGTGTGCCGTCTGTGTGTGCAGTCTGTGTGTGGTGCCTGTGTGTGTCCGTGTGTGCAGTATGTGTGTGTCTGTGTGTGCAGTATGTGTGGTGCCTGTGTGTGCAGTCTGTGTGTGGTGTCTGTGTATGCTGTCTGTGTGTGGTGCCTGTGTGTGTCCGTGTGTGCAGTATGTGTGTGTCTGTGTGTGCAGTCTGTGTGTGGTGTCTGTGTGTGCAATCTGTGTGTGGTGTCTGTGTGTGTCCGTGTGTGCAGTATGTGTGGTGCCTGTGTGTGCAGTCTGTGTGTGGTGTCTGTGTGTGCAATCTGTGTGTGGTGCCTGTGTGTGTCCGTGTGTGCAGTATGTGTGTGTCTGTGTGTGGTGCCTGTGTGAGCAGTCTGTGTGTGGTGTCTGTGTGTGCTGTCTGTGTGTGGTGTCTGTGTGTGGTGTCTGTGTGTGCTGTCTGTGTGTGGTGTCTGTGTGTGCAATCTGTGTGTGGTGTCTGTGTGTGGTGTCTGTGTGTGGTGTCTGTGTGTGCAGTCTGTGTGTGGTGTCTGTGTGTGCTGTCTGTGTGTGGTGTCTGTGTGTGCAGTATGTGTGTGTCTGTGTGTGTCTGTGTGTGCAGTCTGTGTGTGGTGTCTGTGTGTGCTGTCTGTGTGTGGTGTCTGTGTGTGCAGTCTGTGTGTGGTGTCTGTGTGTGCTGTCTGTGTGTGGTGTCTGTGTGTGCAGTCTGTGTGTGGTGTCTGTGTGTGCAGTCTGTGTGTGCAGTCTGTGTGTGGTGTCTGTGTGTGCTGTCTGTGTGTGGTGTCTGTGTGTGCTGTCTGTGTGTGGTGTCTGTGTGTGGTGTCTGTGTGTGCTGTCTGTGTTTGGTGTCTGTGTGTGCTGTCTGTGTGTGGTGTCTGTGTGTGCAATCTGTGTGTGGTGTCTGTGTGTGGTGTCTGTGTGTGGTGTCTGTGTGTGCAGTCTGTGTGTGGTGTCTGTGTGTGCTGTCTGTGTGTGGTGTCTGTGTGTGCAGTATGTGTGTGTCTGTGTGTGTCTGTGTGTGCAGTCTGTGTGTGGTGTCTGTGTGTGCTGTCTGTGTGTGGTGTCTGTGTGTGCAGTCTGTGTGTGGTGTCTGTGTGTGCTGTCTGTGTGTGGTGTCTGTGTGTGCAGTCTGTGTGTGGTGTCTGTGTGTGCAGTCTGTGTGTGCAGTCTGTGTGTGGTGTCTGTGTGTGCTGTCTGTGTGTGGTGTTTGTGTGTGCTGTCTGTGTGTGGTGTCTGTGTGTGGTGTCTGTGTGTGCTGTCTGTGTTTGGTGTCTGTGTGTGCTGTCTGTGTGTGGTGTCTGTGTGTGCTGTCTGTGTGTGGTGTCTGTGTGTGCTGTCTGTGTGTGGTGTCTGTGTGTGCTGTCTGTGTGTGCTGTCTGTGTGTGGTGTCTGTGTGTGCTGTCTGTGTGTGGTGTCTGTGTGTGCAGTATGTGTGTGTCTGTGTGTGTCTGTGTGTGCAGTCTGTGTGTGGTGTCTGTGTGTGCTGTCTGTGTGTGGTGTCTGTGTGTGCAGTCTGTGTGTGGTGTCTGTGTGTGCTGTCTGTGTGTGGTGTCTGTGTGTGCAGTCTGTGTGTGGTGTCTGTGTGTGCAGTCTGTGTGTGTCTGTGTGCGCAGTCTGTGTGTGTCTGTGTGTGGTGTTTGTGTGTCTGTGTGTGCTATCTGTGTGTGTATGTGTGCAGTCTGTGTGTGGTGTCTGTGTGTGTGGTGTGTGTGTGTGTGGTGTGTGTGTGTGTGGTGGGTGTGTGTGGTGTCTGTGCATGTTTGTGAGCATGTGTGTGTGTATGTATGTGTGGTGTGTGCGGTGTCTTTGTGTGTGATGTCTGTGTGTTGTGCCTGTGTGTTTGTGATGTCTGTGTGTTGTGCCTGTGTGTGTGCGTGTGTGTGTGTGTGAGCGTGCGTGTGTGTTGTGTATATATAATGAAAATTACTTTTCTTTGAACCACAGTCACGCATAAACCACTTAAGGTATCGATATTGGAGGGTGATTATTTGAAGCGGAAACGTTCGTGTATGGTTCTAGGCTATTTATTTTTTAGATCCCATAGACCTTTTGGTATTGACAGGTTAGTTAGCTACATATGCTGTTTTTCCTCTAATTCCTGAGCTAGGTTTCATATCTCTTTCGAAAGCACCTTAGACGAAGCGATTCAAATAAGTGTAATTGTCAGAGCGGTACGCAATGTGCTGGCCATCCATTGAAAGCCAAACGTCTTGAGTTCAACTCCCAGTAACTGCAATCAGATTTGCCTTCGGCAAAGGAAGGGGGGAGGCGGGGGGGGGGTGGCAAAGTGCAATAATCGGTGCTTGGAAGCTGACGAGGTTACATCTGAGTGCAGTTGCATAGATTTAGCTTCTTATCCGTATTTAAAAAAAAAAAAAAAAAAAAAAGCACTAGTTTTATTGTAAAAAATCTGATGTGTTGCACTCACATGACTTTCTCTACTGTTGTACTAACCATTCTAACAAACTCTTATTCCTATATCTCCATCGTACAAATTATCTTACTGCTTATGTCCTTGTAGGTGCAAGGGGAATATTAGAATACCTCACTCACAAAACAAGGAATATCTCCGAAATGGTTCACCCTACAAGAAAATTTATGGAGACATAAATTGTGTATTTTAGCAAGATCTACATTTTTTGTAGAGTATAATTTGGTCTATCTCTAACGGTTTACCAGTTATGCAAAAGTCGTCCAAAGTAAATACTACAGGGGCTATAGCCAGAACATTCAAGATATGCATTTCATTTGCCATCAAGATATCTCAAACATATGACATTTTAATCAAAATCGTTAGAGCCATTTTAAAGAAAATCAAAATTTTAGAAAAATCTTCCATGTAAAGGGTAGTGTATGGTGGGGCTATTTTCTTCAAAATCTTCGTGTCGCATCCTTGAAAGACATTAAACTTAAATATCAAGTTTGGCTTTTAACCGACTTTTCGTTTTTGAGTTATGCTGTCCACAGACTGACACACAGACACAGACACACAGTCAGACACACACACGGACCTTTTTCTCAAAATGCTTTTTTTGGATTCAGGGGGCCTCAAAACATATATTTCCGGTGAAATCTCGACATCGAATTTTTGGGTGGAATACAATACTTCCCCTACTTACCAGTAGAGAAAGTAAAAATAGTATTTTTAGAATATGAGATAGCTGCAAATATTTGAACTCTATTTATTTAGGTTAGTATAACAAGAGATTAGAAAACTTAACAATTGTATATATTCTTATAAGTCATATTGCCAATTATAGGGTTAAACAATTGATGAAACACTTATAAGCATCGCTAGTCACTGCCCTAAGAATATGGAACCAGCATGCCCTCTTGTAATCAGCATGTCCTTTACGTCTTCGCCCTAGGTATACCAACTGAGTAAGAAACACTTAGCCAGCCTAAACTAAGAATCCCACTAAATGACCGGTATGCCACTATACCTATATCTATCTCTATAACCAAAAATCGGAAGAGAGGAGGACCATCAATAACTTGGAAGGATAGTGTCACATAGACAATGACGAGATTGGATTTGGAAGTGGAGAAATGCACCAACAGAGAAGAATGAAGAAGGACTATTGGAAGATGTGTTACCCATTAAATACCGAATAATAATAATAATAATAATAATAATAATAATAATAATAATAATAATAATAATAATAATAATAATAATAATAATAATAATAATAATAATAATAATAATAATAATAATAATAATAATAATAATAATAATAATAATAATAATAATAATAATAATAATAATAATAATAATAATAATAATAATAATAATAATAATAATAATAATAATAATAATAATAATAATAATAATAATAATAATAATAATAATAATAATAATAATAATAATAATAATAATAATAATAATAATAATAATAATAATAATAATAATAATAATAATAATAATAATAATAATAATAATAATAATAATAATAATAATAATAATAATAATAATAATAATAATAATAATAATAATAATAATAATAATATTGTTATTATTATATTGTTTAATATTTAGCCATTGATTTATAGGTTAAAATGAACACCCAGTGAAGCGGGCGGGAGACGGGTGGTGCAGTTCAAAATGACACTTCGTAAATATCTGACTACTGCTTAACGAAACAAAATCACAGATGAACAGGGTTGAAAATTGGAACATACCATAAACATAAACACGAGTCAGAACAATAACTCGAGAAGATGCGGTGTAGAAAGATGACTTTTGGACAGGCTGCTTCAAAAAGGTTTGCGGACATTACAGAGTCGAAATTCCAGTAGTAATTTTGGGCGCATGAAAGAAGAAACGCTGTTACTCATGCTTGTGTCGAGGGTGCCCGAACTAGACAACACTGAACACTGATACGTCAGTCGCTGTAGGTGGGCATCTCCTAGTATCGCCTTATATGTCTTCTAATAACCTACGTTGTATAGTTGTGATTCAGGTTGTTGCTTTCTTATGATAGTAGATTTAAAAGACGACAACTAAACTTTGTAATAAATGTAGAAATTATCTAGAAGACTTAAGTGTGTTTAAAGAGTGCCTAGCAAGATGACTCCCCAGTACAGTGCGAGGGAGCCCCGGGTTCGATTCTCATCGAACACCCACTCTGGCCTTGGTTTTTCATGGTTTTCACTGGTCAGTAGGTCAAAGCTGTGGTGGTTTCTCATCTATCACGCTTTTCTTTCCCTCATTTCCCTTTCATTCCTTTGCATGAAATAAACAATTTCTATCTGTGTATATAGGTAGAGTACACGTCAGCTCAGATATTTGGTGTTTTCGTTTGAATGTGTAATAAGTAAACTATTACACTTTGAGATGCTAGGACGTCGTTCTTTCATTTCTCATTAGCTCGTGCAATGTACATGGAATATCAAAGCTAATACATGTGTTGAGCTT